>CM040930.1:34149405-34429405 GCA_023029165.1 Gobiocypris rarus | reverse complement strand
TGATATATACAAATGTTGACATAGCCAGAAGTCCGTCTAATAATCTAAAGCTTTCAGAAGAATCACAGAATCAGTTGTTTTGTGACACAATAAAGTGATATTTTCCCCCTTTATTGCATCCTTCTTGTTCTTTTTAAGAATATAGAAATCTGTTGTTTTACCTAGACACAAATACTATAATTGAGCTTTCATTATGAGATTTCATAAAATACAATTAAAAATGATTTTATTACTATTTCACACATTTAACTACACTACTTAGTAATAAAATATGTTTAATACAATTATTAATTATATACTATAAATTATGGAAATCAAATAAAATTCATAGAATTCAAAGAGGCAAAACTAGAGTGTCTGTGTGTATATATTAAACTATATATATATATATAATTTGTAATATACAATATATAAAGAAAATGTACATTAAAATATATTGTTAAAAAAAATCTAAATATACATTAGTAAAATATATATTAAAAATTATTTATATAAAGACAATGTATATTACTACTATATATCTAATTAAAACTATAAAGACAATGTATATTATTAAAAATATTTAAAATTATATAAATATTTATTTTATTAAGCTATTTAATATATTAAAAACTGTTGGTATATATATATATATATATATATATATATATATATATAGAAAATATATATTATTACAAATAAAATTCATAGAATTCAAAGAAGCAAAACTAGAGTGTCTGTGTGTATTTATAAAACTATATATATAATTTGTAATATACAATATATAAAGAAAATGTACATTAAAATATATTGTCAAAAAAATCTAAATATACATTAGTAAACTTTTTTTTTTTTTTTTTGCCCTTTATCACATTACAGTAAAACCGCTGGTTGTCTCTTCACACAACTGGGAGTATAAGTTTACACGTTAACTAACTGATTAGCCGTCTACTTCTGGTTTCAGTTTCAGCGAAGGGAAATTGAACAGCCCTGTTGAGGAACACACAGTCTGAGCTGCAATATGGGTCAAACCGCACGCATAAAACAACCAACTTCTAATTAACTAGAGAGTCGTAACGTCTCAATTCTGCCATTATATTAAGTGTCACACACATGCAAAATATGAGCAGCAAATCTGACCCGTGCACCACATAGGAAACAATGCCAAAGTTTGAAGAACCAGAAAACTAGCATGCTCCTCTTCCTTTTGCTGCATTATACGGCCGTTATGCTTGTTCACAGCAGTATCGCTGGCATACCATTTTTTTTATTTTATTCATTTTTTTTATTTTATTATTCATTGATTAGGTTTAGTTTTTAACAATGTCAATACAGTTTAAAATTTTAGTTGTAAGAGTTTTAGTTCTTCACTTAAACTAAAATAAATGTTGCATTGGCATCTAGCTTTTTTCAAATATTTTATTTAGAAATCAACTAATGGTTTTAGTTTTAGTTCATGACAATAAGTGCAGTTAGTAATACATACTACAACCAGAGCTCATTGCTTCAGATACTCTATCCCACAATGCATTGCGCGCTGTGTGTATACTACATTTTGGCAAATGTTGTATAGGATGTATTCTATGCATACATATTTCCTGTGAAAATTGATTCCAAATGTTTAAATTAAATAAAATTTATTTTTTAAATCTAAGACTACAACTGGACGCAACTAGCCAAATCAAATCCATTCAGTTCATGTGGCAATACATTTAAAAATAAAAGCCCATATACAATGCATGTTGTCCAGTATTTACCGAGTAGTAAGCAAGAAGCTATTGTGAACTTCAGGTCTTCTACCTTCGTCTAATTATACTTCTGAAGTCAGCGCACATGCATTTATAGAACTGGTACTTTTCTCTCTCTCTTCCTTCATTTGTGCCCAAGTTCGAGTTGCAAATCCTTCACGAATAAAACTAAAAATTCATTTTGTCTGACCCCAAATCAGAGGGTTTGTGCACCATGGGCTTTATTACATACTGAGCTTAAACTGTGTTGTGGAGGAGGATGGGTATTATTATCCTGAGCTTCCCACCCAGCTATAAAAACTACATCGCCGCTCTAGAGTAGATCCACCTCTCTCTCTCTCTCTCTCTCTCTCTCTCTCCTTCCTGTCAGCGTCCACACAAACCTCTCAGTCTGTCCGCGTGTGCCGTTGTTTTGGGCTTGTAGTTGGATGCTCGTCTGCGCTTTTTTGTGAATGGAGAGGAGACGCTGGAGCAGACAGGATGGACAGAAGTCTTTGCGTTCCTCAGAGACAGAGATGAGACCGGCTCGGATCTGAGACGACACTTAGCCCTGGAATAAAATCACACATAGACTTAGACACACCTGAGGATCTGCACGGGTGAGTCTGTTACTGCTAACCTGATTTCAAGAGTTGGGATGTGGGAAAGTCTGTCTCAGAGTGTGTTTGAGTCAGAATGCGCGCAATATTTGACATGTGCGTTTCTACAAGCTGTTTATGTTTGTTTGTACGTGTCCGTCGGGTATGTTTGTGTGCATCTCAGGTATAGAACATCATGTCTGTGGGCAGTCATTTGATGACTCACGTAATTGTTTGGGCCATTCTTTAGATGTCGTCTCCAGAAAATGAGCGTTGTGGAGTTTTGGCCCTGCTGTAAGCGCAAACTAACACAAACAAGTAATGACACAGCAAATCGACAATTACACCAGACACCACTGACTCTGATGTGTGTGACAGCAGCATGGCAAAGTCCTCAGTGATCACAACACGTTAAAGTGACTGCGTCTTTTACTTTGTTCACACTGTATGACAAAGTGCACTCATTTCTCATGATCTCTTAAATGTGGCCCACTGATCGACCCTCATGCGTAATCATGTTCATCGTTACAATCTATTTTCATATCATCATTGAATATGCAGTACTGGGAAAAGTTTAAGAACATAAAGGATTCATGCTTTTGAAAGTATTCTCTTAATCTCACCAAGGCTGATCGAAAATACAGTAAAAACTGTAATACTGTGAAATATTACTACATTTTAAATATATATATTAAAATGTAATTTATTCCTGTGATCAAAGCAGAATTTTTATATTCATGATCCTTCTGAAATCTTTCTAATATGATGATTTAGAGCTCAAGAAACATTTATGATTATTATCAATGTTGAAAAGAGTTGAGCTGCAGAATATTTTTATGAAAAGGGGATTTTTTCAGGGTTCATTGATTAATAGAAATTTCAAAATAACAGCATTTATTTTCAGGAATTTATTTAATGCATTTATTTAATGTGCCATTGCCGAATAAAAGTACTCATTTATTTTATTTTTTACTTAACCCAAACTTTTGAGCATCAATGTATCATGATTTTCACAAAAAATAAAAAAATTAATCCAGTGACGCTGAAGACTGGAATAATGATGCTGAAGATACAGCTTTGATCACAGGAATATATTACAATAGAAAACAGTTATTTTAAATAGTAATAATATTACACAATATTACGTTTTTAACTGTATTTTTTAACCAATAAATACAGCTTTGGTGAGCAGAAGAGACTTCTTTCAAAAACCTTAATGTTTCCACACTTTTGACCGGTACTGTTTCACATCACATTTTTATATGAAATGTAAATACAATTTAATGTTAATACATTTTATACACATACACGTATATATACACACACATACTAACATACATGCACATATATAATATATATAAGGCTAAATCAAATATGAAATATTTGGGGTTGGAAGTAGATTTTTGTTTTGTTTTTTACTGACGTCACAATGCAAAAATCAGATATGTATCAGATTTGTTTCCACACAAAAGTGACCCAGATCAGATTCTAAAATGTCAGAACATTATCATTCATTAAAAACAATCTTTATATACTTTTTACACAAACGCAACAAAATGTCATTAGAATTACTGAAGTTTAGACAGCCATTTGAATATCCTCGTTTTGAGGTATTGAAAGGGTGTCATAAAGATGACGTGTGTGTGCGCGTGTGTGTGCGTGCGTGTGTGTGTGCGTGTGTTTGAAGAGGGCTGAACACAGATTAAAAACAGTGTAAATTACTGTTTGTAGCAGGTGAAGTGTGTGATGCAGGTGTCTGTATGGTCTTGCTTCATATATTTAGCAAACAGACGAATTACAGCAGACATTACACAATCACTGTGTGTAATCTTAAGTCTCTTAAAGTGTCGTTTATGTGTGTCCTCATCTGTTGGCGGGTGAATCAGTCTACGGGTGAAAAGCAGCTCAAACATTTGGGTCAAATTTACAGCAGAAAGTTAAACGAACTCAGAGAGGGCCAAAAAACACGAGGCCAAACCTACACGCCACACTTTATTATGTTTTCTTGAACTTTGTTGAACAAGGTCTCGGTTTAAGTCTGTGGTCTGTCGTCAATTTGTATTAGGGTGGTTGACAACTGATATGCACATTGATTTTAGAGAAAAGAATGCTCTATGAAATGTATGCGTTATTTATAAAACATTAAGCTTTGCTTTTAATTATTTTAAATTGTACAAATATTTCACAAATATTTGAGCATAAGAGACTTCACATTAACAAAATCTAAATTATTCCTAACTTGACTATTAATGTTTTATATATTAGTGTTATATATATATATATATATATATATATATATATATATATATATATATATATATATATATATATATATATATATATATATATATATATATATATATATATATATATATATATATATATATAAATAAAAGTGTTTATATATACAGCTCTGGAAAAAATTAAGAGACCACCTAACATTAAGAAATCAATGTTAAGTGGTCTCTTAATTTTTCCAGAGCTATGTGGCTGTCTGTGTGTGTGTGTGTGTGTGTGTGTGTGTGTGGACTGGTAATCCCTACGGTATGGGGACAAAATGTCCCCACAAAGATGGCAATATCCAAATTTTTGTCCTTGTGGGGACATTTTTTTGGTCCCCATGAGGAAAACATCTTATAAATCACACTAAGTGATGTTTTTGAAAAGTAAAAATGCAGCATGTCTCCTGTGATGGGTAGGTTTAGGGGCAGGGGCAGTGTAGGGGGATAGAAAATACGGTTTGTACAGTATAAAATGCATTACGCCTATGGAATGTCCCCATAAAACATGGAAACACAACATTGTGTGTGTGTGTGTGTGTGTGTGTGTGTGTGTGTGTGTGTGTATACATGATGATCACATGATGAAGCTGCTTTGAAACGATCTGTATCCTATAAAGTGCTGTATAAATAAAGGTGACATGATTACATTGATGTCATGTTATAAATAACAAAATTAAGAAGAATCAGAAAAATCTGGCATGAAATAGTTTTTTTTGCCTGACAAATTCATGACATGTCACTTCAGCTACCAATTAGCAAAACCAGCATTCCTCAGCGGCTCGAACTCAAAACTTCTGTTACTATTTAATGCAAATGTCAAAATTGAATTCCAGAACCACAAAAGGTAATTATTCAGGACTGTCAAAACATGCAAATGTCTGAAATGGAAATCAGGGTCACGGTAACCAAACCACCATTAAACCGTTTGCTGTGTATTATATGCAAATCACTACAGCCGAGAGGAAGCGTATTCAAATCCCCAGCCTTCTATTGGGCGATTGCCGTGCCATCGCTAGAGCACACGGGAGAGAGGGAGGCAGTTCTGTCTGTAAACAGGGCCGTGAGTCTCAGCCAAGCGCTAATAGACTAAAACCTACAGGTGCCCCTGCAGGTGAGGCCCCTAAATGATCTCCCTCAGGACCCACGAACCCACGGCTGGATTTAGCCAATTTACCAGCAGTCTGAGTGTCCGTGAGTCTGAGCACCATGACACGCGCTCGCTCCTGTCTTAGACTCCAGCCCTGCCTCCCTAAAGAGGCCATGATGAAATATCTCTCACAAATGTGAACTGTTTTAACTTTTGGAGGAGATGTTGTAACTTTAGAGTTGGTCTTCTTTGCATCACAACGTGAGATGAGGCATCCGTCGTGCACCGAATGCATGCATTTAACCCCCAAAATTGTGTTTTAAAAAAGGGGCTTTGACTTTTAATCGACGAATAATCACTATATTAATTTTGAAGACACCGTCTTTGTCCCAGTTAAGACAATCATCAAAGCTCGTGCTCGCCTGCGTGTGCTTATGCATTTAGTTCAAACATCAAACATAGGTGTGTGTTATTTTGTACGATCAAAGAACTGAGGGGGTAGTTTGGGTTTTTACTCTCAGTGTCATTTATGTTTTGAGATATGACACATTGTGATTGATGTTTAACTCAGAACTAGTAATGCATGAACATGCAAATGTGAAAATAGGAAATATCTGCAAACAAGGTTATTATTGATCGTGCTTAAATCACACTGCATGCATTCATTTCCACATCGGTTTTACTGACATTATAAATGACTATTTTTAGACCAATCAGACTGCTCAATTCACACAGATTTAGGTTTAAATGTTTCATTAAAACGGATGATTTTGTGAATCGAGCAGCACTGCTCATTGCACATTCATTTCCGCAAGCTAACAACAAGGACAACGATGCAATATCAAAGAAACACATCTTGATTCTGTGTGTTTTTTTGTTGCTCCTGAATAGCGGTGCAGGAAACACTGGTCCACACGCATGCATCTTTTTCAAATGACAAGCGCTTCTCTGTGCTGAAATGAGTGTGTGGTATTTTATCAGGCAGTGTGAGGGTATTTCATGAGACGTTCTTCACCTATTTCCACAAACTGTGCAGATTTGAGACCAGAACAAACATTGTTTTCAGATCTTCACATGATCTCTGAACATCCTTTAACCTCAAAGAGGGCATTTGATATGGCATGCAACTAAATGGAGCTAATAAGAACATGTATTTATAATAATAATAATAATGTTATTTAAAATTGTTAAGAGGCCCCAGTGTTAAAAATCCCCAGAAAATTTACTGAACAAATGCTTGAAATATTTTAGAAAATATATATATAGCGTATAAATATATATAAAAATAAATTATGTATATATATAACCAAATAAGCTATATGCTACTTATTTTTTTAAACAATTATGTTACACTATTCTGCACTTCTAATATTAGCAGTCAAATGGAATTTACTGAAATCAAAATGAAATTCATCGTCAGCAGCATGAGAACATTACGATAGTGTGGAAAATGACGTCTTCTTTCCTTATCATTAGAAACATCACAAGCAAACCACGAGAGCTACACCTACAGAATAATCCTACTTCACTCCAACCGATTGCAAATGATCAAATAATTTGATAAGAAAAAGTGCAAATGTGGATGTTCTGTCTGTCTGGAATTGGTCAGACTGAGCTGCGGTCCGGTCGCAGATATCAATCTAAAGCACGCTCTTTCCTAGCAGTGCCATATCAACAGTTTCGACAGGATTTCAGATAGCATCTATCGCTGAGGTGTGTGTGTGTGTGTGTCAGCCAACACGGTGGGAACCAACAAGGACAACGGCTTAATAACCATACTCAATGTGCAAAGATTGCATTTAAAGGGTACGGTCAGTGTTGAAAACAACAGAAAAGTTGCAGACAAAATTTCCCAAGAAGTTAGACAAGAAAAGGCGAATGATAAAAAAGGTTTTCTAATAGATATAAGGTACACCTTAAGAAAAAAAGTGTTTTTCACTACTCCCATAGTGTACGATAGCAGAAGAAAATATATACGTTTGTATTGAACATTTATGGAGCTACAGATTTTGTGTGAAAATAAATCATAGAATTTTTAATTTTTTCTTAAAGAACTAATAAATGTAAATACTTTAGCTATTAAGTCAATAATACTTGTTCGAACGAATCACTTGAGCAAATGATTTATTATAGACTATTTCAGTCAGGACCACTTTGAGAATGAAATGTATTGACAATCTTTGATTTGGCGAAAGGCTTAGGCTCAAAGGTGCTCGAGCTGCCATCCTAGACAGCTCAAGATACCAGGGCTCAACAATAAGGACTGCCCGATGGCCCGGGGCCAGTGTGAAAGACACTCGGGCCAGTGCGGCATCAGTTGATAATTTGCGCATTTGTAAGCTTTGCCTATTTGAATATTCAAGCACACATAGACGAGAAAGTGTCTAAGTCGCAGCGACACTAGCTTAAGCGTACCCACGCGTCTCACAGCGTGCGTATATTCACACAAAGTGAATATATATGACTGTCTTGTCGACTAGCATCGCAAACATAGTCAGTTATGTCTTTTAAATGAATGTAAACATGAAATATGCCAGTGAAATTCTAGCGTCATGCATTCTGTTTTTTGTTTTTGTTTTTTTATCAACACTTGAATGTGGGTAAGTTTCATGAAAAAAGCTGAGAAAAATCGCATAACATCCAGATCGGATTCAGAATGATGATCAAAACACAGATGGAGTAACTGTTAGATGGAGTCCATTAACACCTCAAAGCTTCACAGTCCTATAGCTCATCCTGGGACCAATAACACAGCCATTTGGATTTAGATGCTGTTTATGGCTGATGATCGCATTATTTTCCATATGCATCTGCTTATATGAGAGAGCTCGTTTCTGTTTCTTCTTCGCCTGTGTTTTGATCAGGAGATTCTGTACTTGTTCAGGAGATGCTTAATAGCGCCCCCTAGCGTATAACAGTGAAAACAGGGAAATCCAGAAAATATTCTGAATGCATGGTTCTCATAAAAGACAAGACGGAAAAAAATAAATCACTTACTGCTCTTGACTGAATAACTTTAATAAAGGTTAATCTATATTTATACAGTGAAGACTATGCAGTAATATTTTACATTTGATTACTATTTCTGTAGCCTACCTGAAAATCTAATTTAGCTCTATGAAAAACCTGAAAATAACTTTTTCATTTGTTTGTTTGTTCTGTTGTATTTATTTGTGCTGTTGCTCGTAATTGTATTATTTGTTCTTTTTTCATTACAGACTGTCTTTAGAAAAATTATGAGTTAGGGTTTTTGGAGTTAATCGTTTTTATTAAGGTTAACTACATGGATCAAAAACAATAACTAGGCCTATTTTATTTTATTTATAAAAAAAAATTGTGGTGGGGCCAGTCAAAATTTTGGCAGGGCAAGTAAAAATTTGAACCACTGGCCCGACTGGGCCAGTAGAAATAATCCTTAGCGTTGAGCCCTGGATACATCCTTGAAACATAATCCCCAGCCTTCATAATAACCAGGTTTCTTAGCACATATTACAGAAAGAGATACAATGATAACAATAGAGTTCTACACAGAATCCAATACTCAATAATGAAGAGGGTGGAGGTGGGTGTAAACGTCTGTGCGACAGACTGAGGAACATGAGTTTGAATGAGCTTAAATACTATAGTTAATTAGGTAGAGTAACAAATCCGAGGAGCATCAGCTGATATAGGCCAGCGATCAGGGGTCTGCCTGAACAACGCTTGAATTCCATTCGATCACTCAAGCTCCATTTATCATATAGGCCTAATGGAGAAATAAGAAACTTCTCGAAAAATGTAAAACAGTGAAATTCCACATTAACTTTAATATTTTTTTCTATTAAAACAACAGCAAAATAAAAAAATAAAAAAACTCTTCCTCTATTTCTCTTTTATTTCTTCCTTATTCTAGCTTAAGCTTATTCTATGTAATGTCCAAAACTTGGTATTTAAGGCACTTTTTGCGTTTTTCGCCTATTCATGACCGATCGCTTCCTGTACTCCTATGTTGTAAGTCACTTTGGATAAAAGCGGCTGCTAAATGCCTAAATGTAAATGTAAATGTAAATAGGCTTTGTATTGTCACACAGAGGTTGAGTAAGTGCAGTTAATCAGCAAACACAATCGCAATTGTTTTCAGTTTATTTTGATAAATAAAAAATAATTTTTTGTTCAATAAATATACTGTCATTAACAAAATTTGTAAAATTTGTAAATATTCTGAAAGCATTGAATGAGATCCCATAATAATTTAATATAGCTTTATAGTAGTAACAAAAAACATAATTTATTATATAATATGACTAATGTCACATTTTTAAATATTATGGTTTTATTATAAATATGGTAATTATCTCTAAGGTGGACACCAAAATTAATACAAGATATTTCCCATCTGAATCTAACCATGTCATGCCAACAAAATGGAAAAGTCAGCCAGATATTTATCATGGTAATCATGCCTTTTACCCCAAATGCCTTACTTTTATATATTCTTCCATTATTGAAAAACTGTTGCTCATTAAGACCACCTTTGTTTTAAAATATATTCAATAATTCTTATTTGCTACTTAAATCTACAACATTTAAAAAAACACAAAAAATTTGATCAGAATCAACTTTGCACGTCATGGATCAGCCAAATTTCCACGTGCATCTTGAAAAGCGGATGTTTTGGAAAGTGCCATATAGGGGTTTAGAGGAAAATAAAATCAAATGTGCCTTTTACCCCGTTATACCCTGTATGGTAAAAAGCAACAATATGTAACTTTTTTGTGCTCAGAATTGACAGAAATGTACATAATGAGTGAGTATATCATGAATCATGAATCCAAACTGTGTTTCTTATCCTGAATCACTACGGTACACTTATAATAAGTGTTTATATTTGGACTATTTTAGTCCGGTTCAGGTCGGCACTGCGGCGGAGTAGCACAGTACCCGCATGACTCGCCACAGACATAAACAGAGAGAAGTAGCTCCGCTATAATGTTCTTCCGCAAGACACATACAGTTCTGTTTGTTAACCGCTAGAGCGCCAAAAGTTACCTAGTCTGTAGTATCTGTAGTATTAGTAGTTAGCTTTACACGCAGCTAGCAGAAGTCTGTGGTGTGTCTGCATGTAGCTAGTCATACGCGTTCACTGTCGACACACACGGAGGAGTAAATTAGCAAGGTTTGAAGGAGTTAGTCAGTGTTAAGCGTGTGTGGAGGGGCTAGTCCCGCCCTCAACGTACACTATAATTATGGGAGCGAGTGAGGAGGTGTGGAGGGCCGGACTGAGAAAAGAGGAGACGAGAAACGCATGTGCTCCCAGGGTGGGTGGGAGACCTCACTGTGTCTCTCTTCCTTCTTTTTTCACTGTTGTTTTTAGCTCTGGACGCCTATTTAACTTGGCTGGATTTTCCAGGGTGGGGCACAGTTGTTTTTTTTTTTTTCTTAAGTTTTGCCCAACCTGTCAGGGAACTTCTGGGGACATGAGATCTCATCCTTCCCTCTTCCTCTGGCTCTCTTTTTTCTTTCTTTCTTTCAGCAATTAAACCTATTAAAGTGTTTGTGTTACTATACACATGTGGTTTAAGGGATAGTTCGCATTTGTGTCATCACTTACTCACCCTCAATTTATTCCAAACCTGTATAAGTTTCTTTCTTCTGTTGAAAACAAAAGAAGCTATTTGGAAGAATAGTGGTAACCAGACAGTTGACGGCACCCATCGACTTCCATAGTAGGAAAAAAAACCCAATGAAAGTCAATGAGTGCCGTCAACTTTCTGGTTACCAACATTCTTCCAAATAGCTTCTTTTGTTTTCAACAGAAGAAAGAAACTCATACAGGTTTGGAACAACATGAGGGTGAGTAAATAATGACAAACTGTTCATTTTTTGGGTAAACTAACCCTTTAAATTCATCAAAAGAATAAAATGTTATTTATACTCAATTAGCAAAACCAATCAATTCTAAACCATTTCAAGGCATATGTGATATTCTTAAAGATCTATAATAGTTGTTCATATTTGCATTTTTTAATTTCATGTTGGTTCATGCAGTCCAATGTTGCATCGATATGTATATTTACCTGAAGGGTCACGTTGTTTAGAACACAAGGATCTCAATTTAAAAGATACATTCCGTGACTATATGTTCAAATGGTAATTATAGCATCTGTCTCCTAGCAACAGCAGAAGGGACATTAAAACCCTGATTGGTAAGTGCTGGGCTCAATATTATAGAGAATGAAGACAGACAATGTACAAGAAAAAAAATCCAGAAAACACTAGTAGCTCATTTACTTTGGCTCAGAGGCCGTCTTTGGCCCACTGAACGCCAGTCGACAGCTTTCGGTGGTGGCGTTGCCGTATGAAAGCATCCATCCACATGCCTGCAGTGACCACGGGGACGAGACACACTGAGATTAAACTCTATTCATAGCCATGAATGAAGGACAATGCTGCCAAAACGCCTCTTAAAAAAGTCACTGTAAACATTTCAGGGAATCCGCAGGTACAATTCGGGCTCCATTCATGTAGGCCTGTAGTTTAAGAGCATTTGAACGGAGATCCGCTGTCCGAAAAATACAGCTTTGCAAATTCTTTATTATTGTTGGACGCTGTACAGTGAGAGTGCGCGTCTAAACTAGACTTGACTGAGAATAATTACTGCATGCCTAATAATTAATTAAAAGTGATTAAATCACACCATTATCAGACCTCTAAAGCGACACAAGTAAAACTGGAGGCGGTGGGTTACGTTTACTCATGCCCTGACACTTTTTTTTTTCCCCGTGGAAAGCAGAAACTAGAGCCTGACCCCTTTTGCCTTCCTGTGTTGTCTTCTTTTCTTTCCGAACATGATAAAGATAAGTGTCAGCTTTTCTCACAATGCAAACAATCTGATTTATTTCACTATCTGTCGAGGCCTACACAACAAAATGGCCACTGCTATCAATATATGTCATGAAAAGCAGCAGCTGTGGAGATGCTGTTTGATCGCAATCAGCCAGAAACAGAAACAGAGATTTGCTCCTTGCATGCTCTGCGGGAGCTAATTAATTATCTGATTATTTGACGCGTTCTCTTTAACCCCAAAGTTCAAGCACACACAAGTTACACACTTTTACAAAAACAAGCAGCTTTAGCTCAAGTCTCATTCTATATCAATAATATTTTAATGTGGGTCTGGGCGAAATGGCCAAATATATTTTTTCCCATATCATTGATACCAATATTCATCATTGTATACCATTAACATGGTGGGAAATGCATTCCACATGTTTAATGTTTGTTACAAGTAAACTACCCTTTGATTTAGAATGAAATCTGTTACATTTTTTCCCAAATTCTGTGTTTTATTTTTTCTGGATTCTTTTTTTTCTTTTTTTATGATACAAATGTATCATCAAAAAATGGTGTCTGATGAAATGAATTTAATCTTTTAAAAAGTAATTGAATTAAAATATAATTAATTTACAACAAAACATAGCATTTTTATTTTTTGTCAAATAAAGTGACAGAACTTGTATATGGTATAAATTAAAGTATGGATAAAAAAATATCTTGGTTGTCCCTAAATCATTATAATAATAATAATGATGATAATAATACTTCAAGATTTTTCTAAGTTGTAAATAACATTTTATTGGGTTAAATTTTACAAGAAAATACTACTTTCTACTTCAAATTTCACGTTAAATTCAAAGTGTCACTTGCAGTTTCTTTGAAACAATTTTCACTTTGAAATTGCTAGTAAATTTCACAAATAATTACAAGTAAATCCTACACCAGTTTTTTAGTGTACATTCGGTGTAATATATTTGTCAAACTCCTCAAGAACTATTATTTTTTGTTGATTTGTATTAAAGAGCTACCCGAAGACTAGTGTTCATTTCATCAGCTGTTTTTTTATTTAGTCTCTGTCTTAGTCCTGGGTCAAATGTGCTTTTTAGTTTTTATCATATTGGGTCAACCTAGTTTTTGTTCAGTTAACTTTCAGTCGACTAAATGCCTGAGCAAGTCTAGTTTTCATCAATTAAAACTTTATCATATTTCCGTCATGCTGCACTTTGAGCAAAATAATCAGGATTATCAATCACAACAATTGTTGTCATTTGAGAGATGTATTTTTACACTTCATCAGAACTGTTGCACTTTCACTTTTAAGCACAAATCACAAGAATGTCGACCCATTCACATGGTTTGTTTTACCTAATCTAGTTTAATGATTTATTATAGACTATCATATAGGCATAATGGAGAAATAAAAAACTTCAAAAAAAAAAGACTTTGTATTATTGTCACAGAGGTTTCGTAAGAGCAGTTACTCAGCTTGGATTTATTACAGTTCATCACTGAGAAGGTTTGATGGCAGATTTAGTCGCACAGACAACACAAGCGGCTCGTGACAGAACACAGACCGACTGAATGACACTTTCATTTAAACAGAAAATCTACTTGTTTATTGGTGTTTTCAGATCATCCGCACGTGCGAGAGAGAGCTTGCGTGCACATGGTTGCCAGATTGCAAAGTTTAAGTAAAACACCGGATAATGTTCTTTAACAGAAAAGCTCTGATTGGGGGATTTTAATTATTGAAACCGCAAGCATGAACGCTCCTCTTTAGGTAGCACAGTTGTGCTTTGTACGTCCCAAGTTCAAATCCGAGTTCGTAGACCTTTCCCGATCCCATCCCTTTCTCTAACTTCGCTTCCTGTAAGCTAACTGTCCAGTCATAAAAATATAGATTTGCACCCAGCTCTGTTTTAATGCACGACAGGATAACAAACTGCAACTCTGACCAATTTCACTTTTACCTGTACACAGATTCCCCGGAGAAGATGGCACACACAGACGAGGACCTGATCGGAATCCCCTTCCCGAACCACAGTAACGATGTCCTGTGCAGTCTTAACGAGCAGCGGCGGGACGGTCTGCTTTGCGACGTCATCCTAGTCGTGAGGGACCAGGAGTACCGCACCCATCGCTCCGTACTGGCTGCCTGCAGTCAGTACTTCAAAAAACTCTTCACGGTGGCCACCGGCTCCAGTCGGGACCCCAACTCGCACGCCATCTACGAGCTGGACTTCGTGGCGCCGGAATCGCTGACGGCCATTCTGGAGTTTGCATACACATCGACACTGACGGTGACCGCATCCAACGTCAAGGAGATCCTGAGTGCCGCCAGGCTCCTGGAAATTCCCTGCATCATAAACGTGTGTCTGGAAATCATGGACACGGGAGGAGGGGGAGAAGGAGGGGGACCTGCAGAAGGAGAGGAGTTTGAGGGGGATGACGAGGAAGACGAGGAGGAAGAGGAGGAAATGGAGGAGGAGGCTGACTCCAAAGATGGAGAATTTGAGGACGACAACAGTGAGAAGTCTGCACAAGGCGACATGGCCGAAAAACAAGATGGACGAAAAGTTTGGCAGGATAGGCGAGCGGACAGCCCACCCTGCAGCTCGCAACAAGAGGAGCCAAACCAAGTCCGGGATGGCCAAGAATCCCAAAGACGCCCACTGGACACTCCGGATGGCCCACATGCTGAGAAACCCAGAGGGCCGGAGGGACTAGAGGGCCGGGCGCTGAAGGACTTCTCCATAGAGTCTTTACTTCAAGAGGGACTGTATCCGAAAGTGCCAGGCCTGGAAAGAGGAGCTGGATTCTCACCCCTTCTCCCAGGCTTCTATCCTCCAATGTGGGCTGCAGAATTCCCAGGATACCCTCAAATTCTGAAGCCCCGACACCCTTTCCCCACGGCTTCGCTGGAAAACAGCCCTCTGGACCTTGCGGTCAAGAAAGAAGTCATCAAAGAAGAATTAAAGGATGAACCCACAAACCCTATCCTTCACAGAGACTTCCTCAAAGACTTCATGAGTCCAGGTTTGGGTATGACCTCTGACCCCGCTCTCGGCCCGATCAAAGAGGGAGCGGACTTGCGGTCGTACCTGAGTTTTCTTTCCGCCTCCCATCTCGGGACACTGTTTCCTCCGTGGCAGCTGGAGGAGGAGAGGAAGATGAAGCCCAAAGCGTCACAGCAGTGCCCGATCTGCAACAAGGTGATCCAAGGAGCGGGAAAGCTGCCGCGGCACATGCGGACGCACACGGGAGAGAAGCCCTACATGTGCACCATCTGCGAGGTCCGCTTCACCAGGTGAGTCGGGTTTAGGTGACACACCGCAAACTTGAGTAAAGAGAGTAAATGAGAGAAGATAAAGGAAGTGATACGAGCATACTTTCCTGGAGAAGTATAGAAATACTAGTATTTCTCAACGCACTTATTATTAAAATTATTGTTCATTTTATTAAGTATACTTTTGTTAATGAAGTATTGAAAGTTGATGGGTGGGTTATGATAGGAATATTTAGTATTTTTCTACACAATTCTAATTATTACTAATTATCACTTATTAATTTATTATTAAATTACCATTTAAAAATACTTCTGACACTTATTAATAGTTGATGAGAAAGATGGTGGTATTTTATGTACACTTCTAAATATTAAAAATATTATTTACATTTTGATTTTATTATTTATCTTTTTAAATGTATTATTCTTTATAATTTTATTTAATTTAAATTATTAAATTACAATTTATAAAGACTTGGCAGTTTTATTTATACATATATAAATGTATTTATACAATATATATACATATATAAATGTATTTATACAATATATAATATATATATATATATATATATATATATATATATATATATATATATATATATATATATATATATATATATATATATATATATATATATATATATATATATATATATATATATATATATATATATATATATATATATATATTGGTAGTTGGTAGGAATTATGGGGGGAATTATATAATACTTTTTTAAGTATTATAATTATTACCATTTTATTTATTTTAATTAAAATTATTATTAAATTACTATTCTAAAATTATTATTTTTTTTGCCACGATTATTTATAGTAATAGTTAATGGGAATGATAGGAAGACAACGGGATAACAAAGTACCACAATCCGCATGTGAATGTGCAACAACACCATTAAAGTGATAGTTTACCTATAAAATGAACTAAAAACTTGTCATTTACTCACTCTCATATCGTTCCAAACCGGTTTAACTTTATAAACGGTAAAACCTTCATCTAAAAACTGTTTTTCTCCATACAATGAAAGTCCAAAACCACATCAGCATGAGAAAGTTGGGTGAAATATCCCTTAAAAATGTCAGGACTGTTTTTAACATCATTCAATTGGATACAGTGCAAGAATAACACTTTTAAAGTGCACATTCACTAAAAAGGAACAGACAAATTGAAGAAGGCAAAGAATGTTTTACAATGACAGATTTACGAGAAATAATGTCATGTAACGGTTTCCCTCAAACAAATTACATTCTTGACTGTCTATAAGAATAAATAGCCTCTTTGAAGCTGAACTGCTAAGCTTCGGTATTACAACAATGAAACGGCATATGCAAACTAGAGCAGCATCATAAGGACAAACCTGCTGTGAAACATTTTATGCATCACTGCGGTCGAAGCCCGCACGAGGTTTCCACACTGTAATAAAAGCCAAAGCGTGGTGACATTAATATGAGACCTACATTTCACTTTTGGGCTCAAACGCTCTGTAGAGGAATGAAATTTCTATGAGCGAGATCTAGAGTGAGAAATAGATCAAACGAAGGCTTTTCAGCTTCTGGATAACTCATCTGGATACCACATAACAGGAACACTAAATCCTGAGTGTTTCGGTTTTCGTGTTTTTTAGGTTCTTCTGTGGCTGCTACTGTTGAGCAACTTGCAGCTGTATGCTTTTCAAGTATGAAGGCGTACACCTGTTTGTGTGTTTTTCTGCATGCAGAAAGACGCGTGAGAAAGAGTCACTCACATTTGCCACTAAAAATATTGATTAAAAATCCCCACGGGTCCTTAAAAAGCCTAAAAATTTAATTTATAAGGTTATAAAACGTCTTAAATTGAACAAGCATCTCAGGTCTCAAATTTGGGGAGGGAAAAAAAGAAATCACAATACAGCCTAATATGCACTATAAAAAATGCTGGGTTGTTTTAACCCAATGTTGGGTCAAATTTGGACTAACCCAGCAATTAGGTTGTTTTAACCCAGTGATTGGGTTGTTTCAACCCTGCTGTTGGGTTAAATATTTGCTTAAGACAATCTAATCGCTGAGTTAAAACAACCCAATCGCTGGGTTAGTCCATATTTGACCCAACATTGGGTTTTTTACCCTGAATTTGAGTGTGATTATTCAAATTCAAAAGGTGATGTTTGATTAAAATAAATATGAAAAGCGCTATTGCAACCGTCTCAGCGCAGTTCGCAATCAATAAATATCATGCATTTATTACTTGTGATCTACTGTTGATGAATTATGACAATGTTTACTTCATAATGCTTATATTGTAATACCTTTCGGATGAGCACATTTTATTTCCCTCATCTTTTTAAAAGAGCAGCCGGCAATAGTAACACTAGACATTTTAAAATAAGAGTGCTGGTGTATTTCAGGCTTCTTTCTTATTAAGAGTCAAGCATTATGCATAAGGTGTAATTTACTGTTTATTATTGATATTCTGGTTAGATAATAAACTCTATCTGAAATTTTAATTCAACGTGAAAGCTTCTGTCTGAGCTGCCCCGTCACAGGAATGAAAGATTAACTCTTTCACCACCAGCGTTTTTGATCATTTTCACAAATATTTCATGGCTCCCAGAAGATTTTGTTGTACGAATATCTGAAACTGCAATGTATCAAAAGAAAAAAAAAACCAACAACAACCAAAAAGAAACCCGTTTTATTCTAACTTCATACTTTCTTTTTTATTATCAACACTTAAATGTGGGTAAATTTCATACAACAAGCTAAATTTTTAACAAAAAGCTGAGGAAATCCATTTTTCCGGAAGTTGTGTAATAGCGCCACCTACCGTAAAACAGTGAAAACTCGGAAAGCAAGAAGATTCCGTTAATGCCGGGAAAGAGTTAAAGGGTTAGTTCACCCAGAAATGAGAATTGTCATGAATTCCTCCCCCTCATTTCGTTCGACACCCGTAAGACCTCCGTTCATCTTCAGAACGCAGATGAAGATATTTGTGTTGAAATCCGATGGTTCAGAAAGGCCTCCATTGGCAGCAATGACATTTCTCTCTCAAGACCCATAAAGGCACTAAAGGCGTTGTTCTGAAGTCCATCTCACTACAGTGGCTCTACAATCATTTTATGAAGCGACGAGATTAGTTTTTGAGGGCAAAAAACCCCTAAATAACGACTTATATAGAGATGGCCGATTTCAAAACACTGCATCACGAAGCTTGGGCGTTTATGAATCAGTGTATCGGGTCATTATTTGAATCGCGTGTCAAACTCCCAAACTGCTGAAATCACGTGACTTTGGCGATCTGAACCGATGATTCATAAACGCTCCGAAGCTTCGTGATGCAGTGTTTTGAAATTGGCCATCTCTATATAAGTCGTTATTTAGGGTTTTTTGCCCTCAAAAACTAATCTCGTCGCTTCATAAAATGATTGTAGAGCCACTGTAGTGAGATGGACTTTGTAACAACGTCTTTAGTGCCTTTTATGGGTCTTGAGAGAGGAAATGTCATTGCTGCCAATGGAGGCCTTTCTGAACCATCGGATTTCAACACAAATATCTTCATCTGCGTTCTGAAGATGAACGGAGGTCTTACGGCTGTCGAACGACATGAGGGGGAGGAATTCATGACAATTCTCATTTCTGGGTGAACTAACCCTTTAACTTAAGGTTAAGCGTAAGGTGTGGAAAGCCTTTTATTTCCATATGCTGATTTTTGCTGTGATATGCATGAGGATGAGTTCTGTTTAATCATTTCTCTTGTTTTAATTCTTAATTTGTTTGTTGGTTACAAACAGAGATCAGAGCTAAAATGTCGTCTCATCCTCAGGCTGATTTATTTTCACAGGTTTTTTTGAAGACTCATGTCTGCCGCAGTGTTATTTTAGTATTATTATATGCTATTATAGTTTTTATTATTTAGAAATAGATTTATATATATAGAGAGAGAGAGAGTTTTTGTATTTTTGCGTATTTCCCATGTCGGCCATTTTTAACTGCGAAGGAGCCAAGTGTGACTATATTTTGTCAGACCCTTTATTTAACATAACCCAATCATCTCCATGATTTCTGTGTGTGTTTTTCGAAGAGGTCCATTCAGAATGCCTTAACGGTCATACAGTCTGCAGTTTCAAATTATTTTTTAGCTTTTTTTAATGTTATTTTTCCCAGATGTATGTTTTATAATGCGTTATCAACATCAGTGCACAAATGTCAGCATGTCTGGGTATTTCCTGGGTATGTCTGCCGTCAGCAGGTCAAACGTCTGGGTCAATCTCCAGGTCCCGCCTACTCCACTGCCCCTTTGAGAGCATTATTTAACACATATTTGTCAATATAGATTTTAGTAGTATGTGAACAATAATTATCGTTTAATAAATAAATACAGTTAAAAATAAAGATATTTAAAAACAAAGAGCCAGGTTAACTAAACAGGGCAAATTAGCTTGAGAGCACAATTCCAAAAAACGGAAGTGGACCGTTCTGCGCTTGATTTACTGACGACGCGTAAATTAAAGAACACAGACACAGTCGGATCATTTCTAGCCCGACGTCGTCATACTCAGATTCTATAATATAAGTCTCCATTGGGCTGTTATAGGGCATTTCAACTGAACCAGGACAGAAAATGTCTCTGCACTCAATTGGAAAGACCTACAACCAATCAGAGCAACGGAGTAAATGACACATGTTGAGCGACGCACGCACGCTGGAAGAAGTAGAAGAAGAAGATGAGTGTAAAGGATCTTTGCCGGTGTTGTAAAAGAGTTTAAGGAAACACGGAGTACTTACCAACACGATCATCATTTTTGAGAGAAATAGTAAAGGTGGATGCATATAGGAACAAGTTCTCCGTTTAGGATTAGAGTGATTTCAACCCAAGCGCTCTTTGGTGACGTGAATGATTACGTTACTGTTGATCATCTGTCAATCATCGTATAAAGCCCGCCCTGACAATGTGATTGGTCCGAACAGCTCCTGTTTGAGCATAGTTGCTCCACAACGGATCAAGTCCAGAACAACTTCCCGACCTCAAATGTTATGGGCGGAGCTAAATTCGGCTGGCATCCAGGTTAGATCTACCCGTTAGCGTCTGGTTTAAGAGACGCTTTTTTTGAGCAGTAAATAATGGCGCAAACACCAGAGAATTGACTAGTGCAAACCTTAGTAAATCACCTTGCATGATTAATTTAAATACTCTCCTCCCATAAATACTGCGCTTGAAAGGGAAACTCCTACAAATGCATATGCAATAAGGTCAGCTGCAAAAATAAACCTGTCCAAGCTTTTCAGCGCTAGTTTTCACTGCATGTCTTTAGTAAATCCTGACAGTGGTTTCTACACCAGAAGAATGTGTTAGTAGCTGTTAGTAAATCTGGCCCCTAGTTAGGTCTGCACAATTAATACAATTTCTAATCGGGATTACAATTATGGATGCAACAATTATGTAATCGTTCAAAGCTGCAATTACAAAAACAATTATTCACTTGCATTACTCTGAGTGCTTAATTTTAATCAAATCAGTTCAGTCAAAGACACTACAATTAAAAACTGAATGTGTCTGTTCAACATAATGCGAGTGAGCCGATTGAGTGTCACGGCAGCAGGAGTCAGATTACATTCATCACATGAGCTGAGGTAATTGCGGGATTCGCGGCTGCATTCACAGCGCGTGATCAGTCTGGCGCATTTTCAGTTCATGTGTTTGGAAGCTTAACTTTCATAGGAAGTTGAAACACTCACTTTGCTCTCCACCGCTCCGTTTACATGAATCTCCGCAGCTCCCGAGCCGAGTGCTGTGAGTGTGATGTTGAAAACATGTGGAAATAGCGCCTCCTGCTGGCTGTAGTCTTTAGCCTCTGGACAAATACTCCTCCGATGACGCAAAATGACGATATTTGTGTCATCTGAGGATTTTTTCCAGAAATCAAATATATAATTCTCTCGTCTCAGGGTGATATGAGGGAAGTATGATAATTTGAATATACTCCCGGGTTTCTACTGATACAAAGCTTCTACTGATAATCGCTGAAATAACCCTTTAAGATGTGTGTGTTTTTCTTTCTACTGGTTAAGGGTTTTTTCCATTGTTTTAATTTTAGTATAACATTAAAATGCCATGCATATATTTGTATTTATTTAAAAACAGAAATCAAACCAATGTATGGTTTACATTTGATGCTTAATAAGCAATAAAAGGTTTTCAGGAAGAATGTTTTCATCTTATTTTCATATAAATATATAGCATGCGCTGCTTTAAACAATGGTATAAAGCTATTCAAAACATGCAATGTGAATTGTGAAAATCATAATTAATAATTGCAATTAAAATTTCAAGGGAATAATCGACAATTATGATTTTTGTCAATCGTTCAGCCCTAGTGCACTTTTTGTATTCTAACAACTTACATATTATAAAAAAATATATAATTTTGCATGTAAATGTCTCCTTCTATCGATTTAGTACGGAATTATTAGATACATTGTCATTACACCCCTAAACTGTTTTTTCAAAAATTTTCTAATTGTGCATTTGCTCCTTGTGAAAAAAAGTAAGCATCAAGACCTGGTGCATCTTGCAAGAATTCTCTCAAGACTACAAAATAACCTCAAACTTAACTCTTTTTCAGGCAAGACAAGCTGAAGATTCACATGCGCAAGCACACCGGCGAGAGGCCCTACATCTGCCTGCACTGCAACTCCAAGTTCGTTCACAACTACGACCTGAAGAACCACTTGCGCATCCACACGGGCGTGCGGCCGTACCAGTGCGAGCACTGCTACAAGAGCTTCACACGCTCCGACCACCTGCACCGGCACATCAAGCGGCAGAGCTGCCGCGTCTCACGCCCGCGACGGGGCCGAAAGCCCTCTGCCTGGCGGCCCACCAACTTCCTCTTCCCCCAGGATCCCAACGCCCTCCAAGCGGACAGGAACATGCGCATTCCCACCGCCGGCGGCGCCCCCTTGCTGGCTCAGCTGGCTGAGAAACAGCAGCCTCCGGGAGGGAAAACGATGGAGGACGTGGACGGCAGCAGCGAGACGGACAGGAAGCTCCGCTCAGAGGACGTGAATAGAAAGCGGGGTGTGTTTGCTTTCGCCGTGGCGGCGGAAGATGTTCTGCCCCGCCCGCCCTTTTATTCGGCGCCCTCTGACCCCTGGGCCATGAGACTGGAACGAGCCCCACCCATTCCGGAGGCCGCAAAGTGACTTTTCCGTAAATTGCTGAGCTCTGATTGGCTCACCTTGAAACAGCTGCTCGCTTCGGACGCCACAAGGAGAAGTCTCGGGTTCAGACTCTGTAATATTAAAAAAATTAAATAATTACTTTTTCCGTTTGTTTGTTCGTTTCATAAGTCAGCTTCCAATGGGATGACAGGGATTTTAAATACTTTTTAAATGACTAGATTTGGATGTGCATTTGTTTAAGCTGTTTTTGATGCTTCAGCGTTTGCTAGCAATGGTGATATGCTCATAGACCGTTCAGTGCAATGGAGTATGTGAAAATTGAATGCAAAAAAATTTGACAATCAGGTATGCTGAAAGAAAAGAAGTCCTGCTGAAATAAGCTAGAAGCTTTGATGTTTGCATTGCATTATCTGACAATGGTTTTCTAATGAAATGATCTAAATCCTGAACACAGGGAAATTACACATCGTACATCCACTATGCAAAATAAAAAAGTTAGATTTTTAGAATGACCACAGAAAACACAAAGACAAATTAATCTGAAAAAGTCTCAGGAATTGGAAAACGCACACATACAAAAACACTTTTTTACAGCCAAAAGAAGATGTCAAACCAATCTGCAGTAACGTGCAAATAATGCAAGCTTTACTATTGAACTTATATTGTGCATCTCAGATTGACCCCTAATTCAAATCAACGCTCTTGTCTGCAACATTTAAAATAATCATTTGTATAGATGGCTTTGGTGGAATTGTTAATTATTGTACTTATTTCTATACTGAACTTTGTAAAACATCCAAAGATGTGTCGTTAGAGAACAAACTTGAAATCCAATGTCTTTTTTTTTCCACATATGAAGTGTCTTGGAGGTGTTTGTCGTGTACAGGAAACTAAAATGGGGGTGGGGAGAACATCCACACCTTTCATATCTGAATAGAGTAATTCAGCATCGTTTTAAACGGAAACAAAAATATTTTCATGCTATTTATGCATATTTAAATAAGCCTTGGCTATATTTTACTAAGAGGTTTTATAAGACACTAACACATTTGTGTTCTGGTTTATCTGAGAGGGGGCGTGTTTTTCAACAGAGAATGTGTGTCGACGCAGGAAACGATCAAACCCTCAAAACAATACTGACATAAAACGCTTTTAACAGATACAAACTCACACACTGATTTTCCCCTTCAAGACCTAAAGACATCAAGACACCCACAAAACAACCCTAGAGCCGCTGTACAAGTAGTCCAAATGAGAATCGACATGAAATTTTAATATCTCTGCACTTGACAAGGCATTTAAAATGTGTAGAAAATGCAAAGATGTTTCAACGGCCATGTACAATGAAGGTGCTTAAAGATTTGTATATATATATATATATATGAAGCCCTTCTGTGGCTACTAGCGGGAACTTACTTGCACTATTTGTTTGATGATGTTTTAATATTGGTTACGATATATTGATATTTCTTAAAGATTTTAAAAATAAATACAAAAAAAAGTATCACAGAACAGTCTGAGATATGCACTTTACTCCTGTTTAACCCCGTAATAAGGAGCCCCTAAAGGGACATGATATGAGATGGGAGGGGAAAATATATTCACTCGCAAAACTTCTGTGTCCTTTGAGAGTTTCTCAGAGAATATATTTTTTCCGCCACCATGTCCCTTTAAGGGACAATTTCAGTGAAAGTCATTTTTATAAATGTGTGTGGTATTTGTATATTAGATTAATCCCTGGTTAACGGAATCAAATTCATTCAAAAACTGGAATACAATTAAAAAAAAGCTTTTTTTCAAGAACATTCTGTGTCCTTTTGTGCTCATTTCTTTCTTGGAAATCTGACAAAGGCCTGAACTACAGAACTGAGTCATTTAGAGAGGCTTTTATATGGAGCGATGAGGTCAAGTGCATTAACTGTCTCTTTAGAGTATTTTAACATTAAGTGCCATACTCAAGACCACGATTTGGTCTCCCTCCTAAACGTCCAGCTTTCCGGATGATGCACCAGCTCTTTAACGGCTAACTTACCTCAGCCTAAAATTACTCTGAAATCATAGCATGTGGTAGTTTGTTATGACACAAGGCGGTGAGGATCCGACAGACAGCCCTCTCTGGCACAATTAACCATCTCTGTGAGTAATCTAAACCCACACGCTCTCGCTGCGCTTCAGTATGAGCCAGTTTCCCAAACACATACTAATGCTGTCATGCATTATGAAGGAATTTAAAGTAAGATCGTCATTTTACATTTTAACCCACAGTTTTAATCTCTCTGAGCATCCAAATTTACGCTCACCATTACTTTTAATAAAAGAAATTACTTGCGTTGTGCGTTTGCTTCTAGTTAGGGATCAAGACCTCAAACTGACCCTTAATTTGAATTGAATGTCTGCACCATTAAAAAAATACTTGTTGATTATTTGTTGAAAATATTTTTTTTTATATAAAGATAAATATTTTGCATTAGAAAACTTTAATCTTAATTTGTTAGAGTTGCTCAGTGTTTAAAATGAAAATGGGAATTACACCTAAAATCAAAACCAATTAATTTTATAGGTCAGCACTGTTCATTTAAATGAAAAGATGAATGCATTTTATATACCTTGATATAGGTGTCCACCTCGTTCCCTGCTATCTGGCGCCCTCTAATGGAAATGAGGATAAAATACACGTTCTCACTTAACAGTTTTACCTGTAAACGCTTAACATGTCTTCCTTGTTTAGCTTGTTTCAGGTAAACCACCGTATATAAATCAGTCCGATGCTACTAGTTAATTGACACCTTAATGGTTGTAGCCCTTCATTTATTCTGGCACCGTGTTGCACGCGTGCTCTTTGGTTTTTAACCATCATCTATGCAGTATTTTATTGTTCATTAACGTACCTGTCGTAGGTGAAATTGAGTTAGGCACATCCAGAACTGCCACTGGCCTCCATCCGCAACAGATGTTTAATTTCTTGCTTTTCGAACCTGCACGTGTTTACCTTTTTCCGTAAACCAGGTGAATCGAATCCCAAATTGAATCGTTATTTTGAACCGGATCTTCCAGGCGAACTGATTTACATTTGAAACTCGTTTGCAAAACAAGAACTTTGGGATCAAAACTGAAATATTAAAAAAAAAAAACGCAATATTTCATTTGACTGACAGCATAAATCATAAACAATAGTATTTAAATATTTCTATAACAAATAACGCTATGTGAATAAATACTAAATCACTATTAAACAATCCTGTCATTAATTACTCACCTTGTGTCGTTTCAAACCCGTAAGTCTTTCGTTCATCTTCAGAACACAAATGAAGATCTTTCTGATGAAATCTGAGATATTTCTGTCCCTCCATTGTCAACTAGTAACGACGTTACACAACTAACATACCACTTTAACGCTTCAATCAGCTCATAAAGAGATCGTAAAATGTGAATAATGTCCAAATTTCCTGAAGCGATAGCTTTATATGATGAACAAATTGAATTTATGCTTTTATTCATATATAAACATTGATCAAATATTAATTATTAGGTCGATGAACGTTGGTCAGTCAGTCAGCAAACGAAATGACCGTTATTCAGTAGATCAGGGGCGCGAAAAAAAAAAGTTAAAAACCATTATTTGTATGCTTTTCATACCGCAGTAAACCGTGACTTGTCTTAATATTTTTTGCTATTCAATTTCATTTACCTGAAAATAATGCGTTTTGAGGTTTAATAGCTGTACATGCAAAATAAAACGCTCCTATTTGGTTCCCAAAAAACTAAAAGGGAACCATACGGGAACGTTAAGGGGACAGTGCGTTTTCTAGGTAACAACATACAAACCAACAGTCTGGTTTAAGGTTTTATCTCAGAAAGGGTACATGGTATAGTCACTTGGGGTAATTAAGATTAACTTTAAACAGGTAATTTATGCAGTTTCTTTGGAATTAAACTGAAATATTTTCAAATATTGCCAGCATATTTACTGTTTTTGTTGGTTTTAATTTGCCAAATGAAGAGACTGTACAAGTTGTTCTCTGTCCATCACAAATAGTCAAGTGAATTGCACTGTGGGCTATAATGCCAGTTCTTTGTTACATACTGCAGATTTGGCAAATGTAGTAAGCTAAAGCTAGTCATATAAGTTGCACTGTATACACAGTATATAATGCGGCAATAATAAGGCTGGTATGAAAAGTCAATTCCAAACCTGACTGAGAACAAAATCATGGATAGAAAACCAGAACAAGTTTCCTTAAGCCTTCGTTACTTTAGCAACCTTGTTTTTAACTTGAATGTGTAAGACTTCTGGTATGAGCCATTTCCAGTTATTTTAGCGGCGCAAAAGCAGTTATGCTGCAAACTGGTATTAGTGACACTATTTTATATTTATACCACAAACATTTGTTTGATATTCTCAGCAATATACCTATTGTTGTATATAAATCAGTATAGCAGTCACAAGAAATGCTTTTGCTTGAAAAATAAAGTTGTGTTTAACAGTTAGTTGCCATGCAAGCACAATTACCATGTAAAAGTGTATTAAAAAATAAAAAGGGTTAAATTGTCACAGTAAGTCATTAACATTAATGTTATCCAGTAAACAAGAACACTTCCAAAAAAACTTACAAGTCATTTATTTCTACCAAAAACACTATAGGAGCAATGCGACTATGGTCGCTAGCAAAAACCTAAATGACAAACTTAAGCAATATAACTGAGAAGGCAAGTCAAAAACAGTTTAAAATCAAAGCTAACAAAAAGTGGAAATTTCCAGTCACTATTAGATATTACCCAAAAACGCTGACATTCACTAGACTCTGGTTTTTAAAAGACTCTCTCCTATGCGATGCAACAACAGGATAAGCATAGTAAGCATCTGGAAACATTGAGAAAAATTTACTCAAAATCGTTTTATTTCAAAAGCTCTGGCAGCTCCCGAACCTCATGTGGCAAATCCAGTAGACATGTAAAATACAACCATACAATACATTATTCAAAAAAGGTACCAAAAAGTACAGTAAAAATAACACTTCCATCTCTGGAAATGTGGACAAAAGGAAAATAAAATAAAAATAAAAATGTGGAAGTGTGACATTGCTTCCCCTTTTCATCGGTTCTGTACAAATGGGTCATGATCTTGTCCGGTAAAAGGAAAGAGTCTGCATGTGTGTGAACTGTTGTCAGATTCACTGTCAGACTCCTGGTTTTTGGGAATATGTTAGTCCTGTGCAGAAAGAGACGTGGTGAGTGGCATACAGGTTGGAAAACATCAAAACAAATGAGAAGTCAGGAAAAATACCATTCAATTGTTGATCATTTTACAGAATCAAATGCATTCACTACCTGTTCTGCATGTGATCAGTATGGCTTGTAGCTACTCTGGTGACCACGTCTCGGTGTCTTTCCGTAGCTTGCACTGCCCTGGCCTGAAGAAAACAAGAGTGAGTGAACATAGAAGGGACACCAGGACGATCATAAGAGCATCTGGAAGATGCAAACTTACTGTAGTCATAACCACCACCATATCCATAGTATGGAGAGGAATAGTCATAGCTTCCATAGCCGCCGTAACCACCATATCCCTGCTGGCCACCATAGCCATAGCCTTGGTTCCCATAGCCCTGGTTCCAGTAGCTGTTATATCCCTGGTTCCAGTTCTGGTTTTGGCCTGAGAAAGCGACAGATGTTGCAAGCTCAGATTGGTTTTGATAACGCTGCTGTTGCGGAAACACTCAAAGAGCACGGCACTTACCCCCACGACCCCTGCCGCGACCTCCAAAGCCTCCGCGGGCACCGTACTGCTGCTGCTGATAGATCTCCTTGGGCTGGGCGATCTTGATCTCGCACTGAAATCAGAGGCACAAAACAGATGAGTGCAAAGCCTGACTTTAAAACGCTGAATAAAGTGTTTAAGCACCAATTAAAAGCCATATTGTGAACAAGCATCTGTGCACACCCACAAATCAATTTATTTTACCCACCATAACTATGCATCTATTGCAAAAGTATGAGAGAATAAAAATATACATACAAGGTCTTCCTCTCCATTCGTTACCTTGCTTCCACTAACGTTATGGTATTTCTTCTCAACTATCTTTTTGACAGCAGATTCTTCCTTGAACGTGATGAAAACAAAGCCCCTCCTTTTGTTCGTCTTTGGATCCGTTGGAAGTTCAATATTTTCCATCTGCAAGCGTAATCAATAAAGCATTAAAGCTGGTCAACAACAAAAAAAGTTGGGTTTTTTTACACTCAGTGAACTCACCTCTCCAAAGGCCCCAAAGTATTCACGGATCTTCTCTTCTGCGGTTTCAGGGTTAAGACCGCCGACAAATATTTTCTTGACCGGCTCTTTCTTCATGGCCATGGCTTTCTTGGGATCGATCTGTCGGCCATCTAGTCTGTGTTCCTTTTGCTGTAGCACCTTTTAAAAGAAATAAAACGACATTGAAAACATCTGCCACCCAATACATATTTGGAACAGACACAAAAGCATCCATACCTTCTCCACACTTTCAGCCTCTTTGAACAAGATGAACCCAAACCCCCGTGACCGGCCGGTGTTTGAATCCATCTTTATGGTGCAGTCTGTCACCTCACCGAACTTTGAGAAGTAATCCTTAAGATCTTTCTTACTGGTGTCCCAGCTGAGTCCTCCAACGAACATTTTGCTGCATAAAAAGAAACCATTTGATGAGTTGAGACCCAGTAATACACCACAGACAAACTCACAGCACCATAAGAGCAACAGTCAGGATGAGGAACAATCAACTTCAACAATAAGGTCAATGGCATTCCCAGGTGGAAAAACTACATTACCCATGATTCCACAGATGACAAGAGTAATCAAGTCTATCAAGACTCTACTGGCATATTTAACAATAAACAATTATGCTTCCATTCACACAAACATCTGTAACATCTGCAAGCAAGCCCCTCATTAAAGCATGATCTCCTGTACATTTTTCAAACATGTACGGTCTCATTTTTGTAATTTTTTATTGATTAATCTTGTGTCTAGTTGATTTGGTTCATGACTTCAGGAAAATCCTGTAGAAAAATAGCTTCCAGAGAACTTAAAAGTGGGCGGGGACTAAAGCACGCGATAGTTCCAAATCTGAAGTCTGATTGGACAAGCCAGTATACATACAAACTATAAGGAAACGTTTCGAGGCAACCATATAAACTTTAGACAACGTATATTACTATCCAAGCAACCATATACACGTTGGACAAAGTATATACTACAATGCAGGTGAACTGGGTTAGGGTTAAAATATAAGGAATAAACCACGTGGTTTTAGCGCGGTAAAGGTAGTGCTGGGAATTCTAACGGCAGCTGCCACCCGCCAGCGTGAGATTCAACACCAAACAACCCTCATCAACAATGAGCACAATACCGGGAAGAAAGTCACCCCACCCCCCTCTATTAACAAAGACACATGGCGCCAAGAAAGACGACTTTACACACAAAAAAGATCCAGATCAAGCACGAAAATATAATAAAGCGGTCTGTAGTCTTACCCGGCATCTTCCTCGCCCTTGCTGGCGTCGATCTGTCCTCCATCTCCGTTCTCGTCCTCCGCCGCGGCCTCCTCCGCGAGCTCCGCTCCGTTCAAACTCTCCTCGTTACCGTTCTCGGAGGTTTCCATGAACTGATGCTCTGCGTCGGCCATTTTAGTTGCTTTAGATCACCTTTGGATTAGAAACGATTAAAGTTTAGCTAGCACTGTGAAATAAGAGGAACGGTGCTAGAATAATAGAGTAGCAACACGGTCACACCGTTAGATTCAGTGCAAACGAGCCCGATTTCAGCCGTAGCTTGTTAAATGCACAAGTAAACAAGTGAAAAGAGGTGCGAAAACGTGTTAGAACCGTATAAAAACGCATAAGTCTAATGAAAACAAACAAACAAAAGATTCGTTGAGGCCGAGTACGCAAAGCTAAAGCAGCCTGCAAAGCTAAACTAGCTAACGTTACACGATCGCATATAGTCGTTTTTAAGCACACCGAGCGTATACAACGAGCTTTTTCATCTAATATATCATCTTACGTGCATTCTCATAAACCATAGCTTTGCGCAACACGAGAATCATGCAAAATTTAATTAACCGGCTTACTGTAAAATATTGGCGCTGAAAAAGCCGCTTTCCAAGATGGACACTCGCGTACTGTACCAACTCGTGGCCACTTTTATAGCACCGGATGAACCCGTTGGAATAAAACAAGCTGTGATTGGATCACTGGGCGTGACCAGGCAATGATAGCGTTCTTTGATTGGCCAGTGGCGACAAGAGCCCCGCCCCATAATGGTTTCCTCCTGCGCACTTCTTTTCTCTGCTGCTCAAACGCTTTAGCACGAGATGTTTCAGAGCGCGTGTACCATAAAACACGATTGGGAGAGCGTTGTGCAATCAAACACAAAGAATACACGCGTGTGTAAAACTATATAATATATTAGTAATGTTTTTTTATACACTTGTTAAGCTTCCCAATCGATTTAAATCATTTCTCCCCCGTAGGAGATGAATGCCTGCACTCACGAAAGAGGAATTTCACAACAACAAATTATGTTAACTTTCGATTTTGTCATGACTTCATGAACCTTGAGAAACTCGATTTAAAATTTAAAAATCTTTTTCTTGACTATGGGAACTGTGTACCGTACTTACACGAGTTAAAAGTATTGTTTTTCTTTGGTTGTACTTCTGCTTTATAGATATCATTCAGTATGTCACCATTATTTGCCATTATAACACCACCCAGAACTTTTGTATTCAACCTCTCTGCATATGTGTATTTTACAATGACAATAATGCAAAATTTGCTTTGATTGTAAATGTTATTATCTAAAACAACCGGAATATTTCACAGACAGGAAAGCTGATGATACACAGGGCAACTTTTTGAGCAATGTTGCTGTGGCCCTTTTCCCATTGGGAATGGGTAACACATTTCTCTTTGGATATCCAGATAGAAATGTGTTGGCCATTTTCAATGAGAAAGTGCCCAAGCACCATCTTTCAACAACATTGCTCAAAAGGTTGCCCTGTGTATCATCAGCTTTGGAGTTAGCCAGGATTAGACCTTAGTTCTTAGTCCTTTTATAAACATGCCTTAGGAGGAACAAAACATTACTGTTGTACATCTCCAGACAAAACAACGGCACTGACATTTAAAGAGATTTCAGTGCAAGTTGCTTTCAGTTAAAACAGCTCAAATACGCATTTTAGTCTGGGACTAGCTTAAGCCTTGTCTGTGAAACCGGGGAATGTTTCAACCATTTTTAATGGCTCGCCACTCACTACTTAACTTCAGATGATACAAATGGCCTTAAGGGCATATTAACATATATTTTCTATACAGACACGTCCTTTGCATGATATAAATGCATTTCTTTTGCAAGTTTGCCTGAGGGTTACTACATGTAGCATTGAGTATTTATATGGGTTTTATAAATGGATCAGACTTTAAACTGATATGTTCCTTCCCAGGAGAAAATTAATGAGTCTAATGCACATTAGAAAGCAATATTAAAGGTTTAAGTGTGACGGTGTGATTCTATAGTACAAAAGCAAGTTTTAACCCAAATTATGTTATGTAAGAAACAATTAGATGGCAGGTATCTTAATTTGTTGAAGCTTTGCTCATTCATACATAGATACATAGCTGCTAAAATATTCACAGAACCCAGCCTTTCCTTTCTACCTAAATAAAGTCCCAAACTGATGCATAAAGAGCCTTGTTAAGCAATCATGAGCAATATAATGCTGTTTTTTTTTTACAAAGAGATCAGGTAAAGTGCACTGATTTGGAGAAGAAAAGAGAAAAACAACAAGGACAAGATCCCTTTCAGCATTTATTTATTTTATCCAATTTTTCCCACGTGTTGCATTCTGTTCTTGGAAACTACATCTTTATCGGGTTCCGACGGTCACCTGCCAAACTCTGATCAGGTTGTCTGTGTATCCAGCAAAGAGAGTCTGAGGGGGAAAACAGTGTAATTAATACATTTTTGTTTGTCCACTGGTTTATTTATTGAAGATTAACCACTGCACTCACACATACACAAGAGATCCACCATCCAAACTGATGCTGATCATCTGCAAAATTACCTCGTCACACACACAAAAAGGGCCTTTCACATCGAGTGCAATTAAACAACAATTAAACGGCGCAAATGTATGTTGCGATGACTCGAGTCGAAAACAAAAGATCCCAATTGAGCTGTTCACACCGGGTGCGACCAATTGCTGCACTACAAAGCAAGGTTGTTGTTTTTCCCGACTAGTGTGACAATTTTCCCCCATAATGGAATTAGATTTGAGCTTATCCGAGGCGCTGCTGTTGCACAAATGTGAGAGTGGTGGCGCTGTTTTGAAAACAGTGTAAACACCAAAGAAAAGTAAAGTATTCCGGAGAGAAGAGAATGGATGTTGAGTTCATTTAATCATTGGTGTCTGAGAATTCAGATTTATTTTTTCACATGTTCTTTATACACAAGTGTCCACTGAATTATGCGATCTTAAGAGCTTTAAACGGCATACAGAGCATTGTTTTCTTCTGTGCATGTCTATTAGGAGTCAGAGAGCTCATTGGCTCTAGAGCTGTCAGTCATAACTCCTGTGATCATAACTCCTGCCCTTCCGAATGACATTGTTGTGTTAATTTCCTCGTTCTGAGTTCCACACACTTCTGCACAAACAACTGAGAGGAACCTTTCTACAGATGAACCATGAAACCAAATAAATAGGGATGTCACAAGCACCGGTACTTCGGTACCAAGTCGGTACTAAAATTTTAAAAAATGTGACGATACCAGCATTTCTGTAGTACCGACTCCTGAGTATATCCGGTACCTGCATTTCAGTCGCTTCCGTGTTTATCTAGGCGCAGGGCTCCAGACTGTAGCCGAGTATATACTAGTGTCTGTGAATATTAAACTGCAAAATACTATTTAGATATTAATCCTGCATGTTCTGCGTCTCTGTGTGAAGGATGAGCACGTTACACTCGCTATCTTTGTAATCTCTGCCGTGTGTCACTATATGAGGACACAAACGCATAAACCGTCACTTCATGAGCATTTACCGTTTCATTTGAGAAAACTGTCATATCATGAACACAGACACTCAAAAGGTCTTCACGGCAACCCGTCAAAATAAAAGTTTGGTTTAACGTGAAGAAATTGACAGAATATATTAGGCTACTGTTGTACAGTAGATTTGGCTACATATCTATGTAATAATAATACGTCTCTACAGGGCTTGACATTAACTGTGAGGGGTAGGCAGCCACTCCCACTAGCCACATTGGCGGGCTGAATATAATTTCACCCTACAGCCAAATTAAATGCCAAGACAGTGGTATCGCAAAATTACAATTAAATTACAATTCTTTATCGATTAACTTGCAGTAAGTGAAAGCGTGATAGGCGGAATCGCGCTGAATGACACACAACAGAAGCGCCCTCTCTCACGCGCTCTCTCTCTCTCTCTCCATGTCACGCGCTCTCTCTCTCTCTCTCTCCATGTCACGCGCGATCATTCTCCTTGCGCCTGAATAACCAAATACATGCACACACTGATGTCAAAATGTCTGTGGAGTATCTCGTGTGAACAGTCGGCTTAAGTGTACATAAACAGGTGGGTAATAACTGGATATGTGTCAGAATATTACGTCCGTGCATTCAGCAGCCCAGTTAAATACCTTGTTAATCAAAAAACTACAGATGTTAAATAAATGTATACATATTAAATAAACATAACGTATCTGAAAAATTTACTACTGTTTTTGTAATTTGCTAAATTGCTTCTTTAGTCTAACAAAAATAACTCATATCATATTACATTTCTCATATTAGCCTATGCTCTTATTGCCCACACACTCATACCAGCTGAGCTGATTTACAATGTAGTCTTGATTTAGTGGTCACTCTACATTTGAAAGTTTTAAATCTTAAAAAGTAAAATTACTCAAAATCATTTAAGCATGCCAAAGTCAACTTAAATCATAAAAATTGTAATTTCCAAACAGCAAAATTGTGGCCAGTGAAAATGCTGAGTGGCTAGTAACTTTGGAAAACCACTAGCCACAGTGGCTGCTGAGCAAAAAAGTTTATGTCAAGCCCTACGTCTCTACTAATAATAATAATAATTATGCCTAGATCGTTGCTTATTTTTCACTTGATCTTTTTTATAAACAATGTTTACTTTTAAATAGCATACAGCCTTTAAATGTTTATGTATTATTTACTTATAATGATTATCATAAATAATAAACTCATTGAATTTAATTTAATTAAAAAAAAAAGTTAAATAAAATAAAAATAAAAACATTTTGCTGTGACACCGAAATTGGTATCGAGTACTGTAAAACTTTTATGGTATTGGCACTGACTACTGGAATTTGAGTACCGTGACATTCCTACAAATAAATATATGATTATGACGATATATGTTCTGTATATTTTACATTCGACTCTGTTTTTTTTATAACAATAAAGAATGAGAAATGCCAAACAGGTTGTAGCATTCAATTTATTATAAAATGCTACAAATGTTCATTATTTAATCTCTTTAGATCGCAAAGTTATTACCATGCGGGTTTCTTTCTAAACTTTATTTGTCTTAATTTACTGCTGTATGCTGTGCAGTGGATGTGGTTAAAGCCAAATGGAAAACCTACGAGATGCATACATGAGGAAAAATGTATTTTTGGCCAGCGCCACCTATCGTGCAGGCGTGAATTAGATGGAGGCAATAAATCGGTTCACATTCAGCGTGAAAGCTCTGTTGGTCAGCTATTTGTTTCACTTTATCTTGTTGCGCTCAGTGTGAAAGGGCCTTTAGTCCCGCCTGCGGGAAGCTCTTACCTGTCCATCAGCAGACCAGGCCAGACACGTGCACTGGGGCGGCTCAGCCTTGCTGTTAGTGGTGATGACTTCCTGCCTGAGCTCATCAACAATGATCTTTCCCTCCAGATCCTGTGGGGAGAGGGAGAGAACCGTAGAGTGAGAAGAGTGACCGGGTGCAAATGAACACCAAAGAAACCATATGAAAGACAAATACTCATCTTCATATTCATTCAAGTAGATTCAAAATGTTTATTGCAAGTAAAAATCTAATTCAAAATCAGTGTTCCTGCAGGGTTTTTTTACTAAATGAATGTTTAATCATTTTAATTAAAAAAGTATTTCAATATATGATTAACATGTGGTGGCAAATAGTTAAAGCAGAGCGATTTTTTTTTTTAATCGATTGAACTTTCCAATTTTAAATTTAACATGTATTGCAATGATTTTCAATGTTGACTAATTTAAATCACCAGTTTAAAAAAAAAAAAAATGTTTAACTTGCAAACTTAAAATTTTTGTGTCCATTTTAAAAGTAACATGTATTGAAAAGATAGAAAAAATTGTTTTTGGAGACAATTTTTTCCTCTCCCCTAAATGAACCATTTTACATTTTAATTTATTCACCAAAATAAACTGATATTCAACGTTAATGAACTCTTAATCACCGGTCAAAAAAACAAAAACAACAAAAAAATTAAACCATTTTTAGAAATGGAGTTTGAACCGATTAACTAAAATAAATGAAACGTGCCAACTTTATTACATTTTTATCCATTTTAAAAGTAACATGTACTGCAATTAATTTCAACGTTGATTCATTGAAATCACCAGCCAAAATCAACACTTAACTGCTGTCCATTTTTTTAAATGGATAATTTTAACTGATTAACCAAATTGAATTTAGTACCATACTAATGCCATCTTTGTCCATTGTAAATAAAGTCCCTGTAAAGGCAATTCTGAGATTTGTTTCTTAACACATTATTAAAAGTTAGAAATGTATTGCTGGAACACGTTACAAAGACTGAACTATGTAGTACTGAATTCAGAAGTTAGACCGCTACACAGTTTTTCACCATTGCGGTGTTCCAGATTTTTTTGGGCGGGGCTAAAACGATGGCTCGATGACTCACTGGAGCATGACTCCTCCCACAACACTATCATAACTGTTAATGATGCACCGGAGCCGAACCTGGCTCCTCCCCCTAACACTATAATATCTGGAGCACATTCGCATCAGTTCACCCACTCGATCGCGAGTTACTGTCAGTACCGTTAGTTACTACAGCCTTACAAAACAAAAACCATAATATCAAGAAGAGATGGATTAATTTTGTGAACAGCTACCTTGGAGAGCTGAGGATCACCACCAACACCCGCCTCTGCAGTGACTTTACACCAGATAGTTTTACAAAACTTCATTGGCGACAACTGGGATTCAACCACTGCAGAATGGGGCCGAACCGACTATCTCCCATCTGGTGCCGTCGTGAGCTGTACGTGAGTGTTGTCATGTGCTTATGGCAGCTTTCCCGTGCCGACAGCGGACACACCCCCAGTGTTTGAGAGTGGAGAATACTGCTTATTTTTTTCAAGATTTTGATAAGCTATTTTATGTACTTTGTGGATTTTTTTAGGATTCAAATTTGGCTGGGTGGTTAATAACACATTTATCTGTGGTGTGAGAAACTTGAGATTTTACAGGGACTTTAAACATAGGATTTTCAATGTGGATGAATCAATGAATCGAAATCACCAGTCTAAATTTACCAGTTGAACATTGAGTTATGCCAAATGAACGATGCCACAATACAGCAAAGAAAAAATGCCAACTACTGATTGACTGACTGTCCAGCAACACAAAGTTCACAAACTACATGCACGCAGCGTTATATCTCAGGTAAAATGAGTGAAACTATGATTTTAAAAAAAAAGAGCATGACCAAACTGACACCAGCCTGCCAAGAACATGTACTGATGTGAAAACAAGTCATAAATCACACGGCTCATCATACCCAGATCTTGATGCTCGGCCCTGTGGCGGCGCACAGCCAGTATCTGTTGGGACTGAAGCAGAGAGCGTTGATCACGTCACCGCCGTCCAGCGTGTACAGATGCTTGCCTTCGTTCAGATCCCAAAGCATGGCCTGTCCATCCTGAAGATAGAGACACAGGGAAGGTCAAACCACCATATCATTTATAAAGTCATCCAACGTGAGGGAACAGAACTGCATTGATTAATGACTATCAATATTAGCCTTAAAGGTTAAGTTTAAATGGTAATTGGCAGAGTTGTGTCTTATCACCATGACTGAAGATTATCATCCTATTTAAAAGGCAGCTATTTAGTTTCATAAATAAAGACCCAATTTATACTATAAACAAAAACAAAACAAAAAAAAGGTAAAATATTAATTGGATAATATTTAGTTTGTTATACTACATTATTAAATGTATTTTTAATTTAATTTAAATCTTTTAATTTGAGCTTATTTTTTATGCTTTTTTATATGTTTTATATGGGGGGTGGGGGTATAGGCAAACCCCTTGTCTATACGATTTGGTGAAGTTCAACAGGTCCCACGTTCAGATTTGGACCATGAAGAGTGAAACTGACCTTTCCTCCAGACGCACAGAGGGAGCCATCAGGGGACACGGTGACGGTGTTCAGGAATCCGGTGTGTCCGATGTGGTTGGTCTTCAGCTTGCAGTTGGCCAGATTCCACACCTGAAAGAATCACGTTATGAGTGAAAAGATTGGACACACTTACATGAAGCCTCTAAACGGACAAAAATATGAGATGGGAGGAAAAGTTATGTCAATGCGTTGGGGCTCTTCCCCCGATAAACATTGTTTGCGCTTACAAAACATTTGGACTCACTCAACAAGAACTCAAAGAATTTGTATTTATTTATTTGTATATGCGTTTTGAATGTAAATGGCAATTGGTTTAGTTTAGTTTTTTCTAAAAAGTTTTATTTAGTATTGCTCTTTAAAGGGTTACTTCAGCGATTAGCATTATATCACCCTCAGACGTGGAAAATATCGTCATTTTGCATCATCGGAGGAGTTTTTGTCCAGAGGCTAAAGACTACAGCCAGCAGGAGGCGTTTTCAACATCACACTCACAGCACTCGGCTCGGGAGCTGCGGAGATTCATGTAAACGGAGCGGTGAAGACCAAAGAGTGTGTTTCAATTTTTCAAATGAACTTCCTATGAAAGTTAAGCTTCCAAACACATGAACTGAAAATGCGCCAGACTGATCACGCACTGTGAATGCGGCCGTGAATCCCGCGATTACCTCAGATCATGTGATGAATGTAATCCGATCCTGCTGCGTTTGTGCCGTGACACTCAATCGGCTCACTCACATTATATCGAACAGACACGTTCAGTTTTTAATTGTAGTGTCTCTAACTGAACTGATTTCATGAAAATGAACGCGGTGGGCAAGTGATCCAGTAATCCAGTAGCCGACTAGCCGTGCCTAGAGTAGGGCAGCGAAGCAGTGCATTCTGGGAATTGTTGTCTTTCATCCCCATGAGACAAAAATACATTTTCTGTGTTTTCTCAGTCTAGAAGGCACCAAATTCAAAAATAATTTCACATTTCTACTACATTAATGACCCAGTTTAAATACAGATTCATCTTCCCAGCGCTGAAGTACCCCTTTAATAAATAAAAAGTACTTCTTATCCGATTACAATCGGTTTTTGAATTTGATCTTCGATAAGAATTCAGAAAGTAGATGTGGTTTGCACCTGATGAAGTCAGTAGAGAAGTGTGAAGAGCTGATCCTGCAGCCACACTCTTAACAGCAAGTATAAAGGTCAGAGATCATACGCTGGTGCTGATGCACCATATAATGTTACATCCAACGCAAGGATTTTCCAGTCTCACAAACTGTTGAGTGAAGTACATGAACACAACAGACTCTTGCTCGAAGCCTATAAAATGCACATTGTAAGTCGTTCTGCTTTTTAAACTACTAAATAAAAACCTAAGTCAATACTTTTCTGTAAAGCTGCTTCGAAACATTATGAAAAGCTCTATATAAATGAAACTAAATGAGTTAGTTCTCACCTTGACCATCTTGTCCCAGCCGCAGGAGACGATGATGGGGTTGCTGCTGTTTGGGGAGAAACGGACACAGGAAACCCACTCGGTGTGACTCTCGTCCTGAGGAAAAACACAAACATCAGCTCAGCTGACAGCTTTAACCCTGGAAAGCCTGACATATGAAATAATAGTCTGAAAAATCTCTCCTTTTTTTTTTTTAAATGGAGCAATTTATGAAAACTTTAGACAAAATCTACATAAAAAAAAGTAACACACCCAATTCAAGACTTGCAGTCTCTACTAATGAGCTTTTGATTTTAATCAGGTTAGATGAGGGAGACATGCAGAGGTGAGGGGTCCTCAGGACAGGTTTGAGAAATCAACTCTATCGCTAAATATTATTAGTCAATACATTCATTATATTCTACTTAACCTTGATTATTCAATGTGTTTACATTAATCTGTCATGAAAATGACAGCCACTGTGTATAAATGATTATTATTAAAACAACAAATTGGAGAAAAAACGTTATAGAGTTAATGCAAAAAACTGCCTTATGTAAAGTTTACATGTTTGCATACAATGTTATCTGAGTGATTATTATTATATCTAAAAATAATTAGCAACTGAATTTAAGCTAATAGTTTGACTCTGTTGTTAACCTTTAATATTATAGTAATGTGCAAGTAAGGGCTCCCTAAATAGTTTACAGCATTATCTTTAAGAAACTTCAAATTATAATTGAATTCATTTAAGGACAGACACATGTTTTCAGTAAACCACTGTTTAGTAAAAACAGTAACTTCAAAACCGAGGTACCGAACCGTCAGTTTTGTGTACCGTTACACTCCATCACACTGACAAAACCCAAGGTTCACCTCACCTGAATGGTGTACTTGCAGACACCCAGGGTGTTCCACAGCTTGATGGTCTTGTCCCGGGAGCCGGACACAATCTGACGATTATCAGCGGAGAAGGCCACGCTCAGCACATCTTTGGTGTGGCCCACAAAGCGACGGGTTGTAGTTCCACTGAAAAGAACATTTGAAGATCAAAAGGTCACAAACACGAGCGCTATTCACACTGCGCTCAGACTGAACCCCAGGTAAAGGAACGTTTTACACTTAGAAGCGGGGTTATAAAAAACCCTGAACCAGGGTTAAGGACGCTAAACCAGGGTTTAGGACACTAACCCAGGGTTAGGATGTTGGGACGTTAACCCAGGATTTAGGACGCTAACCCAGGGTAAGGATGTTGGGACGTTAACCCAGGGTAAGGATGTTGGGACGTTAACCCAGGATTTAGGACGCTAACCCAGGGTAAGGATGTTGGGACGTTAACCCAGGGTTATGGACGTTAACCCAGGGTTATGGACGTTAACCCAGGGTTATGGACGTTAACCCAGGGTTATGGACGTTAACCCAGGGTTATGGACGTTAACCCAGGGTTATGGACGTTAACCCAGGGTTATGGACGTTAACCCAGGGTTATGGACGTTAACCCAGGTTATGGGACGTTAACCCAGGGTTATGGACGTTAACCCAGGGTTATGGACGTTAACCCAGGGTTATGGACGTTAACCCAGGGTTATGGACGTTAACCCAGGGTTATGGACGTTAACCCAGGGTTTAAGACTCTACGGTGTCAAACAGCAGTTTGTGAATACCCGGGATTAACTGTTAACCCCGGGTTAATTATGAGTAGTGTGAAATGTGAAGCAATATAACCCAGGATTCTGTTTACTCAGGGTTTAGAACGACCCAGGGTTAACTAGTTCAGGTCCCTATAGAAACGCCCTCATACTCACGTGGTGAGGTCCCACAGACGCAGAGTGCTGTCCCACGAGCCAGACAGAGCAAACTGACCATCTGATGAGATGACCACATCGCTCACGAAGTGAGAGTGTCCGCGCAGGGCTCGCTGAGGAATACCGTAGTTGGTCTCATCACGGGTGAGTTTCCACATGATGACGGTCTTATCTAGAGAAACAAGAGCAGATATTACAGCCGTCATGACACTACAAGAAACAACTAGTTAGTAGACAATTATTTGGCTTTATCCAGTATTTCTGTTCCCTCCAAAATCAAAATGCATCAATAGCCTTTTAATGAAATCATAACCAACTATAGCTAATGCCAGAAATAATGCAATTGAAAGTTACAACTGACTAGTTTAATGGCTAATGCACTAATTTAGGGCAGAACTGTAATTTCATGTAAAATAAATAATTTTACACATATAATAACAGTACAAGCAACTAACTCATACTCAAAACTTATAGTAAGTATACTTTTAATTAATATTACTCAATACTTGTGCATACACTTTAACAAACACACCTTAAAATAGTTATTTTCACACACAATAAATAAACAACAACAAAGAACCATGTAAATGCAATGCCATGGTATACAACAAAGTACCATAGGATTACTATAAAACCGCATCACTGTAAGTTACCATGGTACAACCACAGTACTTTTTTATAAGGAAGGCGTTAACTTTGCCGCTTAACAATTTTCTTCTCCGGAAAAGTACCATGGCGTTACAGTAATACCATGTTTTTGGCCATACTTCAGTTTAAGTAGCTTGGACTACTATGGTAAATGAGCACTGTAATCATGGAGCACTGTGGTAGCACCAAAGCACTTGTTAGTCGCGTTAGCGGCCGTCAGACAGCTGTAGTTGAGCGGTATAAACAGTGTGTATCTGTCACCTCGGGACGCGGACAGAATCATGTCTGGAAACTGCGGGGTCGTGGCGATCTGGGTCACCCAGCCGTTGTGGCCCTTCAGGGTCCCTCTTACGGTCATCTGCTCGGTCATCTTGGCGCTCGGTACTGGTCGATGGCTGTAGATTGAGTTGGACGGACTGAAAAGCCGCTTTACTCAAGTTTACAGCACAGGAAAAGGACCGGCTCCACGCCGGAAGTACTATTCACGCCTGCGAGGACGGCGCAGGGCATTGTGGGAGTTGTAGTGCGAATGATGCAAATTGACGTCCATTTTTTTAAAAGATATAAAATAAGTTAATGTGTTTAGGAGACATTGCTATTCTGAAACACAGTTGTACTAATAAACATATGAGGCATATTATAACAGGTGAAACAGCTCCTCATAAATGCTTATTGTGGACCAGTGTTTTTAGAAATATAAAGCTTGGTGTATTTGTGAGAAGCATACTGTTTGAATAACAAAGTAAAAGAGGTCAGATTTAAATTGCACATGGTATATATCCAGCTAAAAGTGTGATAGAGAGGTTTAATTTTGATTATTCCTGTGACTTTTGTTGAATAGAAAAATAATCTATTATCTGTTTTGTGATTGTATATACACAAATATTTTTTGGGGAAATTTTATTTAATCAACTTTCATTTTCTTCAGGAGACTAAGGACTATTTCACCAGTTTGGAGAACATTGTTAATAAAAAAAGCAAGGAAGACTTATATTTTTAATGAATATACCGTTTTTTAAAATTATTATTATTAATGGGTCAATGGTTATACACTCTGGCGTGTTTTGTTTTTGTTTGTTTTTTTTTTCGTGTAATTTTCTGTATTCAATACTGTATACTACTAAGTTTTTCTGGCTAATAAAAATAAAGTGGTTAAAATAATTTATGTTATAATATAAATTACTCGCACCTTATACATTAATTTGGAATCCGCCGTTTTTTAAATAGTAATAACAATAAAATAATAATACCACATCTATTATAATACAATAATACAATATACAAAATACATAATTATAATAATAGAGTAAAAAAAACTTATATATATATATATAAATACACACACACACATACACACGGGCAAGAAAATGTAACCGTTGTTTCCGCCCGGTTTCGAACCGGGGACCTTTCGCGTGTGAGGCGAACGTGATAACCACTACACTACGGAAACCTGAATGGACAAGTCGGTCCGACCACGGAGCTTTTGCTTTTCTCTTTTGTTATGATATGTCTCCATCTAGTGGCGGCTGACAGAAAGTACATGACGAAGTGCAACAAAAGTCCACAAGATGTCGCTCAAGATTAACAGTGTCTCCGAGACGAATTTGGACGATCCAGTCACATTAAAAATGTCTTAAAGTAATTGTTTTAGACACAAACTGTCTAAATGTTTTAAAGAGCACACTTTTAAAGCAAAAAATTTCATAAAAAGCTGATTGTTAGTTTTGAAATCATAAAGTAGATCTATCTATCTTGAAAATGAAGAAGAATTGTAGCACACCATCAGATGAAGGCCCCTCTTACGGCTTTTTATACCCACTTACCCAGTCAGCCCTAATATAATTAGGTATAAAAGTTTCTGGGGAGATGCTTTTGTCTTTGCCCATGAAACAAAGCAGTCAGCAGAGGAGAGCGCCAGCACATCTGCGTTCAGATGGAGAGTTTGGGTCTCTTGACCCCCCTGAATCAACCACATCCCTTTCATGAGCTGGTCTGGCTCCCGGCTCCAGCCCTCCGCTCAGGGTGGCTCCTGCCTCGGGAACCGACCGCCTGTCTAATATACTGCAGCCGCAGCCTTTCTCCAACGCTCCGAGATGTTCTCCTCCTCTTCCTGGCTTTCTATTTTGATTCGTGCATTCCAGAAAAACTCAGACTGGGTTTTACCTCAAACTCTCTTGACTACTAGGCCATCTGGGACCTCGATGAGCTCTTAACAAAAGTTGCATGTAAAATTGCATTACCTCCCTAACCCCCTCACCAGAATTTGATTTCAAATGTTCAATTTCTAATTATTTGATTTCAGCTAGTCAAGGCAGCATTTCTCATTTTCATCTTGATAGCTAAAATAACTAAAACTGAAATATAAAATTTTAATAAAAAAATACATATATATATAAAAAAAAAAATTACTAAAACTTTAACCAAAATTAAAGGTACAATATGTAAGATGTTGGATTAAAATATTAAAATATTGGATTAAAAGAAGGCTTTTATTAAACCCCGGAGCCGTGTGGAGCAGTTATATGATGGATTGATGCACTTTTATGGACTTCATAAACTAAAAACAACCATTCACCTAACCCTAACCCTAACCAGCTTGGAAGAGCCAGGACATTTTTCATATAACTCAGGTTTATTCATCTGAAAGAAGAATGTCACATACACCCAGGATGACTTGAGGGGGAGTAAATCATAAGTTTAATTTTTGGGTGAACTAACCTTTTAATGATACTTAGATAACACTGGTCCACACTATAGCAAAAAAATGCATATATGGATGTTATTTCAGTGACGTGTATTTTAACATAAAATAAAGTCGGGATGGAACGGAAGTTGCGCTCGCCTTTTCGTCCCTATTATGATGTACATCCGAGTGAAACGGCTTCTCAAACAAGAACAAATGTAGGGCGGGGCTTGATTTTGTCTATAGGGAGTTGATTGGATGGTTGTGGTTTGCTATTGGTGGATCTCATATGATTGACAGGTTTCCCCGCCCTCGCGCCAGTAAACACATCATCAGAGAAGAGATGTCGCTGCAAGAGGGAGGGAAAGTTATTTTGATTCAAGTTTGCGAGGCACATGAATAAAAAAAAATAAAAAATGATGCGGATAAATAATTTATAATAAACAATGTACCCACTTTATATTAGGTGGCCTTAACTACTATGTACTTACATCAACAATTAAGTATTATGTACTTACTGTGTTCATATTGTATTGCAAAACACCTTTGCTGATATTGAGGTGGGATACGGGTAGGGTTAGGGACAGGTGTGGTGGGATGGGTCAGTTTAAGGGTAGGGTTAGGTGTAAGGAACCGTCAACTGTGTAATTACAAATGTAACTACAGAAATTAATTACAGATGTAATTACATTAAGGTATTTTTAAAAATTTAAGTACAATGTAAAAACATGTATGTACACAATAAGTGCAATGTATCAAATTATTAATTAAAATGTTAGTACATAGTAGTTAAGGACACCTAATATAAAGTGGGGCCGGTGCACACTATAGCAACAAAAAGCATATATGGATGTTGATACAGTGATGTGTATTTTAACATCAAATGAACTCTCAAAAGTAAAGCCACTGCAGTCACATTCAAAACTCAACAGTGAAACGTATTCCAAAGTTCAGGTGAGGTTGAGTCCTCAGACCACACAGAGCGGCCCGTGGAAAACTGCTCCGGTTCTCTGGCAGCTGATGAAGGCTGGAGACTCGGGACATCTGCATGACATGTTTAAAGTCTCATTTGAAGATATTTGCGAACTGAAACCCAGTCTCATAAGCTCGTGTACACAAAGGTTCCAAAGGTTCTTTTCTGCAGTGATGTCATAGAAGAAGCAATTTTTGGCTTAGTGTGAAGAACATAAAAAAAAATCTATAGAACTTTATACAGTATTTTGCACAGTGTGTTGGTTACATAGGCCAAGTTTTTGTATATATTTTGAAAATGTAGGCAATGGAGTCAGTACGATTTTTTGAATGAAGGCTCTTCTGCTCACCAAGGCTGCATTTATTTGATCAAAAATACAGTAAAACTGATATATTTTGAAATATTATAATTCAATTTCTATTGTGATATTTTGTCAAATGTAATGTATTCCTGTGATCAGAGCTGTATTTTCAGCATCATTACTCCAGTCTTCAGTGTCACATCATCCTTCAGAAATCATTCAGATATCCTGATTTGCTGCTCATTTCTGATTATTGAAATCAGTTGAAAAAAAAAATCTTACTTGCAGAAAACTCACATACATGTGCACAATATACAGATATAGTACAAGCATGTTAATAGGGAAGACCGGGTATAGTTGTAACACCGGGAGAGTTGTAACCCATAAATCAAGGATAAGATAGGAGTCATATGACCGTTTCAGTTTCCTCTGGCTTCCTTTACGATCCCACATGGAGGTTTTCCAGTCTGTGTTGCTGTCTCTCCTGAAGCTACAGCAGAAAATCTAATTCTGAGGGAAGATAATATTTTGTTTAGTACTTCTATCATTGTAGATAATGTTGTATGAGTTATATCAAGTCAAAGTAAAGTTTCTCTAGTAAAGAACTGTGTATAAACCTCCTGCTAATTTCAAAGCACCATGCTAATACAGCTAGCTAAACAATGGCAGTGGCGGGGTAGGTTGTAACGCGTGTTTTGAAACAACCATCCACTTACATACAACTAAGAACATTTTTGTGATTTTAATAATTCTACAGAATGACTACGTTTATGTTCATTTGCTCTCGCTCACACACACAAACACACACATGTTTGTTTTTGTGAAATGTGGGGACATTCCATAGGCGTAATGCATTTTATACTGTACAAACCGTATTTTCTATCCCCTTACACTGCCCCTGCCCCTAAACCTACCCATCACAGGAGACATTCTGCATTTTTACATTTTCAAAAAACATCACTTAGTGTGATTTATAAGATGTTTTCCTCATGGGGACCAAAACATGTCCCCACAAGGACAAGGATTTTGGATATTGCCATCTTTGTGGGGACATTTTGTCCCCATAACATAGGGATTACCAGTCCACACACACACACACACACACACACACACACACACACACACACACACACACACACACACACACACACACACACACACACACACACACACACACACACACACACACACACACACACACACACACACACACACACACACACACACACACACACACACACACACACACACATATGAATGTGCATGTACAGACATGCACAAACAAATGTACACGTGTGCATGCACAAAAACACACAATATGCACATACACACCCCATAATCACAAATATTTTATTGTTCCAGCCATTCATTTAAAATAAACCTGTTGTTGTGGCATATCACTTGGAGTACCCTTTTGTTTTGCATTTTGTCTACCTGTTACAACTTACCCCAGTATGTGTCTCCCCTATGCTATTCCAAAGTCTTCTAGTTTCCACTCACAAACTCCCAAACCCTCCCTCCAAACTCATCTCCATTGTGTCAGTGTAACATGGGGAGACAGTGAGTGTGAGTCAAACATGCTCTCTGAAAACATTAAGCTTCTGAAACAGCAGCTACAATAGAGTTAACCAGGCGAGAGGGAACCAGAGTCAGACTATGAGACAGACAGACAGACAGACAGACAGACAGGCAGACAGACAGACAGACAGACAAGGCAAGGCAAGGCAAGTTTATTTATATAGCACATTTCATACACGATGGCAATTCAAAGTGCTTTACATAGAAAATGAAATTAAAACAGTGATAAGAAATAAGAATAACAAATAAAAACAGGATAATTAAAACAGTTGTTAATAGACATTTGGCAAAACACAGGTGTTTCATATTTGATCTTGCTCTGGGACTTCCCCATCCTGACAGTCTGTCTCTGTGGATCTTCCTAGCGCTAGGTTTTTTAGTCTGTCGGACGTCTCGATTCAGACCCTATCTTTCACCCAAGATGGACGGGCGGACTACCCTCCTCTGTAATCCTTTTAAGACCAGCTCGCAGCACGGTCCGACCTGGCCTCGCCTGGTCTTTTACTTTTCCCCCTGGAAAACGTATCTGTCTCTGTGGATCTTCAAGCGCTAGGTTTTTTAGCGGGGACTCATCTGTCTGCTAGATAGATAGATAGATAGATAGATAGATAGATAGATAGATAGATAGATAGATAGATAGATAGATAGATAGATAGATAGATAGATAGATAGATAGATAGATAGATAGATAGATAGATAGATAGATAGATAGATAGATAGATAGATAGATAGATAGATAGATAGATAGATAGATAGATAGATAGATAGATGATGGATAAATATATATATATATATATATATATATATATATATATATATATATATATAGATAGATAGATAGATAGATAGATAGATAGATAGATAGATAGATAGATAGATAGATAGATAGATAGATAGATAGATAGATAGATAGATAGATAGATAGATAGATAGATAGATAGATAGATAGATAGATATAGATAGATAGATGATGGATAAATATATATATATATAGATAGATAGATAGATAGATAGATAGATAGATAGATAGATAGATAGATAGATAGATAGATAGATAGAATAGATAGATAGATAGATAGATAGATAGATAGATAGATAGATAGATAGATAGATAGATAGATAGATAGATAGATATAGATAGATAGATAGATAGATAGATAGATAGATGATGGATAAATATATATATATATATATAGATAGATAGATAGATAGATAGATAGATAGATAGATAGATAGATAGATAGATAGATAGATAGATAGATAGATAGATAGATAGATAGATAGATAGATAGATAGATAGATAGATAGATAGATAGATAGATAGATAGATAGATAGATAGATAGATAGATAGATAGATAGATAGATAGATAGATAGATAGATAGATAGATAGATAGATAGATAGATAGATAGATAGATAGATAGAATGCAATTAATATTACTTTAATTAATAGCTGTGTTCCCTCAGACATTTTCACAGAAGAGCGGCTGTGAACTACACAGACTTCTGACCAATCAGTCAGCTTTTCTAAATAAAAAAAGATTTCCTGAGTACATCACTCGCATCCGCTGAGGAAACCGAGGAAACAATGTAGCGCTCCCTGGGCTTCGATCCATTGTGACATCATCAGACGGGGACTCTGTCGTCATGGGGACGACACCTGAGGAGCACCACACAGGAAATTCCCTCACAATGGCCTTTGTAATGTTATCCACTTACACCAAATGCACTCAGACCTTGAGTCACGAGCTGTTTTAGGTTTGATCCCGAGATTTTTTCTTTCTTTTAGGCAGGGAAAGGGTGGAAGAGAAGATCCCAGTGGGGTTAATTATTAGTTTGGATCTGTCCCGAGCCCATCAGCACATTTCCTGCTTCAACTCAGGATAGAAAATATTCAACACCCTCTATTGTTTCAAAACATAACGATAACAAATCAGCCACAAGGTCGCTTATTGAAGAACACAGCCGTTCACACAGGAGCGTGTCGCTCAAAGATTATCAGTGTCACAGACAGTGGGAATATACAGTATGGCAATCATCACATACAAATAAAGCAAGAAAAATGAGCACATCAATCATTAAGATATTTTGCAATGTCATATTTTGCACTATTTTCATGAGAATTACCACCCAAATTCTCATTACTGTAAAAAGTATTTTTTGCCTATTTAAAGGTGCAGTGTGTAGGATTTATTCTATTGACAGAAATGCAATTCAATATACATAAACTATATTGCTTTCAGCTTTCAGTGGAGTATAAAGACCTTATATAATGAACCGTTATGTTTTTATTACCATAGAATGAGCCGTTTCTATCTTCATACACCGCGGGTCCCCTTCCAGTGAAGTCGCCATTTTGTGCCGCCATGTTTCTACAGTAGCCCTAAAGGGACAGACTGCTCTACAGAGCACTAGCTACTCTCTGTGTCAGCCCCCATAGCTTCTCTATGTGCTTCTAAAGGAAGGGGTAAGTGATGTGTTGGTGCAATCGCAACCTCACCACTAGATGCCGCTAAAATCCACACACTGCAACTTTAAATAAAATTTAAAAAATAATATATATATACACACACCTAAAGGATTATTAGGAACACCTGTCCAATTTCTCATTGATGCAATTATCTAATCAAGCAATCACATTGCAGTTGCTTCAATGCATTTAGGGGTGTGGTCCTGGTCAAGACAATCTCCTGAACTCCAAACTGAATGTCAGAATGGGAAAGAAAGGTGATTTAAGCAATTTTGAGCATGGCATGGTTGTTGGTGCCAGACGGGCCGGTCTGAGTATTTCACAATCTGCTCAGTTACTGGGATTTTCACGCACAACCATTTCTAGGGTTTACAAAGAATGGTGTGAAAAGGGAAAAACATCCAGTATGCGGCAGTCCTGTGGGCGAAAATGCCTTGTTGATGCTAGAGGTCAGAGGAGAATGGGCCGACTGATTCAAGCTGATAGAAGAGCAACTTTGACTGAAATAACCACTCGTGATCCTGCCAGAAGATTTGTGTAATAACTTCATGATGTCTGTATCTCAGTGAGCTTTTATGAGGTTTTATGCATGCGCAATAAGTTGAATTTGGCGTGTACTGACGTTTCAGTGTGGATAAAACTTTGTTTTCAAATCTACCCGGGTTAATGTAGACGTAGCCTAAGAACACAAAGAAAAACAACAGAGAGCATACATGTTACAGTAGCTCCCCCTCCTAGTAGGCGCATCCTAGTGCCCTAAACAGTCCATCTGAGAAGGGTGGGAGGGGGCTCTGGAGGATGGCGTGGAAAGAAAAGGGAAACACAGTCTAAAGCAAAGAAAAACTGTCCATGGAGGAGTGGATGGTGGGAGGAGCCAACGAGGAGCCAGGAGCAGCCAGATGTAACACCAGGGACCAGCCAGAATGAAGCCCTAAGGCGGAGTCGGAGGCGGGAGGAGCCATGGTGTTGACGACTTGATGGAACACACCCTGAGGATAACCGACGAGGATACCACCAGCGACGAGCCCGCGCGAGACCGGAGGCCCAGGAGACCAAGGTGGAGCTGCAGCGACTAGTGTCCGAGGTGGAGATGAATGACCGCAAGACAGAGGCTGAGCTGGTGGGACAGAGGACAGAGGCTGAGCCGGGGGGAAGGCAGAGCCAGATGGGGCAGAAGGTGTCAGCAGGATGATGGCTGACCAAGGCAGAGCCAGAGAGATGAGGGAGCCTAGAGAAGACATATGGCCGAAGGTTTGCGGTGGAGCTGAGGGATGGAGAAGCCAGGAGTAGCCGAAGAGCTGCCGACAGGGGGTCCTCTGCGCCGGATGGAGCTGGTGGACTGAGGACACGGGGCGGGCCCACATAGCATGTGGGTGGAGCAGAGGGGCTGAAGGACAGCAGTGAAGGCAGGGCTGAGGAACTGGCTGACTGAGGAGGTGGGTGAGGGAAGCTGGGCGGGAATTCTGGATCTGAAGGAGACGCTGGAGAAACAAGGTTCACTGGAGAAATAGCGGGCGCTGAAGAAACAGAATAAAAGTCAATCAAATTCTTCCCAAAAATATCAATCAGTTCCTCGAAATATCCACCAGAGGTCCTCACCATCTCCTCCGCCTCGGTGGGGTGGTGGGCGGGGCTCCTTTCCCAGCCATCAAGCTCCATGAGTGAGTACTCCCTCCACCTGGTCAGACTCTCGCTGTGGTCCGGGCTCTGAGGTGATGACTCCCCTCAACCTTTTCCTGGGTTCGGGCTCATCCATCGCGACAGGCCTCCACAGTCTGCGGTGGGCACAGACAACTCCATCTGATTTTTCAGGCTGGCATGGAAAAAAAACACAGAGCGAGCGGTCTGGGTAGTGCATCTGGCATGCAAGTTGTAAAAAGTCCAGTATATGAGCTTCCAGCGAACAGTCGTCCTGCTCCAGGCATAGCAGGGCAACTGCAGGAATGTCCATGGCAACAGGGAGAAAAACTAAATCGGCACAAAAAAACTGTATTGGTCCGTCGTTCTGTCACGTAATGTGTTATTCATGACCCATGAAGATGATGAAGAACTAGAATACAGGAATTTATTAACAAAAACCTCAGGAAACTCATATAACTCACCAGTGTACATTGACGACGGATAAACACTGAGGGAGAACTGAAGGCTAAATACACAAGGCAAATGAGATTAACAACTTACAAGACGCAGGTGATTGAAATAACTAATTAGACAGACTGGGGAAAACTAGATCACTGTATAAAAATATGGACGTAGTGTCCGTGACGTAACCCATAGGTTTCTGAAGAGCAGTTTTGAAGCATACAGTAGGGTTGAGCTGGCCGTTGCCATCTTAGCAACACGTTACATTTACATTTACATTTAGTCATTTAGCAGACGCTTTTATCCAAAGCGACTTACAAATGAGAGTAATAGAAGCAACCAACACCAGTCAAGGGCAACAATATGCAAGCGCTGTAACAAGTCGAAACACACTTGTTTTTTTTTGTTTTTTTTTAATAACAAACAGAAACGAATAGAGTTATAAGTGCTATTCTTTATTGGTCAAGTGCTGCTGGAAAAGAAGTGTCTTGAGATGTTTTTTGAAAATGGCTACAGACTCGGCTGCTCGAACTGAGACAGGCAGTTAATTCCACCAGGTGGGAACGGTCCAAGAAAAGGTCCTAGTGAGGGATTTCAGGCCTCTCTGAGATGGTACCACTAGGCGTTGTTCAATACCGCGTGTCACTCCCGGATAACAGAAAATGGGCAAAAAGGCGGGATGTGGGCGGAGCTTTGGTGATGTGATGACTAACAGACAGCAGACGAACGGCTATCCACCTGCCACTCAAAGTGGCCATGCCCTTAATTATGCAGAACTTTAAGGCTTTATATAATGTAAACGAATAAGTTAATAAATAATTCACTCCCCTCACAGTTGTCATGAAGGGCCGTTTAGACCAAAACTAGAATTTGTACCAGGCTGTAAACGTGTTTTATTCTGTTGTAAAGTTGGGCATTTTAACATGAAGCTCAATGAGATTCTGCTCCCTTCTGGAGCCTGTCTCTAGTGGCCAGTCGATGAACTGCAGTTTAAGGCACTTCCGTATTGGCTTCAAGAGAGATCCCGGGAGGTTGCCGCTTGGGTTAGGGTTATATTGCCAGCTGTTGGTTTGGCATGCTCTTGACAGCGCTTCATAGTGTGTTTTGCGTTTTCATGGGGACGCAATTTCTTTTTAAAACGGAGGAAGGAAAAACTTATAAAAATACCTGTGTGTGGACTATACCACAAAGAAAACAACAGACAGAGCATACATGTTACACACCCCCATGTGCCCTTTCATTGACCTTAGTTTTTGGTTACAAACATTAGGTTCAAGAGTTAAATTAAAGTTTTCCCACACACATTTCTCACCTTTAACAAAGGAAGTCAAACAGAGTGGTTTTTACCCTACATCCTCTACTGAAGCATTTATAACTGTTAACTCATCTTCTGGTTTTAATATGTTCTCTTCACATATGTATTTTAGGTACTTTTTCACTCATATAGCACTCAAGCACTTTTATCTTAAGCATATATTACCTTAAAAGCAAGCACAATAAAATGTATTTGAAACGATAGCAATGATAAATAGCAATATCAATATCCAAAACAGGAGCACAACGAGTTTGAGGTATTGACCTCCAAATTCCCCAGATCTCAATCCAATCGAGCATCTGTGGGATGTGCTGAACAAACAAGTCCGATCCATGGAGGCCCCACCTCGCAACTTACAGGACTTAAAGGATCTGCTGCTAATATCTTGGTGCCAGATACCACAGCACACCTTCAGGGGTCTAGTGGAGTCCATGCCTCGGGTCATTTTTATATACACATAAAAATAAAATGTCTGGACTCAAATACAGTAATGCAAATTTAATTGTCAAGTAATATTAAAAATCTGAAAAATCTTAATTGGCCTTCTTATACGTCATATAAAACTGATTTAGCAATGGCAAATGACCGGACATGTTTTCATAAGATTCAATCTGCTTGAGCAATGATGTTTAACAAGTTTACATTCCTTAACCTGCCACTGTAGCTTAACTTAAGATGCCGTCCTCTTAAGTGTTATAAAGTGCATTAATGTGGGTCTATATGTGAAAGCACTAAAGGAAGGGCACTTTTAAGGGTCAGTGTAATTGAAGATGATGGGTGAGGTCACAGGATCTCATCTACTGCCCTTCCATTATATTCAGAGCCTTTTACTTCAGTCCCATTCAGACTCAGTGTCTGTTTGTCTGACACCAGACGGCAGCTGTACTCATGCCCTCCACCTATACAGAAAGACAGCTAACATGCATGATGAGACGCACATGATCCATGATGGGAGGCAGATGTTTTATTTATGCCTCTTATATTCTTGTCAATATTCTATAGCATATGACTCTGGTCCAGATTTATGTATGAGCTCTGTTGTCATTTATATAAATAAAAAATGTATGACCTGCATCTGTTAACCCTCTTGTGTTGTTTGATTGTTTTTAATGATGCACTCATAGATTCACAGATGTGTAACAATATATCAAAACACACCCCTCTATTATGGACATCATAAATTACAGTCCAAAAAACAACGTATTTTTGAATGAAAGTCTTTTGCACATAATAATGTATTTTACTGCGCTACATCAGACGAAAACAGAGAACTAGCATGGATAGATGTTTGAAAAAAATTATGTCAGTGAAGAAAATAATGTACATTATGAAAGATCAGTACGCTGCTTTTGTAGTAATTAGAAACCCATTCTTGAACTTTCTGAGAAAGGAAGATTGTGCTTGAAGTAACTGATGAGTTAAAGTATATGTAAAGTAGAGATGCTGCAGATACGTTTAAAATGGTGCATTTATGTCGAAAAGAATAAATGTTAGGATGGTGTGGTTTCAAGACTGTAATTGTTGTGGTTAAAATTATTTTTATAACAATAAATCATTTTTCAAATAATATAAACAAATAAATTATAATTAAATTACAATAATACATTATTTTAAAACACAAACTAAAAAAAAGTCAGTCATGTTGGAACAGGAAGGGGCCATCCCCAAACTGTTCCCACAAAGTTGGGAGCATGAAATTGTCCAAAATGTCTTGGTATGCTGAAGCATTAAGAGTTTGTTTCACTGGAACTAAGGGGTAAAGCCCAACCCCTGAAAAACAACCCCACACCATAATCCCCCTCCACCAAACTTTACACTTGGCACAATGCAGTCAGGCAAGTCGCGTTCTTCTGGCAACCACCAAACCCAGATTCATCCATAGGATTGCCAGACAGAGAAGCGTGATTGGTCACTCCAGAGAACACGTCTCCTCTGCTCTAGAGTCCAGTGGCGGCGTGCTTTACACCACTGCATCCCACGCTTTGCATTGCTCTTGGTGATGTAAGGCTTGGATAAGCTGCTCGGCCATGGAAACCCATTCCATGAAGCTCTCTACGCATTGTTCTTGAGCTCATCTGAAGGCCACACGAAGTTTGGAGGTCTGTAGCTGTTGACTCTGCAGAAAGTTACCGACTTCTGTGCACCTCAGCATTCGCTGACCGCGCTCTGTGATTTTACGTGGCCTATCACTTCGTGGCTGAGTTGCTGTGTTTCCCAATTGCTTCCACTTTGTTATAATCCCACTAACAGTTGAGCGTGAAATATTTAGTAGTGAGGAAATTTCACGAATTGACTTATTGCACAGATGGCAACCTATCCCGGTCCCACGCTTGAGTTCACTGAGCTCCTGAGAGCGACCCATTCTTTCACAAATGACTGTAGAAGCGTCTGCATGCCTAGTGGTGGATTTATACACCTGTGGCCATGGACATGAATGGAACACCTGAATTAAATGATTTGGAGGGGTGTCCCAATACTTCTGGCAATATAGTGTATGAATAGAATAATAAAAAAAATGATATATGTGTATATATATACAAACATGGACACACACATATATACACATATATTATATAAAAACAATTTTTTGTAATTAATCAATTCATGTAATTAATGTGTGTGTATATATATATATATATATATATATATATATATATATATATATATATATATATATATATATATATATATATATATATATATATATATATATATATATATATATATATATATATATATATATATATATATATATATATATATATATATATATATATATATATATATATATATATATATATATATATATATATATATATATATATATATATATATATACAACCAGATGATAACACAGTTGGGGTTCGGATCGCTGCCTGCCTGACAGACATTTCTGCCTGGATGAAGGAACAACACCTTCAACTCAATCTGGCAAAGACAGAACTGCTTGTGGTCTCAGCCAACCCAGCACTTCAACATACTCTCTCCATTCAGCTCGGTTCATCAACCATAACTCCGTCCGGGACAGCCAGGAACCTTGGAGTTGTGATTGATGATCAGCTGAAATTCACTGACCACATTACTGCAACAACCCGGTCCTGCAGATTTGCGCTATACAACATTAGGAAGATTAGACCCTTCCTATCAGAGCAGGCCACTCAACTCCTGGTCCAAGCTCTTGTACTCTCCAGACTGGACTACTGTAATTCTCTTCTAGCGGGCCTTCCAGCATCCACTGTTAAACCCTTGCAGCTGATCCAGAACGCAGCGGCGAGATTGGTCTTCAACGAGCCAAGAGAGCACACGCCTCTCTTCATCAGTCTTCACTGGCTGCCGATAGCTGCGAGAATCAAATTCAAGGCTCTGGTGCTCGCCTACAAAGCAACCGCAGGCTCTGCACCAGTATACCTAAACTCACTTGCTCAGACTGGGGCGGCAGTGGCTCAGTGGTTCATGTAGATTGTCTGCAAACCGGAAGGTTGTTGGTTCGATCCCCGGTTCCACCTGACCAAGTGTCGAGGTGTCCATGAGCAAGACACCTAACTCCAGCTGCTCCCGACGAGCTGGATGGTGCCTTGCATGGTTGACACCGCCGTCGGTGTATGAAAGAGTGAGTGAATGGGTGAATCTGAGGCAATGTGTAAAGCGCTTTGGATGGCCATTGGTCTGTTAAAAAGCACTATATAAATGCAGTCCATTTACCATTTACTTACACACCCTCCAGAAGCTTGCGTTCTGCAAGTGAACGACGCCTAGTGGTGCCATCTCAAAGAGGCATGAAATCCCTCACTAGGACCTTTTCTTGGACCGTTCCCACCTGGTGGAATGACCTGCCTGTCTCAGTTCGAGCAGCCGAGTCTGTAGCCATTTTCAAAAAACATCTCAAGACACTTCTTTTCCAGCAGCACTTGACCAATAAAGAATAGCACTTATCACTCTATTAGTTTCTGTTTGTTATTAAAAAAAAAAAAAACTGTCCTGTGTTTTGTGTTTCGTGAGACTTGTTACAGCGCTTGCATATTGTTGCCCTTGACTGGTGTTGGTTGCTTCTATTACTCTCATTTGTAAGTCGCTTTGGATAAAAGCGTCTGCTAAATGACTAAATGTAAATGTAAATATATATATATATATATATATATATATATATATATATATATATATATATATATATATATATATATAAACTCTCTAGGCAGTAGCGGGAAACAAATGGAAAGCAAGAGGCCGGTCTTAACAGGAAGACTAGAGTTACCCTCTGAGCCGGTCACCACACATCACATCACATCACATCACATCACAGACACACACACACACACACACACACACACACACACACACACACACACACAGAGAGAGAGAGAGAGAGAGAGAGAGAGAGAGAGAGAGAGAGAGAGAGAGAGAAGATATACGTAAGCTTCTTCTTTCAGCATCTACAAGGTCATGTAAGCCCTGACTCGCTTAGTTTGGCTCCAACTCAAGGACACGGACATTACAATTATAGTGCGTCCAGAGAGAGAGAGAGAGAGAGAGAGAGAGAGAGAGAGAGAGAGGGGGTTAATGCACCCATTAACTAGAGGTTAATGCGCCCATTAACTAGAGACAACCATCTGTTATCCAGTGTTACTGTTGGATTTCAACCAGGGGCTGTTCTAAATCACCACGGTCTATAGTGAAAAGGCCAAATTCTTTCTTTCGTTCTAGACCACCAGACACCCGCATGCACAAACAGGAAGTTGAGACATAAGTGCATGATCAATACGCATTTACAGGATATTAAACTCATGCACGTTTACCATCACTGCACACTATAACCAAACTCTCTTCAGCCAAACATTAACTAATGATGACCAACAGAAGTAACATTTCCTCAGATTCTGAAAGAAAAATGAAAAATGATCTCCAGCTGTCTTGATATGTTTCCTCCTTTCATGTCTCCTTTAGTCTGTTTTCAGTTCCAGCAGGTTAAAATGGTGCATCTGATCACTTCTGCTCAACAACACGCATGCTTTGAGGAGTCATTCTGGAGCGCAAACACCGCAGGAAACAGATCAATAACTGATGAATTTTAGCCAAGTTCATGTTTGCATGCATGGTCTGATGTGACAGTCAAAGATTGTGCTACACAACTCGAAATAATCCAGTGTCACATTAAAAGCTCAGACTTTCTGTGGTAGCCACACAGGAAAGCGACTGAGTTAATTTTAAAAGTGAGAGGACAGAAACACAACTGAGAGTCAAGTGTATTTTATTCCTCAGATGTTGCACTTTCTTTCATTGCTCATTTCTTTAACAAAGCTATTTGTTTAATTTTAATTTAAGTGTAGACTTATTCTCAGACGTTTCTTCTGACATTCAGTGAAATGAGAAATAAAAATAAAACAAATTAATCGTCAAACATGTAAAAAAAAAAAGAAAACATTTCAGTCTTTCAACTTCAAGATGTCATGTTTAATTCAATGTGTTACCTGCCGTTTCTTTATTTATTTGTGTGAAAACAGTAACTGGTGTAGTAAATCTTTTTTTTTTTTTTTTTACGTTTCAGTCATTAAATAAGTCTCTATTTGATCTTCAACCCCAAATCCGAAAAAGTTGGGACAGTATGTAAAACACAAAAAAAAGAAAAAAGAAGTGATTTCTAAATTTACTTGGACTTGTATTTCATTGCAGACAATATTAACAAAAAATATTTCATGTTTTGTCTGGTCAACTTATTGTCATTTGTAAATATGCATCCTTTCCTGTCATTCAGACCTGCAACACATTTCAAAAAAAGTTGGGACAGTAAAGCATTTACCACTTTGTAATGTTGCCATTCCTTTTCACAACACTTAAAAGACGTTTAGGGACTGAAGAAACCAAGTGATGAAGTGTTTCAGGTGTAGTTTTGTCCCATTCTTCCTGCAAACAAGTCTTAAGATGGGCAACTGTACGGGTCTTCGTCTTCGCCACACATTCTCTATTGGAGACAGGTCGGGACTGCAGGCAGGCCAGTCAAGTACCCGCACCCTCTTCCTCCGCAGCCAGGACTTTGTAATGTGAGCAGAATGTGGTTTTGCATTGTCTTGTTGAAATATGCATGGACGTCCCTGGAAAAGATGTCTTCTTGAAGGCAGCATATTATGCTCCAAAATCTCTATGTACTTTTCAGCATTAATGGTGCCTTCACAGAAGTGCAAGTTACCTTTGCCAAGGGCACTGACACAACCCCATACCATGACAGACCCTGGCTTTTGGACTTGTTGCTGGTAACAGTCTGGATGATCCTTTTCTTCTTTGGTCCGGAGCACACGGCGTTCATTTCTCCCAAAAAATACCTGAAATACTGATTCATCTGACCACAGTACACGTTTCCACTGTGTGATGGTCCATCCCAGATGCCTCCAAGCCCAGAGAAGTCGATGGCGCTTCTGGACACTGTTAATATAGGGCTTCCTTTTGGCACAGTACAGTTTTAACTGGCATTTGTGGATGTAACTACGTATTGTGGTACTTGACAAAGGTTTGCCAAAGTAGTCCTGAGCCCATGTGGTGATATCGCTTATAGATGAATGACGATTCTTGATGCAGTGCCGCCTGAGGGATCGGAGATCACGGTTGTTCAGCTTAGGCTTGCGCCCTTGTCCTTTACGCACTGAAATTCCTCCAGATTCCTTGAATCTTTTAATTATGTTATGCAATGTTGAATGTGAAATATCCAAATCTCTTCCTATCTTTCTTTGAGGAACATTGTTTTTAAACATTTCAATAATTTTCTCACGTATTTGTTGGCAAACTGGCGATCCTCGGCCCATCTTTGCTCCTAAAGGATTAGACCTTTCTTGGATGCTGCTTTTGTACCAAATCATAATTACAATCACCTGTTGACATCACCTGTTTCAAATCACATCATTATTTAAACATTTTACCTCATTACTAGCCCTAAATTGCTTTACTGTCCCAACTTTTTTTGAAATGTGTTGCAGATCTGAATGACAGGAAAGGATGCATATTTACAAATGACATGACGTTGACCAGACAAAACATGAAATATGTTGTGTTCATATTGTCTGCAATGAAATACAAGTCAAAGTAAATTTAGAAATCACTACTTTCTATTTTTATTTGCGTTTTCCATACTGTCCCAACTTTTTCTGATTTGTGGTTGTACATATTTTTGTCTAGAAGACATAATTGAGATATTGAATAAATCTCATTTGTCTACTTTCAGATTTTTCCACTTTCTTGCAGCACTGGAAATATTTAGGCCTACATTTAATATTTTTGATATTTGAGTTGCATTTAATATTTCCATGCATTTGAATTGCATATACATTAAAAAAAATAAAAAAAATAAAAAAAATAATAATGTGAAGCATATTTGTCAGTCATACACAATTGAAACAAGTCAGATCTAATAGTCCTGATAAACTGAATGCATTTTAAATACTTGAGCGAAGATGGCTGTGAAAATAAATCTGCATTGTTTATACTTTTGATCTTTCATTCAAAAAATTCGAACTCATTATGAAATAAATGTTTTTCTCCAAAACATGAAAATAACCAAAATAACATAATTATTGGCAAGCCTAGAAATTCTTGAGTAATATATCCCTGAAGTATATTTACTTTCATATTTTTTAGCGTACCAGGGTGACTAGGAACATGAAATTGTCCAGCTATGACGTCTTGTTTCACAGGAATATAAATATGAGGAAACACAAAGGCCAGATTCCCTTAATCATTCATCACAATGAGTAAAACCACAGAATATAGTTCTGATGTGCAGTAAAAGATTGTTGATTGTTGTTCCTATTGAATATCACGTTTTACTCAGAAATGCCACATTACAGAAGCAACAGCATTTCATGGTGATTTTAAGATCTGTCCCAAACATTCACATAACCGTAATATTATATATTACATAACATTAAGTATGTTTTACAATAAGGTCCCATTAGTTAACATTAGTTAATGTATTAACTAACAATGAGCAAGACATTTCCTACAGTATATATTAATCTTTGTTGATGTTGTTAATAAAAAATGTTCATTCTTAAATTAAATAATATTAGATGCAACTTTTTATTTTATTAATGTATAAGTAACTGTTCAATTTAACCCACTGTAAAAAAAAAATTTGCTGCTCTAAATTTAAGTACAATCAACTTGGTTTTGTAAGACATTTCACTTAAAAAATTAGTTGAATCTTGTATAATGCTTCAAAGTAATTAAAATGAATATAGTTAACTAATAGCGCTGTCTTTCTATAACGTGCTGTGTTAGATGTGCGTGCAGCTCATCAGACGAGTCCTCAGACAAACGTAGGAGAGTGTCTAGAGTTTCTATAGTGTTGTGTTTAGCATCTTAACCAACCAACCTGACCACATCTTGTGAGTTTATGAGTTTAAAACACCTTCAGAGAAAAGTGATTCACCAACAAGAATGATGTTCACTTCCCATAAATACAAGCATAAATCTTAAATTCCCTTTTGAAAGGAAATATTTTCATTTACACTACCAAACTTTTGACTGGTGGTGTACATATAAAATAAGTCTGGTCTGTGCTGTCGTGTCTCTGGACCGACTCGATCACGTGATCCGCTCTGTGCTGTCGTGTCTCTGGACCGACTCGATCACATGATCCGGTCTGTGCTGTCGTGTCTCTGGACCAACTCGATCACGTGATCCGCTCTGTGCTGTCGTGTCTCTGGACCGTCCTCGATCACGTGATCCGCTCTGTGCTGTCGTGTCTCTGGACCGACTCGATCACATGATCCGCTCTGTGCTGTCGTGTCTCTGGACTGACTCGATCACATGATCCGGTCTGTGCTGTCGTGTCTCTGGACCGTCTCGATCACATGATCCGCTCTGTGCTGTCGTGACTCTGGACCGACTCGATCACATGATCCGCTCTGTGCTGTCGCGGTTCTGGACCGACTTCGATCACATGATCCGCTCTGTGCTGTCGTGTCTCTGGACCGACTCGATCACATGATCCGCTCTGTGCTGTCGTGTCTCTGGACCGACTCGATCACATGATCCGCTCTGTGCTGTCGTGTCTCTGGACTGTCTCGATCACATGATCCGCTCTGTGCTGTCGTGTCTCTGGACCGACTCGATCACATGATCCGCTCTGTGCTGTTGTGACTCTGGACCGACTCTCGATCACATGATCCGCTCTGTGCTGTCGTGTCTCTGGACCGACTCGATCACATGATCCGCTCTGTGCTGTCGTGTCTCTGGACCAACTCGATCACATGATCCGCTCTGTGCTGTCGTGTCTGGACCGACTCGATCACATGATCCGCTCTGTGCTGTCATGACTCTGGACCGTCTCGATCACATGATCCGCTCTGTGCTGTCGTGTCTCTGGACCGACTTCGATCACATGATCCGCTCTGTGCTGTCTGTGACTCTGGACCGACTCGATCACATGATCCGCTCTGTGCTGTCGTGACTCTGGACCGACTCGATCACATGATCCGCTCTGTGCTGTCGTGTCTCTGGACCGACTCGATCACATGATCCGCTCTGTGCTGTCGTGTCTCTGGACCGACTTCGATCACGTGATTCGCTCTGTGCTGTCGTGTCTCTGGACCGCCTCGATCACATGATCCGGTCTGTGCTGTCGTGTCTCTGGACCGCCTCGATCACATGATCCGCTCTGTGCTGTCGTGTTCTGGACTTACTCGATGACATGATCCGCTCTGTGCTGTCGTGTTCTGGACCGACTCGATCACGTGATTCGCTCTGTGCTGTCGTGTCTCTGGACCGACTCGATCACATGATCCGCTCTGTGCTGTCGTGTTCTGGACCGACTCGATCACATGATCCGCTCTGTGCTGTCGTGTCTCAGGACTTCGATCATGATCCGCTCTGTGCTGTCGTGTCTCTGGACCGACTCGATCACATGATCCGCTCTGTGCTGTCGTGTCTCTGGACCGACTCGATCACATGATCCGCTCTGTGCTGTCGTGTCTCTGGACCGACTTCGATCACGTGATTCGCTCTGTGCTGTCGTGTCTCTGGACCGACTCGATCACATGATCCGCTCTGTGCTGTCGTGACTCTGGACCGACTCGATCACATGATCCGGTCTGTGCTGTCGTGACTCTGGACCGACTCGATCACATGATCCGGTCTGTGCTGTAGTGTCTCTGGACCGACTCGATCACATGATCCGGTCTGTGCTGTCGTGTCTCTGGACCGTCTCGATCACATGATCCGGTCTGTGCTGTCGTGTCTCTGGACCAACTCGATCACATGATCCGCTCTGTGCTGTCGTGTCTCTGGACCGACTTCGATCACATGATCCGCTCTGTGCTGTCGTGTCTCTGGACCGACTCGATCACATGATCCGCTCTGTGCTGTCGTGACTCTGGACCGACTCGATCACATGATCCGCTCTGTGCTGTCGTGACTCTGGACCGTCTCGATCACATGATCCGTCTGTGCTGTCGTGTCTCTGGACCAACTCGATCACATGATCCGCTCTGTGCTGTCGTGTCTCTGGACCGAACTCGATCACATGATCCGGTCTGTGCTGTCGTGACTCTGGACCGACTCGATCACATGATCCGGTCTGTGCTGTCATGTCTCTGGACCGACTCGATCACATGATCCGCTCTGTGGTGTCTTGACTCTGGACCGACTCTGATCACATGATCCGCTCTGTGCTGTCGCGGTCTCTGGACCGACTCGATCACGTGATCCGCTCTGTGCTGTCGTGTCTCTGGACCGACTCGATCACGTGATTCGCTCTGTGCTGTCGTGACTCTGGACCGACTCGATCACATGATCCGCTCTGTGCTGTCGTGACTCTGGACCGACTTCGATCACATGATCCGCTCTGTGCTGTCGTGACTCTGGACCGACTCGATCAAATGATCCGCTCTGTGCTGTCGTGTCTCTGGACTGACTTCGATCACATGATCCGCTCTGTGCTGTCGTGTCTCTGGACCGACTCGATCACATGATCCGGTCTGTGCTGTCGTGTCTCTGGACCGACTCGATCACATGATCCGCTCTGTGCTGTCGCGGTTCTGGACTGACTCGATCACATGATCCGCTCTGTGGTGTCGTGACTCTGGACCGACTCGATCACATGATCCGCTCTGTGCTGTCGTGTCTCTGGACCGTCGATCACATGATCCGCTCTGTGCTGTCATGACTCTGGACCGACTCGATCACATGATCCGCTCTGTGCTGTCGTGTCTCTGGACTGACTCGATCACATGATCCGCTCTGTGCTGTCGTGACTCTGGACCGACTCGATCACATGATCCGCTCTGTGCTGTCGTGTCTCTGGACCGACTCGATCACATGATCCGGTCTGTGCTGTCATGACTCTGGACCGACTCGATCACGTGATCCGCTCTGTGGTGTCGTGTCTCTGGACCGACTCGATCACGTGATCCGCTCTGTGCTGTCGTGACTCTGGACCGACTCGATCAACATGATCCGCTCTGTGCTGTCGTGTCTCTGGACTGACTCGATCACATGATCCGCTCTGTGCTGTCGTGTCTCTGGACTGACTCGATCACATGATCCGCTCTGTGCTGTCGTGTGGTTCTGGACAGACTCGATCACATGATCCGCTCTGTGCTGTCGTGTCTCTGGACAGAATCGATCACATGATCCGCTCTGTGCTGTCGTGTCTCTGGACCGACTCGATCACATGATCCGCTCTGTGCTGTCGTGTCTCTGGACCGACTCGATCACATGATCCGCTCTGTGCTGTCGTGTCTCTGGACCGACTCGATCACATGATCCGCTCTGTGCTGTCGACTCTGGACCGACTTCGATCACATGATCCGCTCTGTGCTGTCATGACTCTGGACCGACTCGATCACATGATCCGCTCTGTGCTGTCGTGTCTCTGGACCGACTTCGATCACATGATCCGCTCTGTGCTGTCGTGTCTCTGGACAGACTCGATCACATGATCCGCTCTGTGCTGTCGTGTCTCTGGACAGAATCGATCACATGATCCGGTCTGTGCTGTCGTGTCTCTGGACAGAATCGATCACATGATCCGGTCTGTGCTGTCGTGTCTCTGGACCGACTCGATCACATGATCCGCTCTGTGCTGTCGTGTCTCTGGACCGACTCGATGACATGATCCGCTCTGTGCTGTCGTGACTCTGAACCGACTCGATCACATGATCCGCTCTGTACTGTCGTGTCCCCGTTCCCTATCCACTATGTGCCTTCACCATGTAGAAAATAGTAAATGAGTGAACAAGAGACCGATTTCAGATGCAGATTCAGTGTCAATTTGCTAGCTGGAGCTTTAGATTCTAGAAAGCGTTTGATTGGACAGCAAATCTGATGAGAAGCAGAGTGATGTCATCAAAATCATTGATCCATATTGGCTGAATTGAGAGACTGTAAGTTATAAAAGCTTATCTTCAGTGCATGCACTGAGACAAAAATGAAGAAGTTGAATAAGCCCTCTTTCTAAAAACTGTGGAGTGTTCCTTTAAATTATGTTGTTCTGTTATCGGTTGACGCTGTACAAGCAGAATGTGGTTGATCGGTGTTGTATTTGTCTCGCCCCTCCTCCACCGTGATTGCACGGTTGGATGAAAAGTTAAATAAATATGTTAAATATTTTAAAAGGCAAATAAATATCTACAAATGATGCACTATACATAAGCACTATCTTCTTATGCACTATGTACTCACCCGCAAAGTGTTGCATGCAGGTTGCAGGTTTCCGAGAGGTTTTTTTTAGACGCAATGGTAAGTTTTAGGTTTCAATATGTAGGTTCCAGATTAAAGGTTTTTTTTAGGTGTAAGGGCAGGATTTACAGTAGGTGGGTTTCAGTTTGGTAGGTCATAAAAAGAGAAATATAGGAAGTAAATGAAAAAGAATTAGGTGTGAGGGTTAAGTCTTTTCAATGTACTTAGGGAAGTTCACAAGTATATGTCTAAAAGTGGAGTTAAATGCAGCATTAAAGTCTTACTGACCTTAACATGCAGGCTTCTTGTCACACGACAACCAAAAGGCTTTTTATACCATGCTAAAATGTGATTTTACAGACAATAGATTCAAACATTAATTATATTTAAAAAGCAAAACTATTCCACTTTTTTATTTAATTTTTTTATTAATGATAATATAAAAATGTTGGCAAATGGAAATGCAAAATGAGACATGTTGGCATGAGAGAGAGTAAATGAAAGGCTTTGACTCACTGTAATTGCTCAGGAGTTTCTCTCGTGAACTCATCCAAGATGATGAGAGAAAAACTGCTGCATCAGAAAAACCAGCAAAGAATTTCTGCATGATAGAAGGGAAAATAAGACAAAATCTACTGTGTTAATGCCAAAATGTTCTATATTGATTGTGTTTCATCCATATTTTGAATTATGCATTGTATTATGTTGAGTTAGGGTTAAAAGAAATGTCATTAAACATTATGGCAGAAAATTACCAGGGCCTTTTCTGTTATTCTACAGATTTATTTATTTTTTTGGATTTTTTTTTTACAGTGTTATTGAGATCTCTTCTGAAACTCTTGAGGAGAAACATCTAAAAAGCAGGAGACTTCAGCTAAATTCTCCATGTAATTTCACAGACTTAAGCCCTATTCGGACGGGATTCATTTTTCAAGGTTAGATGGACTAAAATAATTTTACCACAGGATGTCTGTAATATTAATGGCCAAATCGCACAGAATGAAAATCTCAGTAAAACTAGCAGAAGTGGGAGGGGTAACTCGATTACGCACTGTCGTCACCTCCCTGTCGTAATTGTGCGTATTAAGTTGCTTCCTGATATCATGTGCACAATACCGATCAGGCATAACATTATGATATTATGCTAAAACAGCCCAGACCTGTCGAGGCATGGACTCCACTAGACCCATGAAGGTGTGCTGTGGTATCTGGTACCAAGATATTAGCAGCAGATCCTTTTATTCCTGTAAGTTGCGAGGTGGGGCCTCCTTGGATCGGACTTGTTTGTTCAGCACATCCCACAGATGCTCGATTGAATTTAGATCTGGGGAATTTGAAGGCCAAGCCATCAAAGTAACATCCACAAGGATGACAGGACCCAAGGTTTCCCAGCTGAACATTTCCCAAAGCATCACACTGCCTCCGCCGGCTTGCCTTTTTCCCATAGTGCATCCTGGTGCCATGTGTTCCCCAGGTAAGCCACGCACACGCACCCGGCCATCCACGTGATGTAAAAGAAAACATGATTCATCAGACCAGGCCACCTTCTTCCATTGCTCCGTGGTCCATTTCTGATGCTCACGTGCCACTGTTGATGCTTTCGGCAGTGGACAGGGGTCAGCATGGGCACCCTGACTGGTCTGCATACGCCACAAACTGCGATGCACTGTGTATTCTGACACCTTTCTATCAGAACCAGCATTAACTTCTTGAGCAATTTGAGCTCCAGTAGCTCGTCTGTTCGATCGGACCACACGGTCCAGCCTTCGCTCCCCACGTGCATCAATGAGCCTTGGCCGCCCATGACCCTGTGGCCGGTTCTCCTCTGTTCCTTCCTTGGAGCACTTTTGATAGATCCTGACCACTGCAGACCGGGAACACCCCACAAGAGCTGCAGTTTTGGAGATGCTCTGACCCAGTCGTCTAGCCATCACAATTTGGCCCTTGTCAAACTCGCTCAAATCCTTATGCTTGCCCATTTTTCCTGCTTCTAACACATCAACTCTGAGGACAAAATGTTCACTTGCTGCCTAATATATCCCACCCACTAACAGGAGCCGTGATGAAGAGATAATCAGTGTTATTCACTTCATAATGTTATGCCTGATCGAAGTATAATCTATAAAGTATAACCTATATATAACAGTTAGGCCCGGTCAAACGATTCATTCATTTATCCAACCTTTTTCTGGTAAGCAGAAAACACTTTGCACAGGTTTGCCAGACTTGTGCCCCTGCCTAGAACACAACTGAATGCTTTTTCAAACACCTCCTTGCTTGAAAAAACACGTACAACTACTTCTACTTTTAAACAGAAAATGACAGAATAGTTATGTACATATTTACAGTGGGTCTACAACAGAGGAAGTCAAATACCATGAATATGTGATTGACTCACCATGAACTTCTGCTTATTTGTATCTCGGCCACAAATTACATTCAATCTATATTTAAATTCAAAGACGCAAATTCTCCAGAAATGATCTGAGCTGTTCTCCACATGAATTTATAACAACTGTATTAAAAGTACTGATTCATTTGTGACTGGTAATTTCTAAAGTAGTCAATACCTAATGAAAAATAATTTATGATATCCATTAAGCTTCTGAGCAATAACACTTTGGGACCTCTTGACTCTTTGGGTTTTGCTGGCTGCAGTGAAGTCTGATGAGTAATATATGATGATATCATTTCTGTACAGATACACCTGCTGTCCTGGTAAGAAATGTGCAACATGTACTCATACAAACACCAGTGTGTGTGTGTGTGTGTGTGTGTGTGTGTGGTAAACCTATGAGGACCAAAAAATAAATCTTTGACCTTGTGGGGATTTTTTGGTCCCCATGCATGATGAAAACACCCTTTAAATCATACTAAGTGATGTTTTTTAAAATTGTAAAAATGCAGAAAGTGTTGTGTAGGTTTAGGGGTAGGGTTCGTGTAAGGGGAGAGAATAGTATAAAAACCATTACATCTATGGAAAGTATAAACATAGAAACCCTGTCTGTAATGAGAGGTTGTTTCTCTGGCCATCAGTCCAGTCTGATTCTCCACCAATCAGCTCTCAGATCAATGTCCTTTCCTATAAATGAGTAAAATTATTAACATTTTGGGAAACAGCACAGTGTGACAGCATCCCTGAACGTCAAAAACTCCTCAAGAACATGTCCAGCTCACATTATAAAATGAAACAGGACATTGTCATTATTGCAAAATACTATATGTATTAAATTATTGAATAAATTAAACAATTTAAATCATGAAAATATATTGTAAAGTATTTATGCTAGAATTTAGGAAATGGTATTTTAATGCAAAAAATGACATAAAATAATATTTTTCCATGTATTAATTTGAATTATGCATTGCATGTTGTGTTTTAGGGTTAAAGAAAATGTCCATAAACGTAATTGAGAACTCCAGGGAGAAAAATAAATACTAAAATACTAAAAATACGGATGTGTGTGAGTGTGTGTGCGTGTGTGTGTTATACATATATATTTGAAAAACTATTGATGAAAAACAGCAGAGCGCTCCACTCTCACTCATTCTGGAGTGTATAAATGCTAAACCCACACTTTCAGAACAACACACACACACACACACACACACACACACACACACACACACACACGTCAGCAGCCATCAGGCCTTCACCGCAGCACTGAACCAAACGTCTTCATTTGAAAGTCAGCTCACTGTATGTTTATTGGTCTGGTCTGCTGGCTGGTCATGGCAACTCTTTTCTGGGATGTTTCCCTCTCCACAGTTCCATTACTCACCTCTCAAATCTGCCGGCTAAGCGCAGTCAGCTCCAGTTTAAATCTGATGTGGGCTGCCAGTCTAGTTCTGTGATAAGATGGAAAATCTGCTTATGCACTGTAGATCTTTAAATGTTTTTGAGTTTCTCATCAGGTTTAACATACCTCAGCCATGATGAGTCTTCTATTGTGTTTTTAATAGTCTTATTCTGGTCCTCAGATTTGATTGGCTGAGCGGCGATCCAATACGTCATGGTGAATTGTCCTATAAGAAAAAAGCTTTTTGCGATGGCTTTTCTTGAAACAATTTTCATTGGAGGGGAAAAAAATTCTAATTCTGTGGTAAAAAAAAATTATTACCACAGAAACAGATGAAAATAAAAGAGCAAGAGATTTTTTTGTAATCAATTTGAACTACTTGCAAGCAATATTTTATTTTAAATTAGGGATGTGCTATTTAACTAGTCGATTAAATGATCGCCTACCGCTGCTGCTAGTCGACTTGGAAATACTAGTCGTTTATTTCTTATTTTTTGCACATTTAATGTTTTGCTTCATATATATATATATATACACACACAGTTACACACACCGATCAGGCATAACATTATGACCACTGACAGTTGAAGTGAACAACACTGATGATCTCGTCATCACGGCTCCTGTTAGTGGGTCGGATATATCAGGCAGCAAGAGAGCATTTTTTCCTCAAAGTTGATGTGTTAGAAGCAGGAAAAATGGGAAAGTGTAAGGATTTGAGCGAGTTTGACAAGGGCCACATTGTGATGGCTAGACGACTGGGTCAGAGCATTTCCAAAACTGCAGCTCTTGTGGGGTGTTTCCGGTCTGCAGTGGTCAGGATCTATCAAAAGTGCTCCAAGGAAGGAACAGTGGAGAACCGGCCACAGGGTCATGGGCGGCCAAGGCTCATTGATGCACGTGGGAAGCGAAGGCTGGCCCGTGTGGTCCGATAAACAAAAAAATGGTCTTAAGACAGTAGTTTGTCACTATATAGTTCAGTCATTTATCCTAGTTTATTATTAAATCATTAATAATTACCTCACACAATCCGACCGTTAAAATCTGATGACCGTTAAATTCTGACTATGAACAAGCCCCGCCTTCTTTTATTTGATTGGCCATCTCATCATCTTGACACTGATGAGCGCTATTTTGTCTATTTGTAATTATTTAAGTTAAAGTTTTGAAAACCGATCAAAGCAAATTTACACCCCTCTCCCAAAAAAAAAAATTATTCACTTCTTCAGTTTTTTAAAGTGGAAATACTAGAAGAACACGTCTTGTTTCCTATTTAAAATAGTAGGATGTACCCGAAAGGCTCTGGTCTTGTGGAGGGTCGGGAGGTGTGTCGTGGGCTGCACTGTCAGACACACACACCGCAGGAAAAGAGCAGCAGACATGCGGTGGTGCTAAAGGACTTTCTTCCATTACGCGCAGTCAGTGAGCTCTGCTGCACGCGCACAGTTACTTTACTGAGGTCTGAACTTCTGATTAAAGATGGAAATATAGCAGCTCTTCCTTAAACAAAACACGACACGGATGGGTCTCAGTGAAGAAACTCTGCGGTTCGTGATATCTGATGGTGAGTAATCAAAAACAGGAACAAACTCGTCTCAAACTACTTGTCAGGTGCATTGAAATACTTTTAGATATTTTCATGAGATAATAGCTTTTTGGGAATGTATTTTATTATGCTTTTAAAAACTCATGCACACCACTACTACGAGTTTAGTGCAATCGAATAGTGGATCTTATTTTGAAATTAAATGTTGTGCATGCAATACGCATGTTATAGCATGTTAGATGATGGCTGATGTGTTATGGAGCTTGAAGAATGATATGGATAGCTGGTCAGTCGCTGGCAAACCACCCACCATATATAAACTGGCCATTAGCTGATGCACAAGGTTATGTGTTATATTTCCAAGAAGCAACTATAAGTTTAAGATGGACTTTCTTCAAGGGTATTACAAGTGCTTCATTTGAAATCCGATACTGTTCAAAATGTTTGGGTTCAGCAAGAACAAATTCATACTTTTATTCAGAAAGAACACATTCAATTTTCCATTTTAAATGAATGCTGTTCTTTTGAACTTTGTATTTTTTTTTCTTCTTTTATTTGAAAGGGACAAAGCACATCAATCAACATTTTTTTGTTTACACTCAAAATGTAAATGCGCCAAAGAAAACATACAATTTTCCATTTTAAATTAATGCTGTTCTTTTGAACTTTGTATTCATCAAAGAAAACGTGTACGGTTTCCACAAAAATATGAAGCAGCACATTGATAATAATAAATGTCTGATTTGCGCATTTCTGAATGATTTCTGAAGGATCATGTGACACTGAAGAGTGGAGTAATGATGCTGAAAATACAGCTCTGATCACAGGAATACATTATATTTTACAATATATTCACATAGAAAACGCTATTTTAAATTATAATAATATTTCTGATTTTTCGATAAAATAAAGCCAGCCTTGGTGAGCAGAAGAGACTTAAACCATTAAAAATACAGGCTCCAAACTTGAACGATATCACGTAAAGCAGTGGTACATTTATATAATCATTTAGCATATATATCTATAGTAAGAAGTACCACCATACTTTTTTGTACAGCTACAATGTTAATTTATGCTTGAGTAATCTAAATTCTTTATTGTCGTCATTAGGCATTATAGATCTCAGATATTCCTGCTGTGTTAAAGTCAGCATGGTTTTCATGAAACGTGAGTGAAACAAAATGAAGGAACTGACTGGATCGTGAAAGGGATGCTCTTGAGAAATAAGAGATTGATAAAATTAGCCAACAAGGAACAATTCACTCAAGGGATAGTTCACCTAAAAATGACAATTCTGTCATTAATTACTCACTTTCAAAGTGTAGTAAGACTTTCATTAATCGTCAGAAAACAAATGAAGATATTTTAAATGAAATCTGAGAGATTTCTGCTCTATTAACAGCTGTGCAACTGACGCTTCAAAAGGTTCATAAAGAGATTGTGAAATTAATCCAAATGTGAACTAAATCACGTATCTTTTTATGAATTTTTTGGTAGACGAAATGGAAGTTGTGTAGCTGTCAATGAAGGGACAGAAATCGCTCAGATTTATCTCAGAATATCTTTATTTGTGTTTCAAAGATGAACGAAATACAGGTTTAATAACATACAGATGAGTTATATATATATATTTTTTTTCATTTTTGTGTGAATTATCCCTTAAAGATCAAGCTGAGTTTAAAGCATATCTGGTTCACTCCACAGGGAGATGTGTGCCACCGACATGACAGTAGAGGGTGGTGATTGACCGCTGACCCTGAAGAACGCAGTAAACCCGCTCACCAACACCCAGCCGTGACCCGTCTTACTTGTACGATCCTCTCCTGTCCGGACCGAGCGGCTTCCTTTTCATCATCATCCACCTCTGCTGGAGGCGCTGCAATGATTAATCTACACATTTTCCAGCATTACAATTACACAGGGAAACTAGACAATCGCAATGAAACCCAAGGGGCGCAGATGGACCCCAAAACGGTGGCGTTTTTGGTCATTTGCAGCCTCATCGTCTTGGAGAATTTAATAGTGCTGTTGGCAATTTGGAAAAACCACAAATTTCATAACCGGATGTACTTTTTTATTGCCAACCTGGCTTTATGTGACCTGTTGGCTGGTGTGGTCTACATAGTAAACTTGCTGATGTCAGGAAAGCGGACGTTGCACTTGTCTCCAGTCGAGTGGTTTGTTCGTGAAGGAAGTATGTTTGTAGCCCTGGGCGCTTCTATCTTCAGCCTGCTGGCGATTGCGATTGAGCGGCATCTCACTATGATAAAAATGAGGCCTTATGATGCAAACAAAAACTACCGGGTGTTTCTGCTAATAGGCACATGTTGGCTGATCGCCGTCACGCTGGGAGCTCTTCCCATTTTGGGCTGGAACTGTCTGGGAAATCTTCCGCAGTGCTCAACCATCTTACCTCTCTACAGCAAGAGCTACGTGGCGTTCTGCATCACCATCTTCATATCTCTGCTGCTGGCAATCTCCATCCTCTACGCCCGCATTTACATCCTCGTCAAGAGCAGCAGCCGCAAAGTCACCAAGCACAGCAACTGCGAGCGCTCCATGGCCCTCCTGCGGACCGTCAGCATCGTGGTGGGCGTCTTCATCGCCTGCTGGACACCCATCTTCGTGCTCCTCCTCGTCGACGTGGCCTGCGGGCCAAAGAGTTGCCCGGTTCTGTTCAAAGCCGATTGGTTCATCGTCGTGGCCGTCTTGAACTCCGCCATGAATCCTGTCATCTACACACTGGCCAGCAGGGAAATGCGAAGGGCGTTTTACAAGCTTGTATGCGGCTGTATGATGCAGGACGGCGTTGTGGGGTGCAAGCAGAACACGGACCCTAGCAGGAGCAAATCTAGCTCGAATTGCCCACGGGCGGCTGAACAAGAAAACCCAGACGCCATCCATTCATAGTTTTCAGGCACGTGACTGTAGACCTGGAGGGCAAAAACTGCAGCACAGGGCTGTCAAATTTCCATGTTTTAAATGCTTAATTCACAAAGATATGTGAAGTAATGGGCACTTGCGATACTTATACAGCACCTGCCGCAGTATCGTTAAAAACAACAGGAGAGATTTACTAAACAGGGTAAATTAGCTTGAGATAATGACCAACGCAATCTAGCAGCACAAACTAGCGACTGCTTTAAAGGTGCTGTGTGTACGTTTTTGACTGTACTAATAATATGCTTGCAGATATGTAGGAAACATGCTGAATTCACCTACTTGTTTCTCTGAAAATCAATGCTACAGCCAGTTATTCTACTTTGAAATGTGTGGTCCATGTCGGAATGTCTGGTTTTGTTTTGGTCTGTGATACCAACGTTGCCAGTTTACCCAATAGTATTTCGCCACTCGATGGAAACTTACAAAAAAAACGGAGTCAGAGATTAAAGATTCTACCCGACTTTAATTAAGCCTCCGCACACATCTAAAAATCTCTTTAAACAGGAGTATATTAAAACACAACTTCTTTAAAGTCTCTAAGTCTTCTCAAATACTTTATAGAAAGACAGTGCACTCCATTACTTATGAATGGGGAGAAAGTGCAATGCCCAATATGGCGAAGCCCTGCCTTCTAAATGAAAGAGCCAATCGTTGATTAGTAAAGTCATCGTGTCACTACAGCTGCCGTTAGAAGCTCCGGTACCTATAAAAACACGCTGTGTTCTGAGACGCGTGTTTAGGATTGCGCATTCGCTTCGTCCAGGCTGAAAAACTATGAATTTTTAGTCATGATTTAAGTGTTTATAAACCAAATTTATGAGGCAGTTGTTGTCAGATTTCATTGGTGATTTCAAATATGAAATTTAATCGTAAGCTTGGCGAACAGTTTTGGAGAATTCGATTTTTCCCCATTCAAAGAGATAGGAACTGCACTTGCATGCCGAGAGGCGTTCCAAAGATGGCCACAGAGTGAAATGACTTGTCTTAAAGGGACTTTGTCATAAATCAACTCATCAACTTACTCCTAAGCCTCCTTGCCTTCCATTGTCAAATGCGCTCACTTCTGTTGTGTTCTCAAACTGGCAACCCACAAGAGAATATTTAGAATTTGAACTGTAGTACCCATTACAACCACTAGCTGTCAATCTTACATACCGCACCTTTAAGACATGCTTTTTTTGGGCGGTAAATAAGGGCAAAATACCAGTAAATTGATGGGCCCAAACCTTGCATGATTCGTTTAAATACTCTCATCCCATAAATACTGCGTCTGAAAGGGAAACTGCTACAAATGCATATGCAATAAGGTCAGCCACGAAAATAACCCTGTCCACGCTTTTCAGGGCTAGTTTTTCACTGCGTGTCTTTAGTAAATCCCGACAGTGGTTTTTAACGCCAAAAGAGGGTTTGCGCTGGCGCAAGCTGTTAGTAAATCTGGCTTTTAACTTGAAAAACACGCAATGTGCCATAATGCACTAAGACAGTGATATGAAAAGATCAAATTCATTTATACACCTTATTGACAATGTGTAACTTGAATGTGTGAGGGTTAGGGTTAGCCATTTTTAGCTGTACAAAACAGCTCGATATTGCAAACTATTATTTATTATCATATTATTCAAGTCGGCATGAAACGGATGTTTTGATATTTTCTTCCCTATTGTGACTTACTGTATGTGCGACGTCACATGAAAACTAAATACACGCGACACACACACACACACACACACTCACACACACAAAAATCAACATACTGAGTTCAAAACAAAAGCTAATGCACTCAAGTGTGTTTACTAAAATACACAGTACAGCATTAGTGCATGGTATAGAACTTTAGTATGCACTTTTTAAGTGCACTTTAAAACATTGTTGCATACTAAAGTGCACAATAAAGCATCATCACATGTTAAGTGCATATTGACCCAAAGTCAGCAAGTGGAAAGCAGTTATAATGTACTAAGATAGTGTATAACAACAGATCCCAACCTCACGATTCTAACCGGTACAGTTCATCTGTACAGATGGGACATGCTAAACTAATTTGACAATTATATAAACATTGACAGTATTTATATTGTGCTATGTTAAATGATCTGTATACCCAGGTGTTGATATTGTATACTAGCATGTTTCACACTTTAGTCTATATGATATATTGTATATAGGTTGTTGATATAACTTAATTGTAACATGTCTAAAAGTACTAAAAAGAACATTTGCACAAAATCTGTCTGTATGGAGTAAATGTAGGCTGCTGTAAATGTATTTTAAGATTAAAAGCGTAATGCCTTAAACCAGTACAGCTGTTTATGGTACAGGGTGTAGTTCCAAGTTTGTGGGTCTGCATAAGATTGATAATAATGCTGCACTTGTGCCATCTGCTGGACATATGCAAGCAGGACAAGCTAAACTCTAATGGACATGAGCATTGAATATCAATACAGCATTAGTGCATGCTAACAATGCGTTAAAAACAACCCAATTTGGGTAGTTTTCAACCCAAGGGCTGGGTAAATATAGGACGGAATGCATGTTGGGTTAATTTTACAAAGCAAATTGGGTTGTTTTTAAACCCAGCATAGCTGATTCATTTTTACTAAAACTTACTTTTTTTATTTTTTATTATTATTATTATTTTTTTTACTTCATACATGAATGAATGTCTATGGATTAACCTAAATCCTCCAAATACTTTTAAATACTTGACACAACCACTGGCTTGCATGATAATTCCCTTATTCTTGATCATATTTTACAGTATAGCATATTTTATATAGTTTTAGTACATAGTACTATCTTTTAGCCTTGTTTCACAAATATTGAAAGTAAAAATTAAACATTTAGAAGTAATTGAAGAGTAATGGACGTGTTTCTGATGTCCCGTTTCCACCTTAACAGCACTGGATCTCGTGCCGGTGTAAAATCTTTCGCACTGTGAAATCGTCCTACCTGTTTTATTTCATACGGGTATGACAATCTGATGATGTATTTTGCACTGTAAAATCGTTTTCCCCAATCAGAATCTTCTGTAAAGTTACACTGATTTGTTTCACGTAACTTAAGTTAGTCACAAATGCTAACATGCAGTAGGATTGTTCGATGCTATAAGCTATAAGTTTGGTATGAAAATCTGACCAGGTAGGACAAATCAACAGAACACCGGAGCTTGTGTCCTGATCAGCGGGGAACTTCTAACGTCAGACCGCCGCCCTGCGTTTCTCTCATTGCCGGAATATGCAGGGCGACTGACTCCATAACCTCTCCATAAACAACCAGTGGACAGTTCTGAGAACATATTTTAACATCATAAGTATTTATATTCTGTATCTGTTTGAATAAAACCATAAAGTTTTAGGCATCAGGCATTTCCGTCACGCGAAAAGACAGGCTGGTTCACGGCCCTGTATGTTGCTTTGCATAAAATTAAACGATATACAGCGCAATAACACATTTATAGATAATCTACACAAACCTGTATTTTACCAATTTGACAAGCTGCACTGCTCTCTCCTGAAGAGGTCACAAAAAGCCCACGATAAATGACTCAACCCCAGGGTTACGTCTGACCCAGGATCTGAGTAACAAAAACTACCCTAACACTGAAAAATAACCTAACGAAAAATTCAAATTCTCAACCCAGAATTTGAGTAAAACTTTTTTTAGTGTATAGGACTTTTAAATCTTTCATATTTACTTTTTAAAAGGTGCCGTGTGTAGTATTTATGAGAAAATATGGACAGAAATGCAATACAATATACATTTACATAAGACTGTACATATTGAACCGTTATGTTTTTATTACCTTAGAATGAGCATTTCTATCTCCTTACACCGCGGGTCCCCTTACAGTGAAGTCACCATTATGCGCCGCCATGTTTCTATAGTAGCCCTAAAGGGACAAACTGCTCTACAGAGCGCTAATCACTCTCTGCTGTCTCCGACAACGACATTTTTGTCCTGTGTCAGCCACCGTAGCTTCTCTATGTGCTTCGAAAGGGAGGGGTGAGCCCACCACCACTACATGCCGCTTAATTGTACACACTGCACCTTTAAGTACACTTTTTTTTTTGGTTCATATTAAAGCACACAATAAAGCATCAGCATATATATATATTGAAATCAGCGTATATAACACCATGATTTACATTCCTCAATTACACTCACATTACAGTAATGAGAATGACATTTTTATGCTAATGCAGATTGTATTATCTCAATACAAAATATAAATTTTTAATGCAAAACATAATTTCTTGTTTTTTTCTCTTGAATTTGATTTGAAATATGATTCTGTGAGATTCACCGGAATAACTAAAGACTACACATTGATTGTTTTATTGCCACCAATCATTAAGAATAGGAATAAGTCATACAAGCAAAGATTAGACCTGTAAACACAGTTTGGGCTTTCGTATGTTGGATTTTGTCACCTGTGATCTTCTGAGCATCATGGGAAACGCTCACGGCTGAAGGGGAATGAGATCAGAGAGCGCAGATGAGCTTTGACTTCTGCACTTTAAAGAGAAAAGCATGAGAGGACAAATAAAAGGCACGTTTTCCTTAACACAACTTGATTTGCGAATCAATTTTGAATTTCTATGTTATTTTTATGGAAATGAATAACTCGGAGCAGTCAAGTTTTTTTGCAGCATTACAAAAACAGTAAAACCACCACTGTTGAGTTGGAGTCAGTTTAATATGTATAATGTAACAGAACATCTTTCCCTAACATTAGTCATTTAGATAAACATATGAAACAGACTCTGCTAAGTTCAGTGAAAATCTGCTGGGATTTGGCAGTTTAAATGGGAAAAGTTGCCACCACTGGAAAAATTCTTTAGCCATTTCTCAGACTAGAAATCTGTGAATGCATGTTGTGTTCAGAGTCACTTGAAATGCAAATTTCTCACTGAAATAGCGTACAATCCACGGCATTTAAAGAGTTATAGTTGGTGTCATGAAGCTGAACTAGGCTTTCCTCTCAAAACCTGTTGCTTTATCATGAACTGCACTTTAGTGTTGAATAGAATAATGCAACTTTGACTCGCAAGATAGAGGGTGATATAATATTTATCAACAAAAATATGCACATGTTAAAGTAATGATTTTATTTTGTGCTGTAAATTTGCAGTGAAACTGAATTATGAGATGTTTCTCATTTTAATATTTAAAATAATTTAAAACTATATACATAAACACGTACATACATACCTATAGATATAGGATTATTTAAAAATAATTAAATTCAATGTAAATAAAAAAAATTATGCTAAATAAAATAATTTTAAACTAAAATATGAGATTATTTTCTCATTTTAATATTTAAAAAAGTTTAAATTAAATGTAAATAATTTAAAATACATGTAAAATAAAATAATTTAAAACTAAATATGAGATTATTTTCTCATTTTAATATTATTATTTTTTTTAATTAAATGTAAATAATAAAAAATAAATGCAAAATAAAATTATTGAAAACTAAATAAATAATTAAATTAGATGTAAATCATTTCAAATAAATGTAAAACTTTTTTTAATAATATCATTCATCCTGTGCCTCCAAATTAATATTTCCAGAGTTTAATGTGACAAATGTCAATACATAAATACAGTGTGTTGTGTTCGTGTGAGAGTGACAATATTCAAAATGATGCAAGAATGCAAACAATAACAATCTATTTCGAGAAAGAAAAAAGATCCACAGTTGAGCATATATGAAACTGCACACGGGCCTTTGCATTGTTCTAGGCTAAAAAAAAAAAACATTTAATAGCAATGCATATCACAATTTAAGTGAATTTAAAGGAACACACTGACCTTTTGGGACTTTACCTTATTCACAGAGTTAGATAAGTCCATACATACCACTCTCATCTCCGTGCATGCCATAACTCTGTCTGACGCACCCACCGCTAGCCTAGCTTAGCACAAAGACTGGAGGTAAACGGCTCCATCTAGCCTACTGCTCAATAAGTGACAAAATAGCGCCAACATTTTCATATTTACATGTTGTGATGTGTATAGTTACATCATGCACTAAGACCGAAGGAAAATTAAAAGTTGCAATTTTCTAGACCGATACTCTAGGAACTATACTCTCATTCTGGAGTAATAATCAAGGAACTTTGCTGCCGTACCAAGGATACAGGGGCGAAATGATATTACGCAGCGCCAGAAAATAGGCTAACTTCCGTCAACATAACCAACGTGACAACCTGTGTGCACAGGAGCATGCTGGGGACTATTTTCAGCGTAATATCATTGCACCGCTGCACCCATGGTACCGCAGCAAAGTTCCTTGGTTATTCCTTTTCACGCACAGAGATCTAACTCTGGGGGATACGGCGAATGAGCTAGTCACAAAAAGTTGGCATGTTCCTTTAAGGGTGAATCTCATATTTCATTCTGCCTAAAAAGAATAATAAATGATATTCAGCATAAACAAATGAAGCATTATCATCATGACAATTAAGCTTCATCTTCTTTGACAAAAATATAATTTTGTGTTTTTTCTCTTGATTTTGATATCAATTTCTTGACATTTATGAGACACACCCATATGCATGATATCATCTAATTAGTTGTATCAGATGCTAATTTCATTGATCTGAAATGTGGATTTAAAAGACAAAACTAAATGCATGTTAATAAATGTGAGCGTGTGGCTAAAACTGTGAAAAAACCAGTAGTATTCCAGTTCATCCAGTAATTAGACTGTGCAAAACCACACCAGACCGAAAGCATTGATTGTGCTATTCACTTAGAACCGTTTAATTGAAAATAATCATCAGAAGAATAATTTGTGAAGCCCACAGTCAAACCATGAAAGTCATAACTGATAGAAACATCCAAGGTATAAAGTAAGCCCCGAACCGAGCGACTACACACCTCTGACACGTTTAAAGAAGGAGCTAAGCTCAATGAATACTGGGAAAGCATAAATATTTTACATTGTGAGCATACACAAAAGCACCTCCACTGGGGCTCTGGATGCTACCAACAATGACCACAAGTACAATTAAGTTAAGTCATGCGAGTGCCACAGGTTTCAACGTCATACAAAAATGTAGGTACTTTAAAGCCGTGTGTGTGCGCGCGTGTTTTGGTCGTGGTGTGTGTACGTGCAGCATGTCGGAGTGTGGTTTCTGTTAAAGCAAACACATTCACGTCATCTTCCCTCTGAAAAGCATAATCAACAGTGATTCGATAGAAGCTACCAAATGATCTGGCACACTAGCTGCAGTAAAGGACAAACTCCTAAAATAGGTCAATATAAACAGCTTTTTTCCTTTTCTCAAATATTTGTCTTCCTTCTATCTCTTACCAACGAACATTAAAATCCGGTTGTGCTTGATAGACAAAACTAAAACTTTTTTATTCTAAAATACTTTTTCCTCTCATCCCTCTTGGAGACTTGCGTTTACAACGGCTGTCCGAAATCCATCAGCGTCTTCTTCAAAAATATAGATTCTCAACCTGCGCAATAAAATAACTATCAGTTCTATAAATCGGGTTCGATTCCTCTTTCGGCGAGAGCGCCTCCGCATCGTCCAAACTAAAAGCGTCAGTCGTTCTCTAAAAACGCTGTCCTCCGTCGTCAGTCAAGCAGTTTGACAGCCGTCACATGTTCGCCGACGGAAAGTTTGTTTTCGTAAAAGAGCAGCGCCGTGACCCCTCCCACGTGTTTTCAGGCGTCGTCACTGTTTTCTTTCCACCGGCTGCTTCAAACACAGTTCGCTTCCTGCCGAGACGATTGGCAGGTTGTTGTCACGGTGATGGCCAATCAGGTGGCTTATGCTCTCGAATATGTGATCCTTCGTCCGAACCTTGAGGAGACATAAATTTGATGTGAAAATTTTAGCACACATGACTGAAAAATATGTTTAAATGTTCAGCAAGGACGCATTCAACTGAATATACACTCATTTCTCAATTTCTCATTAATGCAATTATCTAATCAACCAATCACATGGCAGTTGCTTCAATGCATTTACATACTTGCCAACCTTGAGACCTCAGAATTAGGGAGATATTATTGGGGGTGGGGGGGAATTTGGGGGGCGCCTCATATAAATCACACAAACAAACGTAACGTAAAGAAGAATATAATTAATTTATTTGTACATAATTTATAACAACAACACTCCTCTACTGATGGTTATTTGAAGGTACAATGCTTCGCAGCCAGTAGCCACGCTTGACTTCGAGGTGTAAGTTAACCTTTATTATTGTTCGTTCTGAAACGGCGCCCAGTATGTGCATTTAGGGGTGTGGTCCTGGTCCAGACGGGCCGGTCTGAGTATTTCACAATCTGCTCAGTTACTGGGATTTTCACGCACAACCACTTCTAGGGTTTACAAAGAATGGTGTGAAAAGGGAAAAACATCCAGTATCGGCAGTCCTGTGGGCGAAAATGCCTTGTTGATGCTAGAGGTCAGAGGAGAATGGGCCAACTGATTCAAGCTGATAGAAGAGCAACTTTGACTAAAATAACCGCTCGTTACAACCGAGGTATGCAGCAAAGCATTTGTGAAGCCACAACACGCACAACCTTGAGGCGGATGGGCTACAACAGCAGAAGACCCCACCGGGTACCACTCATCTCCACTACAAATAGGAAAAAGAGGCTACAATTTGCACAAGCTCACCAAAATTGGACAGTTGAAGACTGGAAAAATGTTGCCTGGTCTGATGAGTCTCGATTTCTGTTGAGACATTCAGATGGTAGAGTCAGAATTTGGCGTAAACAGAATGAGAACATGGATCCATCATGCCTTGTTACCACTGTGCAGGCTGGTGGTGGTGGTGTAATGGTGTGGGGGATGTTTTCTTGGCACACTTTAGGCCTCTTAGTGCCAATTGGGCATCGTTTAAATGCCATGGCCTACCTGAGCATTGTTTCTGACCATGTCCATCCCTTTATGACCACCATGTACCCATCCTCTGATGGCTACTTCCAGCAGGATAATGCACCGTGTCACAAAGCTCGAATCATTTCAAATTGGTTTCTTGAACATGACAATGAGTTCACTGTACTAAAATGGCCCCCACAGTCACCAGATCTCAACCCAATAGAGCATCTTTGGGATGTGGTGGAACGGGAGCTTCGTGCCCTGGATGTGCATCCCACAAATCTCCATCAACTGCAAGATGCTATCCTATCAATATGGGCCAACATTTCTAAAGAATGCTTTCAGCACCTTGTTGAATCAATGCCACAGAATTAAGGCAGTTCTGAAGGTGAAAGGGAGTCAAACACAGTATTAGTATGGTGTTCCTAATAATCCTTTAGGTGAGTGTATATTTGAACTTCTGAAAGAATCCTTAAAAAAAATATCACAGTTTGCACAAATATATAAAGCAGCACAACTATTTGCATATTAGAATGATTTATGGAGGATCATGTGACACTGAAGACTGCACTTAAAAAAAGGTATGTTGGATTTACATGATTTAATCATGTACATTGGTTCCACATGAATCAATTAAGTTAAATTTGTTCACATAATTTCAACCACTGCCTCCTTAAACAAATCACTAGTGATGGGGAGTCGACTCCAACAGAGTCGATTCCTCGAATCTGAATAGCCCCAGAGTCAGGGTCGACTCTCGGTGGCGACTGTTGCTGTGTCCGAAATCGCTCACTTGTTTACTGATTCTCTGATCTCTATAAAGTGCATGGCAGTTGAGTGCACTATAAGCAATGAGTGAATTAAATGAAGCAAGGAATTCAGACACTGACGTAATAGGCTACACCGCGTCAGAGAGCTGTCGCAAAAACTTTGTCACACATTTATTTATCACAGTGACTTTAGTTTGTAATTATACATAGGCTTCCTAGCCATGCTAGATGGTATATCAATGTAATAAATATATATTTGGTTTTCCATGGTTAACCTTGTGTTTATAATCATTTGACTTAACTATAAATCATAAACAAGCACATCAAGAAGAAACACTTCAATAAGTGTAGGTATATATTATTATCTTTAACTCACCTTTTAAGACAATGATCATGTGCTTTTAGCACCATAACTCGACAACAGGTGTTTTTTGTGACGATTTCCTCCGTAAAATTAGGTATCGGCAACAGATAGGTAGAAACGTTGATAGCCACTCATCAAGTCATCGCTAAATTGGAGTGATTTGGACAGTCACGCTAAAATTGTGCTGTTTTAATAAGGGGATTTTAAGGCTTTGTGCCAGGGAAAAATAATTTAAGTGTGTAACAACTGCAAGTTTGAACCCTGTTTTAATGTAAGGTAAATTGAGTCAATTCCATTTTACTATATATTCAAATTGAAAACAGTTATTTTAATTTGTAATAATATTTTAACAATTTGTTTTTGATTAAATAAATGCAGCCTTGGTGAGCAGAAGAGTTGATTCATCCTGAGGAAATTGGGATTTCTGTCATTAAAACCTGGAGTTAAAATGTTTTTTTGTTGTTGTAGGATTTGAAAAAGTAAAGCTATGCTGTAAAATTAAGATACATTGCAGTATTTCTTTGTGACTAATTCAACTGATCATGTGACTCATCTGACTTCTAAACTTTTCAAATGTTGTACATCATCTTCAATGTTTGATTAAACTACAAAAGAACCCAAAATAGAAGCATTTTCTCTGCTGTTCTAGAGACGTTTGAACCCACTGTCTTTGCTTTCATATGAGATTAGATATTTCTGACATCAATGCTCGGAGTAGCCTTTTAAGAAATACTATATATAACAATTTTCCAACTCATTCTCATGGATAAAATGACACTCTAGCAACATATTTTGCAGGCTTTATGGAATTGACTAGGTGAATAGAAGAACCAAAGATTTTCCTAGTCTACTGGTAGTTGTTCATTTAAGCCATTAATCGACTAGTCACATGTTTATGTGTATATTAATTGAATTACTTAAATATATACAGTCATGTGAAAATGTTAGGAAACCCTCTTTTCCTTTTCTGTCTTAATTTGGAAAATAAAACCTCAGATAAACAACAACACATGACATCACCAAGTGTCATTATTTATTTAGTAATGGAAAAGCCATGGGTGACAAAGTTAGGACACTCTTACTGTTAACATAGGAATTAAGAGGGTAAGTAACGGTCAGGGACTGCTGACCAAATGCCTTTGATTAACTTATAACCAGCAAGTGTGATCACCTCTATAAAAGCTGAAGTTCTGGCAGTGCATTCAGGTGTGTGTTAACACAACGCCAAGGAGGAAAGACATCAGCAATGAGCTTAGAGAAGCAATTATTGCTGCCATCAATCTGCAAAGGGTAAAAAGGCCATTTCCAAACCATTTGAAGTCCATCATTCTACAGTGAGGAAGATTCACAAGTGGAAGACTTTCAAAACAGACTCTAATCTTCCCATGAGTTGACGTCCCAGCAAATTCACCCCAAGATCAGACTGTATAATGCTCAGAAAAATTGTAGACAACCCAAGAACTAAACCTCAGACTCTACAGGCCTCAGTTAACATCTTAAATGTTAAAGATCATGACAGCACAATTAGAAAAAATGGGTCAAGTATGGCATTTTTGGAAGGGTTGCCAGTAGAAAGCCTGGCAGCACGGCTTAGGTTTGCAAAGTTGCATCTGAACAAACCTCAAGACTTCTGGAACAATGTCCTTTGAACAGACGAGACCAAAGTGAAGATGTTTGGCCATAATGCATAGCGCCAAGTTTGGTGAAAGCACAAACACCTCATACAAAAAGTCAAGCATGCTGGTGAAGGGGTGATGATTTTTGGGCTTGCTTTGTAGCCACAGGACCTGGGCACCTCACAGTCATTGAGTCGACCATGAACTCTTCTGTATACCAAAGTATTCTAGAGTCAAATGTGAGACCATCTGTCCGACAGCAAAAGCTGGGTTAAAATTTGGTCATGCAACCGGACAATGATCCAAAGATCACCAGCAAATCTACAACAGAACAGCTGAAAAAGAAAAGAATGAAGATGTTGCAATGGCCAAAATGCTGTGACAATCAAATGCTGTGACAAGAGCTGTGCATAAACAAATGCCCACAAGCCTCAATAAACTGAAGCAACGTTGTAAAGAGTGGACAAAAATTCCTCCAGAATGATGTGAGAGACTGATAAACCATGCAGAAAATGTTTACTTCAAGCATGAATTTGCGGGTGGGACGGTTGGGACATGTCCCCACCACTTTTTTGCCAGGGTCGACATCTTGGTTGAACCTACCTAATACAAACAAAACATCTCTGGTTAACTAGAAGAGCATCATTTCATTCATTTGTTAAATAAGAGGTGATCTGGTGCTCGCTGCCGGGGTTTTCAGTGGCACGGATTTCTCTTGTACTTAACACCGTTGCGGAGTGCACCGGCGAAATCACAAAACAAAATACACCAAAACTGTCCCTGTTCTTGATATACAACCACTGATGGTATTCGGTTTTGATAAGAAAAAGAAAAAATACGAGGGCAGATTAGAAACAAGAACTTCTGACAAACTTTAGGGACCATTAGACCACTAGACCATTAGGGATTACAAGCAAAGTTTGTGAATCTATGCATGATCTATGCGTGAAATATCTTGCCACTAACGCTATATTGTGTTTAGATGCAAGAATTAAACATGAGATCTATATCAATAAACTAACTATTGAAATTGATTTCTGGACATCTTAATATACTTTTTTCTGCAATTGTTATTGTACATATTTTACATCTGATATAACATTGTATTAGCAATGCTATACCCCATCACCAACCGTCCCGTCCCAACCACTTTAAAAAAATAAAAATATGCCACTGATTCCAGTTATTGCTGCTAAAAGTGGATCTACAGGTAATTAAATGATATGATGTCCTAACTTTGTCACCCATGTTTTTTTTCCATCTTGACTTCTGCTAAATAAATAATGACACGGTGTATCATGTGCTGTTGTTCATCTAAGGTTTTATTTTCCAAATTTTAAGACCTGCCAAGCACTAGATGTCCTGATACAGAAAACCATGGAATTCAATAGGGTGTCCTAACATTTTCACATGACTGTATGGGGGTTTTGTGGGGGTGGGGTGGCAGAGGGGAAGCATTAGCAAATGGTTTGAGTTTCAGGGCTGAGAAAGAATATTATATGTATCATTGCTAGCATTGTTCTACATTACAATGAAATACAATGCTTGGCCCAATAAGTTGCTGTTTGGATTTAAATAGGCAAATGCTTGAGATTCATTGGTTGGATCATTATTGCAGTAATTGTTGCATGTTTCTAGCATGTTTTATGTCTGGCAACAGTTCTTCTAACCCTAATTGATGGAGTGTGTACCTTTCAGTTTCTTAAACAACCATGTAGAAAGATGGAGGTTGTTCTATGGAGGTGTGTTAAGGGTGGGTTTTAGGGTAGCGATGTGGGACTACTGGCCCGACAGCGGAAACGCAACTTGATTTTGGCCTCCGTGCTTGAGGTCCGAGGCTATTGGCCCCGCCCGGCATGTTGTTAGCCCTGGCTCACACTGGCCCGACATTGGAAAAGTGGCTAATGAATTTAAGGTCTGGACTCAGAGGAGCCACTTCATGTGTGAAAATGATCCTTCATGCTCCCAGTTCTTTCCCAATCTGAGCCTGATGAATCTTGACATTGTCATCCTGGAATATGGTCATTATGTGTCTTCCTACATGGTTGTTTAAGAAATGAAAAGCTGCACTCCATCAGTTAGGGTTAGAAGAACTGTTGCCGAACATATAACTTGCTAGAAACATCATAATCACTGGAATAATGATCCAAGATGACCAATGATCTGGCTTTTTTTGGCTGGGCAGTGTACTAAACCATAATGATGAGCCTCTAAAATATAAGTGAAGTGCCACAGCGCATCTGCAAAAGTATTGATTATAATTGTGTATGAATTTTTTTTAATGAAGTTGGATTACAGTGGATGCGCCTATGGAAAGAAATGCATGCGTTATGTCATACATTAAGCGCTGTACTAATTTAGCTTTCACACACATTTCGCATGAACACTTGGATATGCGCCTAATAATAGCAGACATTTATCTAGGTTAAGGTTAGAGCGAGCAGCCAGGGAAAGTGGCTAACATTAGGCTACTACTTATATATGTTTCAAATGATAAGCCATGTTTGAGGTCGATAAATGTTTGGATTTCCTGCCCGACATTATTACCACATGGATCAGCCGTGTTAACGATCTGTCCGTTGGACTGCGTAACTTTCTTTTCTGTGACCAACCGACTAATTAAAACATTTGGTCGACCAAGCTTCTTCTCATCGACTAACATTTGTTCAACTATTAGGTATCAGCTGTAGTGCACAGGTTTATCCCTCTCACCGTTCCCTCTGGATCGACCAGCAGCAGGTGTTTGGCCAGGCCATTGTGCATCCCCGTCAGCACGTACGACCCTGGGTTTGTGGCGCTCTTCCGCACCAGGAAGTCACCATCGTGGAGCAGCAGTTTCTCAGCCTGGCGGCGGCTCATCTCTCCATGATACCACGTTTGGTCCTCCAGCTCCTCCTGAGCTCTCAGGGCGGCCGCTCGCATCAGCAGAGGACTGGAGTTATCGACGGACGCCGCTTTATGCAGTTCTGAGGCTGAAGGGGGCGGAGCTGGAGATTGAGTCATGATGGCATCCTCAAACGGCTCTGAGGGCATGAGAATAATAAAACCACTTGTTATCTCTTGTGCTGATTAGTAACTTAATCCACATTCATGCACTATATAATAGCTACGTCACACTATTTTTGGGATTGACAACAGCATTTACTTATAGATTTTTTTAAAGTGATGTTGACTAGTCACTGATGACGTCATTAATTAAAATATTAGCCTGAACCTCGAGCTGAGACTAAACGCGGGTTTTCTTGTGCACAGTTGTGGCATATGACACAGCGCTGTTCACAAGGTTATTACTCCTACATAACAGCTCATATTGATCAGTTCTTTTGTCTTTGGGTTGTTATATTTCTCACAGATTTCTGCTCGTTCTAAATCAGATACAGATAAAGATCACATTTATATGAATGCATTAGTGAGATAGAGAGAGAGTGATTGCGTGTGAATTAATAAATAAATTGTTATTCAAATAAATTGTTATGCATCTTCATCTAAAACAAATTAAAAACGATTTTCAGGCGCAAGCATAGGCAGAGTTTCTGTTTATAACATGTTTTTGCTGCGTTGTGCAATGTAACCAACATGTGTTTATTTCTAGAACGCCGAACCATGCACACGCTTGCTTTTACGTTAAATTACTTGAAATAGTGTCATGGACGTAAAAAGGCAGAAGCGGAGGTAACATCCATCCTTCGCAGGAAGGTTGACTAGTCTGTGCAACGCCTATTTACTTACAAGTTTGAGTCTCGAAATGTCCCGTTCAATCAGCGGGCGCACACTGTGCGTTTTTTGCTGTCGTACAAGCTTGCAGGCGATTTTTAGAGGATTAGAATGAATATATTATAAACATTACATTATTTTCTGTACAGCTGATTTGAAACAATGTGAAAAGTGCTATATAAACACATTTGACTTGGCACATAAACAGGCTTCATTAGATACTTTAATTAAACATTTCTGACTAAATTAAGGTGCTTTTGTCATCTTGTTTTCCACATTAATCATCTACAATAAAACTGCTGACAATGATGTGACACAATCAGATGATATTTAATATTCAAACGAGGAGTGTGATCCTTTGCAAAAATCTTTTGCAGTAGCTCTGTGACTAGATTTATTTATAGAGAAGAGGGAAAAAAATTATTTTGGCTGCGCTTTCAATGTTGTTACGGAAAGGGTGAAGCTGATTGGTTGGTTCTTGTCACATGACCTGCATTCTGAAATGTTGGGGTGTTTTCGTCGCCTGGAAAAAACATCACTCTCTATTGTCAACAATTACAATAACGAACTTGAGCATGCAAAATACATGACCTGAACCTAGTAGTGGACCTAAGTAATAAATCAAAAGTTCTCAAGCTTATTTAAGTTGCATAAATAATCAGTGATTAAATATTAAAAGACACAGAGGACAGTAGGTAAATTAGTCACTTTAAGACAGAATGCACGGATTTAATTAAAATGAAACTGTTTTGTGATTTGAACTGCATTTTTATGGGGCTGTAAAACATACACCACTGTAAAGAATGAATTCACTGTTAACTCTTACTCATGTCAAAGAGGTCCTTCCTCGGGCTGTCTTTAGCTGACCCGGCCGTGCCCGAATCGGACGCCGTCTCTGACTCTCCCTGCAGGGCGGCCAACACCTGCGTGTCAATGTGCTGTGTGTTCACGTACGTCGGGACTTCTCCTGCTTTAGGGGCTTGACCTTTGACCTCAGGGAGACTGTATATGTCACAGGACCCTAAATGAGAAGCACAGACAGAAAAACAAACAGTGGTGACATTCTTCAAAATATCTTCTTTTGTGTCAAGGCATGAGGGCTATTAGGTGTCTCTTTAAGTCGGTCTAAATGTGAAAATAACAGTGAATTGTACCTTGTTGGATGAACATGGGTCGGCCCTGGTAATATGTCTGGTCGACTCCAGCGCCCTGTGTGGACAGCATATGAGTCATCAACAACAATAATGAAACACCTTCCCATCATCACTGACCTGGTGCAGTCACATTCACTGACAGACAGGAAACACACTACAGGAAGTCATACACTAATGTCAACATTTATACAAGTTGTTAAGAAGCAGCTCATGTTGTTTTTTTTTTTTTTTATGTATCTATTATATTAATTGAATTATATATTTTGGAGTTGTACAGTTTGAATTGTTCTGCATTTTGTGATGCTTCTTTTAATATTATAACAAAATATAATATTTACTTATTTTAATTTAATTATATATTTTGGAGTGGGAAAGTTGCTGTTTCGATATTATAACAAAATATAATATTTATTTATTTATTTTATTTTAATTATTATATATGTTGGAGTGGAAAAGTTGGAATTGTTTTGTACTTTGTGTTGCTGGTTTCGATATTATAACAATATTTAATATTTACTTATTTAATTTAATTATTATATATTTTGAAGTGGGACAGTTGGAATTTTTCTGTATTTTGTGTCAGTCGTTTTAATATTATAGTAAACATTACCATTAATATCAGATGTTTGGTTCCCTTAATTTAAAATATTACCTCGATTCATTTTAAAGACTTGATTTCTTTATTTTACAGAAGTAAATACTGTGTTTTATGGACATTTCATCGCAGCATTATCCTTTACGCTCATTATTTACCAAAACACAAATTGCATTTACAGAAAGAACTGAGCTTGAGTGACTATTGATCAACGGTCAGGTCACTTCCTGTCAGCTGGTATAAATAGTGCAGGAGTGTGGGTGGGTGATTAGTGCTGCACACCTGGCTGCTGTCTTGCGTCTGATTGGTCAGTCTAGCATCAATGAAGCCTCCTGGTGGCGGCATCTTGCCGGGAATGCTGTTGTAGTAGTGATGATCGGCGGACTCCTCCCCTTCCTCTGTCCACGGGGGCTCGTCCATACTCATAACCCTAAAGAGAGGATAAATGAGCTGTAGAAGCAGCCTCCGGCTCAGAATCCTGAAGGTGTTCATGTGGACTCACTTGTCGTGCATGGATGAGGGTTTGCTGGATGGACACTGCAAATAGAGCTGAAAGCGCAGGTCGAATGCCTGACCGATCGTACTGATCACATCCTGAGCCAGACCATCAGAGCACTCCAGAATATGACATGCTAGAAAACAACACACGGTCAGGATGAATCCTGTCAAGAACATGTCTGGGTCATACTTCACCCCAAAAAACAAATGAAAAGAAAAAATATAAAATTAAGGATCATAACATCTTTTTGCAGTGACTATTTTTTGACTTTAGAGTAATGAAAAAAAAAATGCTTTTGTATAATGAAGCATTTGATGTTCTGCCTATATGTTCATTTAAAAATAATTATATTGCAGTACAAAAAAATAAAAATTTCAGCATGCGTGCGTGTCTTATGTTTGTGTGTGTACCTGCATGTGTGTTTCATGTATTTTGATGAATAAAAAACATGCTCATGTCATAGTTCACCCTAAAATTATAAGTAAATTAAGACATTTTATTTTGCATAAGGAAAAAGTCTGCTTTCCACTTTGACATTACTCAAAATCATGAATAAAAATACTATTACAGTAATGAACTTAATGAGAGTGTTATATTATACACATAAATATATTATAAACATTTAAAAAATATTTTTTTAATAATAATAAAAATAATTACTCTGAAATAAAAAAATGAAATAAAAAAATATATTTACTCGAAGTGAGATTTTTTATTCTTTTTTTATATTTACTCGAAGTATGAAGTATTCATGATTGTGAGTAATGTCAAAGTGGAAAGCAGACTTTATTTTCCTTATGCAAAATAAAATGTCTCAATTTACAATTTACAAAATACATGAAACACACATGCAGGTACACACACAAACATAAGATGGCAAACACAAAACGGATGCCGATCTGCTGACTCACTCCGCTGTAAAGTGTTCATTACGCGATTTTTCCTCTGACAACATCAAAAATGCATTAGAAAGTACAGCGAGAGTTTTAAAACGTGGCCTCTGCGCTGACAGGAAGTTAAAAGATCCATGAAATGAAAAGAGAGGAAGATATAACAGCCAGAGAAATTGATTTTTTGATGCTAAATGCAGCCGTGGCGGACTGATCAATCAAGCTTCTTTGTGAATGTAGCGCTACAGGGCGGCCCAGCATGTTAAACACAATCAAATGGCCCTCAGGAGCCGTAGAGCTAAAAGTGTGGTTGACCAACAAGAGCATCGTCAATTCTACACCAACCACCATTGTGAATGTTATGCATGAATGTTAGGTCAGACACTCTCAAACAAACACTCTCAACATAAGAATGGATTACTTGGGAATTGTCTCCAAACGTTAACATGGATATCAGAAAGTATTTTAACATCCAAAAAGTTATACACACAAATCATCAGAGCACACAGCAAAGGTAAAAGACGGGCAGTAATACCTCTCCGGTTAACAGGATCTTTCGCTACATAAGCGACGTAATCAGTTGTGTCCTGTTGACAGAAGACAGAGAGAATGATTCAAACCTAAACTGAGCTAATGCTTTTCTGAGCATGTTTCTTTAAAAGTGTCATATAATGGAGAACAGGATATTTATTTGCTCCTCTGAAATAGGAGTTTCATGTATTTGTACAACTCATCCCCTCCCCAGTCTGCACAGACTGAAACTTAACTGCAGAAATGACTCATTTGTCAATTGTCATGACTATGACATCACATCCCTGAGCTCATTAACTCTTTCAACACCATTGGTAAGATTTTCAGTTTTTCTGTGTTTTCACGGTTATACGGTAGGGTGCGCTATGACACATCTCCTGAAAGAGTACAGAATCTCTGTAGGAAAACACATGTAAAGATGCAGAAACCAGCGATATCATATGTAATCATATGCATTTGTAAAATAACGCGATCATCAACATTAAACAGCATATAAATCCAAACTGCCTAATGTTATTAAATGAAAGGACGAGCTATAGGATTGTGAAGCTTTGGGGAGAAAAATTTGATTTTCTCAGCATTTCGCTCAAAATGTTGCTTTTTATGAAACTTACCCACATTCAAGTGTTGAAAAAAAAAAGAATGCATGAAGGTAGAATAAAGCAGAGGGTCTATTCTTTCTTTTGATATACTGCATGTTCAGATATTCATACAACAAAATATTCTGGGGGCCATGAAACTTTTGTGAAAAGGATCAAAAGTGCTGGCGGTTAGGCTGGCGAATTAAAAAAACAAAAACAAAACGCTGGCAGGTAAAGAGTTAACATTTGCACTGCCCACGTTAAAAAATTGGAGAAAAAAATTACAAGTAAGAACATGAGCACCCACATTTAGCTAATAAAATCTGCAAAAATGACTTGTTCATGAAATTGTCATGATTATGACATCACAACTATGAGCTCATTACCATATCAATATTAATTCAATATTCAGTTGTTTGATCTCATAAACAACTAGTAAACAGAAACCAGCCATTCATAAGGTCATTCATAAAAAGAAAGGGTGGAAAATAATAATTCAAAACTAACTTAAAAATACCACAAAGTCATTTCATTCAATGTGCCCCTAAACACCTAAATTTTTCCCAGAGTGCTCTGAGATTTGCTACAAAGTGTCGTGAGACTGAGCGTCAGCTGAAGAATGAATCACTGGTGTGATGTTGTGAAGTCTTACCGGATCTCCACCGGAGGCAAAGGATATGGACTGCATGTGATGATTGGCTATAATCTGTGGAAACAGGAAGGAGCATCATTCATCTGCAATAAAACGTTTCATTGAGAGAGAGAGAGAGAGAGAGAGAGAGAGAGATACAGTAAGTGTGTGTGTGTTTTACCTGTTTTGAGTCCGGTGTCATCAGGTTTAAACTACTGGTGGAGATGTTGAGATTGATACTCATACCAGCAAACTGCAGGTTACTCTTGCCCAAAATACTGGAGAGAAGTTTCGAGGGAGGCTGGAAGAGAGAGCGACACATTCACACAATCTTCTTAATTGCTTCTTAATTTCCTAATTGCAATACGTGATGATTGATTGCTAATTTCTTACACCAAGTCTGCACCAGAAGCAACAAAGCGATGCAAATCCATTTAATGTTTGTGTCTGAAGTACGTCAGAAATTTAATGGGGCATCAGTTTGCTGTCGGGAATTTGTTGTGTCGTGCCACATCCAGTGTAAACAGCGTCACTGATTATAATGAGTTCTGTTCTGTCACACCATATCCAGCGTAGACTGGATTATTATTTGATTTAATTTTATGTTTCAATATTTTTATTTTATATTTTACATTTTTATATACAAATATATTTAGCTGCAAACGCTTTTCCTTTTAAAATGCAGTTTTGTCATACACAATAAATTGAAATTCAATTGAAATCACTCGAGTCTTCGAATATATTTTAAAATGAAAAAAAAAAAAAAAATTCACATGAATTGCATCATTCTGTGTTTGTGTGCTCAACCGATCCAATGTTGTGTCATTCAATCAGTATATACAGCACAGCACGCTTTAAAGGTTCCCTAAAATCCCCACACACACGTCTGTTCATTTGAAAGCGGACACGTCCCTTTCCACGGCTGCAATCCTCGCAGCAAACGTGCATCACGCACACACGCGCAGCAGGAGGCAGGAGGCCTGATTACTGCTGCTCAGCACAGAATGAGTCACCGTGCTAACAGTATGCCCACACACACACACACACACACTGCAGAATGCAGAATGCCATTTCTCTTTCTCCAGCCTTTATTTGATCTCTAACTGTCTTTATCTCACTCCAAACCTTCTGATGCTCCTCTTTTGATCTTTTCTCTCTCTTTTTTTTCTTGATCTGCATCTATGACCTCCCGCTCCTGACCGCTTCCTACTGTCATGTGCAATAATCTCTAACTCTCTCTGTTTGTCTCTGGTGTTTTTTAATTAAACTCAATGTAATTCAGTGTTTGCTTAAACCTGACATTTATCTTTATCATCATGTCTGCACCATCAAAATATTATTTTCCATGAAAACTGACCATTTCCTAAGACAACAATGGAGATAATTACTCATATGCATGCTCAGAAAAAATCTGCAGACTTGTCTGGGCTGATCTTTCAGGGAAAATATGCAGAATTACGTGGAATAGATATAGAAATGTATGAGCTGAGAGTACTGCAGTTGAAAGCATCAAATTAGCAAAAATATTTAATGATTGCAACACAAACCAGATCCAGGCTTGTGGAGTTTCCAAGTTGGAAGTCCGACTTTGAGAGGCTCTATAGAGCACAAACGTGGCCGCCCAATTTTCTAGCAGCGTTAGTACCGGAAGTATTTTTTCCATTTATTTCTCCACTAGGGATTTTAAAATAGTCTTTGTTAAAGACTTATGGGCCATGAACCAAACCAAACCAGCTACAAGATGAATCACAACACTATAAACTTTGATTTGAAGCAAAAAGTATTTGAAAATCAACAGACAAAGGTATAAGACTTAGCCTGACGTGGTCGTACTCAATTCTAGTCAGAATATGAGTCTGATACGGCTCCATTGGGCTGTGATTATGGGGCGTGTTTCAACCCAACCAGGAAAGACCTCAATTGGATAGACCCACAACCAATCAGAGCAACGGAGCGATGCATAATTGTCAACAGAACTGAATTGCACACACGCTGGAAGAAGAAGATGGGTGTAAATTATATTTTTGGATACACGGAGTACTTACCAACACGATCATAATTTTTGAGAGAAATAGTAAAGGTGGATGCATATACGAAAAAGTTCTCCGTTAAGGATTAGAGTGAATTCAACCCAAGCGCTCTTTGGTGACGTGAATGATTACGTTACTGTTGATCATCTGTCCATCATCGTATAAAGCCCGCCCTGACAATGTGATTGGTCTCAACAGCTCCTGTTTGAGCATAGTTGCTCCACAACAGAATACATTTCCGAAACTCAAATGTTGTGGGCGGGGCTAAATTCAGCTGGCATCCAGGCTATATAAGACTGTGAACTTAACGGCTTTAGTGAGGTAAGAACTACAATCCCATGAAGCATTGCAAATAGCATAATCAAATTAAAAACTATGGAGAAATATAAAACTACTTATTTAAAAATGTTGATTATATATATAAAAATTTATTTTACATTAATTGCAAAATAGGCATATATATTGAAATATTTGAGTATTTCAAGAGCGTAGGGAAATCGTCTCGATTGCATCATTTGCGGTGCTCTCTGGTGTCATTTTCTGTAATTTTTCACCACAAATTCAGTTGTTGAACATGATTAATTTAAAACTAAGCATTGATACCATTGATTAACAACCTCTTAGCTCACATTAGGGCTATCTTTAAATGTTTATAAGTTATTGTTCAAAATCTATTTTCCTATGGAGAAAATAATTCACTTTTTTGACATCTTCGAAGCTGAAGCAGTTTAATAGTTCATCTTATTTAGTTATTTTCTAACATATTTCCACACACTCTCATTCTACCTTTCTCTTGCGCAGAGCTCCTTTAGCACCAGGGACGGCTTCACACACCAGACTGATCGCCTCCCTGTGGAGAGAAATTACAAAAAATATAAAGACATTAGTAATTCAGAAGCACATAGAGAGCAAACTGTAATGATGCTGTGTGAAAACAGTCCGAGTGTAGCGGCAGTCTGAAACCAAAGCAACACTGTTCATTCTGGGATAGATTTGATCTGTTTCTGTGAATCCGGCCCACAGATCGTTGCATGTGAATCTATCATTTTTAATCGTCCACTGATAGGGTTTTCAAAATCCGATGCTCATGAAAATATCTAGAGAATGGGGTTGCTGATGGTTGATATTAAATTATATAAATATAATAATAATAATACTATAAACATAAACTAGAAAAATTATATAAACTTGTATAAAATATAAACATAAAAATATAACATTTTAAATATATAAAATAATAAGGTTGAAAGAAAATGAAATACACTTTTGATAAATGGCTGATAAATAATAATAAAAATAATAACAATATAATAAATATAAATATTTTAAATATAAAAACGTGCTAAAAATAATATGTATTGACAAGGTAAAAAAATGGAAATGTTCATATTTACCACAAAATGTAAAAACATTATTTTAAAAAAGATACATTATTTTTTGCATTAAGAAAATGAAGCCTTTTTAAGACCAAAAGATTATTTTGCACAGTGACATTATTTTCAGAGCAATTAAGCACATTTCTCCTCATTTTCCGATTACTGTATTAATGCTCTCTGACATGTTGTTTAAATCATTCTCAAATTAATGCAGATTTTCACTAAACACTCATTACTGTAGGACATTTAAGTCTGTGTAAATTAAATTAAATGCAATGCAACAAATACTACCATGATGTGTAAATACTATATATTTCTGTATTTATAGTAATGGGATTTTCAAAATTACAGTAATGAGAATTTCAATTTTTAAATGTTTTACAAAAGGCACAATAAATATTAATTATCACAAGCGTTGATTCCTCTTTGCTTACAGATAAGACATTCAAACTCAGTTTTTGGACCCGTCTTTGTGTCCAGAGAGCGGTCGGGAACGGGTTGTGTGTTCATGCGAACGCTACAGCAGAAAGAGCAGGAAGTCAGGCAGAAAAGAGGATATGACATGTCATCTCCAGCGTCTGTATGAGGATCGGCCCACACAGCCCAGCGTTCAATAAACAAGCAGCGTCCGCTGGGATCCGATCTGCTGCCTCTACACTAATGTTACGCAATGACTCATCAGCACACATGGATGGGTTACATTCACATCTCATGCGCTCATTTTAGCAACAATAAATGAGTGTTTGGCAGCGGACGCAAATAAAGAAAAAAAAGCATAAAAGTGCCATAAAAGAGCTGATAACAGTCATGTAACACCACACGGGGGCCATTAACTGTGATGTAACCGTACAGCAACTAAAAAGCAGCGTACAAAAGCCATTAACTGTGATTTAGTAGAAAAACAACAGACAAACATAAATATTTATAAATACATAAACATAAGAAAAATCATATAAAAGAGAAAGCAAAACATTACAAACACGCTCAACTAAAATGTCTAGATAGATATCATTTCATATGTGGCACTGGAAAGTCAGATTGATTTTCAGTCCTTAGGTTGTGTTTTATTGTCACAAAAGAAAAAAATATAATATGAAGAATATAATGATTCACTCTTTATAAATAAATAAATAAATAAATTGTGAAAAAAATATTTTTTTAAATGTATGAAAATTAATGGAGATCACATTTCTTTCTTTTGTGATTATTAATATTCTTTGATTTTTGCATCTCTTTTTACATAATTTTATTTATACAATAAATAAATTGTAAAATAAAATATTTAAAGAAATTAGGAAAATTTGTGCATATATATACACTCATCTAAAGGATTGTTAGGAACACCATACTAATACTTTGTTTGACCCCCTTTCACCTTCAGAACTGCCTTAATTCTACGTGGCATTGATTCAACAAGGTGCTGAAAGCATTCTTTAGAAATGTTGGCCCATATTGATAGGATAGCATCTTGCAGTTGATGGAGATTTGTGGGAATGCACATCCAGGGCACAGCTCCCGTTCCACCACATCCCAAAGATGCTCTATTGGGTTGAGATCTGGTGACTGTGGGGGCCATTTTAGTACAGTGAACTCATTGTCATGTTCAAGAAACCAATTTGAAATGATTCGAGCTTTGTGACATGATGCATTATCCTGCTGGAAGTAGCCATCAGAGGATGGGTACATGGTGGTCATAAAGGGATGGACATGGTCAGAAACAATGCTCAGGTAGGCTGTGGCATTTAAACAATGCCCAATTGGCACTAAGAGGCCTAAAGTGAGCCAAGAAAACATCCCCCACACCATTACACCACCAGCCTGCACAGTGGTAACAAGGCATGATGGATCCATGTTCTCATTCTGTTTACGCAAGATTCTGACTCTACCATCTGAATGTCTCAACAGAAATCGAGACTCATCAGACCAGGCAACATTTTTCCAGTCTTCAACTGTCCAATTTTGGTGAACTTGTGCAGCCTCTTTTTCCTATTTGTAGTGGAGATGAGTGGTACCCGGTGGGGTCTTCTGCTGTTGAAGCCCATCCGCCTCAAGGTTGTGCGTGTTGTGGCTTCACAAATGCTTTGCAGCATACCTCGGTTGTAACAAGTGGTCATTTCAGTCAAAGTTGCTCTTCTATATATATATATATATATATATATATATATATATATATAACTATATATATTCTCAGTTTGTGTAAATCCACTTGGGGTTCAGAGTATTTATTTTTTCCCACATTAATCGCACACGTCTAGTACAATGATGTGGTTTTGTTTCATTAATACAGTGTGTACTTTTTTCTTGATTTACCCCGAAAGAATGGAAGTGAAATGTGACAACATGCCCCATAGTTGGGGTACAGTAACATGAGCAAATGACAGCTTAAAATGTTATCTGATACAAGCAAAAAAAAATGACCAAAACAAACTAAAACATTTTGTCAGTAAAATACAATTATTAACTTTTTGAAATAAAATAATGGCATTTTTGATTTTGACAATAAACACGTCACTAAATACAGTTCAAAACATAATAATACTGAATCATTTCTGAACATTGACTCTGAGTCATTATTCACCCTTTTCTCATGGTTTCTCAAAAGAATTCATAAAAGTATAGAATATAATAGTGTAGTTCTAATAGGGGCTCATTGTAAGGCAGTGTTACAACACCCCCCACCTGCACAACTGGGATTTAAAGCACGGCTCGTGTCTTCTCCTGTCAGATCAGCATTAAAGAACCATCTCAACTGTTAAATAACAGATATAAGATTAAAATATTATATTTGTCTTATTTTAAATAAACACAAAAAACAGGGATGAAAAAAAAACTTAAGTAAGAAATGTACTTTTGCTATAGTTAAATAAATGTTGTGATAGATTATTTAAATTTGGTGCAATTTTTTCTCTATATAGTGTTGATATGGCAACTAGTAAAAATACACAAAGTTTCGTCATCCTACCATCCTCCCTATATATATATATATATATATATATATATATATATATATATATATATATATATATATATATATATATATATATATATATATATCATTTCTTGATAGAAAACACAGCTGGCTAAATTATAAATGATAAAATTGGAGTCATACATTAAGATAAAAAGATTTGGTCATTTATTGCAATATAATTATATTGCAAAACTGCAATATAACTATGGGCGCATTACAAAAATTATTCATTTTTGTTGTATTAGATGGAAAGCATAAAGGCCGTTCACACCAATAACTATAAACATAACGATTATTATATTAGCGTTCACACCATAGACTGTATAAAAATATGGACATAGTGTCCGTGACGTCACCCATAGGTAGGGTCGAGCTGGCCATTGCCATCTTAGCAGCGCTTCATTGTGCGTCATCCCGGATAACAGAAAATGGGCAAAGAGGCGGGAGGTGGGCAGAGCTGAGGTGATGTGATGACTAACAGACAGCAGATAACTGGCAATCCACCGGCCACTCGAAGTGGCCACACCCTTAATTATGCAGAACTTTAAGGCTTTATATAATGTAAACGAATGAGTTATAAAAAAATTCACCCCCCTCACTAATGTCATGAAGGGCAAAATTAGCTGTTTAGACCAAAAACTAGAATTTGTACCAGGCTGTAAACGTGTTTTTTCAGCAGTAAAGTTGGGCATTTTAACATGAAGCTCAATGAGATTCTGCTCCCTTCTGGAGCCTGTCTCTAGCGGCCAGTCGATGAACTGCAGTTTAAGACACTTCAGTATTGGCTTCAAGAGAGACCGCGGGAGGTTGCCGCTTGGTTCACACCTGCGGATGATATCGTTCTGTTTATCACCGCAGTTTTAACGCCTGACGCTTTAAATGCTTGAGCTTTTAAAAGCAGGATACTGATTGGCTGTCAATGTTGTAACCATTCATCAGCTGGAAAAAAAAAAGTTGTGATGTGGACTTTGCTATTCTTTTATATTTAGAATGGTTTTTAAAACTATATTTTTATCGTTATAGTTATTGTCCTTGGTGTGAACTCTACCAATTCACATAATACTAGATAGTATGCCATTCATACTGCATATATACATGGTATGATATGATATGATATACTTCTTTCTTGGAAGTGTGCATCCGTGCATGGTACTTCAGCTAATATTACCCACAATTCCTTGTAAAACATAAGAGGAAGAGTTTTATTGTGTAGAAAGACAGAGAGAGTTGTTGTACCGTGTGATTTGTGACCGTGTGGTGAAGTCCAGGGATCTCATGGATCGGAGAACTTCAATGCAGCCCAAATACTGAAAGAAGAGGAAACAAATGAGATTAGAAGAACTGATAATCATCTTTCCTTCAAAAACTACATATTGTTATTAAAACATGTGTGATAAAGTACCATAGTAAGATTCAACCCAGCTGTAGCTATGTTTCTATCCAACGTGGTGAATTTAACTTATGTGCAAAATTGGAATATCGCATTTCAGAATGACCAAACCAACATTTGAGATGCTGTGATGTGATTGGTCCACTGGTTAGTCCAGGTATCCAATCACATCCTCTGAGGCAAAGTAATAAACCCCACCCTTTCCATGTAATCGAATGGGATGTGAGCCAAATTAAATCAATAGTTTGTTTTTCCTTTGGTTTTAGTTTGTTATTTGGTGCTATAAAACCATGGTGTGACGTCATGATTGACAGCTGTGGCGTACAGGTAGGCGTATGGGATGGGACCTAACCCTAACCCCTACCCATCACACAAAACTATCAGCATTTTTACATTTTCAACAAAACTCATTCTGTATGATTTATAAGCTTGTTTTCTCATGTGGACCTCAATTTAGGTCCCCATAGTGACACGAGTCCCCATGAGTCTGTGTGCATTCAGATTGGAGTCCCCACTGGGATAGAAAACATGAACACACACAACCTCACACCCACACATCACTTCTGACTAATGTCACACATCCACATACAAAAAACACAGACATGCCAAGCTTACATTTGCAGAAACACAATCAAAAACAAATTTCTCAAAATCACAGACTGTAATTTCACACAATATCCCTCTTTAGATGTGATATACACAACGGTATTATTATGTCTGATCTGATCACAAACTCACTTGAACACATTTACTGGTAAGGAGTGTATGGATATGTTGTAATTGTTTAATTTTAGCATAAAATTTGTCAATTTAAGCAAAAATAAAATCCAAATGAAAAATTAAACCATCTCATATAATATATAAAAACCTCAAAACTCTAAACCTGCATGAACTACTGTATATCAAAATATATTAAATAAATAAAATAAAATAAAAAGTGATTAACTACAAAAGCAAAAAAAATAAAAATAAATTGACACTAAGAAAATAACACACTTTAGCTTTTAGGGCTCACCTAATATTATTTTATCTATAAAAAGCTCAAAACCCTAACCCTGCATGAACTATATAAGAAAGTATTAAAAAATAAAATAAAATAAAAAAATAAAAAGTGATTAAAAGCAAAAACAAAAAGGACATTGGAAAAATTACACACTTCAACTTCAAATAATTTACCTCAAATTCTTAAAACTATAAATAAAATCTCTAAACAGTAACTCTATATGAAATACATAATGTATCCAATAAAATAAAATGAATAAAATAAAAAGTGGTTAACTACAAAAGCAAAAAAAGAAAAAGCAAAAAAAAAAAAAGACGTAAAGGATTCATCTCAAAACACAAAATGGACTATATGAGAAAGTCTTAAATAACATTAGTAAATAAAATCCTTATATAATCATAATATAAAAACAGCCAGCTGTACTTAAGCTGTGTATTAAAACGAGCTACGCATGAGTGTACCTTCTTCTCCAGTCGATGACATCATGCATAAACAGTGACATCATGCATCAACACATCTCTGCTTTTTTTAGCCCCTCACCTCAGCGATCTCTCAATGCCGTATGACTCACTCATTGAGAGTCTCACTACAACTTTCCTTGACTAAATGAATGACTCACCTGCAGTAACCCACCTGAGAACTGTCTAACCCACCGTCCGGTCTAACAGCGTCAGAATGCTGGCGAGTTAAGTTTACTCAAAGGGTTTATGGAAAATTATCTCCTTGCGGCATCTTTTTTTTATTTCCCGGATTAAATCACTGGTGTGCGATTCAAAGAGCAGAAAGGAAACGAGGCCGGGAGCGGACGATGAGTCACTGCAAAGTTTTGGCAAATAGTATTTGGCCAAATACAATGACGAACGCTAATTTACTGATTTTATTAGACAAAGTGGCTGTTATACCGTAACATGCCAGGTTAATCAGGTTAAATCAAATGTATTTATATAGCACTTCACACAATACACATTTCAAAGCAGCTTTATAGAAAATCATGATGTTTATAATATCTTAATGTCTTCATGCAATATAGTCATGTTTAGTAAGATTAGAGCTGGGCGATAATATGATTAGACAATATAATCAATCAAGCAATTGAGATTTTCTATACATCGCTTTACATGTATGTAAGAATGCAGATTAACTCAATGTAATAACTGTATATAATGTAGTAAATATTACAACATTATTGTTATACAATGTTCATAATGTAATAATTTCACAAAACAAAATCTTGAGCTAATAATGTAATAAATTATACATTATGATATTTATTACATTAAAAACATGTAATATTTGTATTATTGTAATACCAATACTTTATGTTTAATAAACATAATAATAATCGCATTTCGCAGGTAGTTTAGACTGGCTTTAGATTTAAAAATATACTGTAAGGGAATAATAATATTTTCTGTGTTTTAAAACCTATTACAATAATGAAAATATGACATGTTTTGGGTGAGTTTATAATGTAGTTATTTTCTTATAATGTAAAGATTATTACATTATGAGCTCAAGATTTTATTTCATTTTATTATAATATTAATATAATACTTATTACATTATGTGCAATTTTTACATTATATTTTATATAAAGACAGAGCAACTCATAGTTATATTTTTGCTACGAAATAAAAAAATATTGTTTTACATGAGTATACCATGTCTATTCAGATAAAGGTGGATTTTATATATATATATATACACATACACACACACACACACACACACACACACACACACACACACACACACACACACACACACACACACACACACACATTATATAGAGCCATGCAATAATGCAGTTTATATTTTAGCGATGACATAAAGAATCAAGCAGCCAAGACTTGCTATCTAGTATATATTACTTTATGTGCTGTTTATACACAGCCAGCTTTAATACTAGTAGCACAAAAACTGTCTGAATGACAGAAGCTTTTGCATTATCTGCTACATACCAGCTATTCACTGGTTCTTAATAAATAAATATCAACACAATTACATTGAATAACACACACACACGTATTGGCAGACTAAAATGGCAATTTTTTTAAATATGCACTATATATTCACAGTACGGCATGACCCAAGTGCCTAATTGCTTTTAACAGAAATAAATTAAGCGTCCAAATTTTCACTTAAACCTCTAAATCAAGCAAGAGCTGTATCTAAAGTCTGTAGTCTGTCAGAATGCTGGTAGTGTGTGTTTGAGAAGCAGCCCGTCCAGTCAATGTCAGCAGCTGTCCTTTTAGTGAAATGGAGCATGGTGTGTGTGTGTGTGTGTGTGTGTGCACAGGGTCACTCAATAAGTGAACTGTAAAGAATAACACACATTCAGCCCTGCAAAGGCACGCCGGAAGGGTTTGTTATATGGAAGCTGCCAACTTTTACCAACTAAACTAGAAATAATGTCCTTTTCTTCCTGTGTCACTCTCTTCATGATAAATGCTAAGAGAGACATTCGTCAATGATAACAGAGCAAATGAAACACATGTAGTTCCCTTCCATTGCACATTGGTTTGCAGCATCTAATTCATCGTGTCTACGATTCGTGTTTTGCCTCGACAGCAACTGACTATTCAGAAGGGAAAATGCTAGAAGGGAATAATGTATGATTCATCCCGCACGAATCCGAGTCACCTTTAGCTCAATGAGGCTGCGAACATATGAATGTAAACACACCAGATGATACGTTTCAAATACATGATACTGTCAGTGCACAGTATGTATGGTGGTCTATAATGCGAACATGTTTAAAATGCGTTAGAACTAATGCACAAACATCTCAAAACATGTCTGCGAATAACCCTAAAAGGAGGCAATGATGCCTGTATTTCTAAAGTTAATGGATACAAGAAAAATGTACATGCACTATAGAAACTTCAGGCCAAATTTCAGAGTTTGCGGGCCAAGACTGCAAATCACTATTTAAAAATAATATTTCCAGGTTGTTGACCATGGGAACCCAGGATATACGAGAGCGTTTTAAATGGCATACAAAGGACACAAGTGAAACTTCAACGGTCAAAGATCAGTTATCATGTTTGTCTTTGCATATAGATGTGGACAAGAATAACAGCTCTGTCGTGCAACGCGTCATGGTCCCCGGAGACGATACAGTAACAGAACTGTAGCCGGAAAAACATCCCCCTGGTCTGGTAACCGGTCGCCGTGGTTACGCAATTTGCATGCACTTCCCTTTTGATGTGATAAACTTGCAGTTAATTTGAATAGATCAAATCTGTGGAAGTAAGAGAAATAAGCGGTCGCACGGACAGCCGGACCACTACCACTATATTCTCTCCTCTCACTAAGAGAAGATTAATATTACACTATGGAACACATGCACGAAGGGCTGTGATGATGGCAGAAATGTGGCTACATGCTATAATTAAACAAGAGTTGCACAGCTATAATCGGACACTACTGATTTATCTTATTTACATACAACATCAACACTGCTATTGGATCAACACTAAATCAACAATGATCTGAATTGAGATAAATAATGTGACCGTGGTCTTCTGTAGAGCTGCTTTAACAGTCGTTGTAGAATTTATCAATTTTACAACATTAACTGTTGTTTTCCTGTTTGTTACTGTAAAGTTGCTTTGAAACATCTGTAAAAGTGCTATATGAATAAATATGACATACAATATATATATAATAGGGGAAAAATATAGATCTTTACAAGCTTGAGCAACATCAACATTTGCAACTGGCCATATTTGGTCAACTGATGCTGAATCACATGTTTTGATAATATTAGATAATATGATAATATGGCACTTTTTTGTTTTCAACTCAAGTGTTACAAAATGTCAACCATTTGTTATGCATAATCATCTTTTGATTTGAGTCCATTTAGTTCCAAATAGAACACAAATCAAATGAGATTCTAAATTCTAATGATAAAGGTTCTAATGAGATTTTAAATTCACTGGATTATTTAAAGACCACATGATTGACTTATATATAGGCAAGAACATGAGAAGTGCACACAATACAAAGTTTCATAGCTAGAATAGAGAGGGATTATAAGAAATAGTGAAAGCATAGATTTTTTTTTAATACATCACTGTATATTCTGTTACTGTGATATATATTAAATAATATGATTTTGTTCATACCGCCCACCTCCACACGCATGCAAGAATAATGCAACAGACAGCATGTAAACATGCATGGGATCGTATGTGGCAGAACAGTCTGTGCTTTTGTGGTCAGTTGTGAACGTAACTGGGTACACTATTCCAAATCGTACACATAATCCCTCTGTACCAGCACACGGACAGGAAGACGCTGTATTCTACCTTTACGCTGATGAAAAACAAGAAGGGGAATGCAGAAGAGAGAAAGGATTTGAGTCTTACCTTAACGACGTACGTCACTCCAGGTCCGGAAATCTTTTCGCTGGAGTGCAGCCATCCACGAGACGGCTTATTCACCAGCCCGCCGCAGCCCGCGGCGCCCGTCCCGCCCAGGCTCCAGCCCTCTCCGGCAGGCTGAGACTCTTCCATCCTGCCCTTCTTCCCCGAGCTCACGAAGCCGGGCTCCAGCGGGGCGTGAGGCGCTGCGGTGGCCGCCGGGAGGCCAGACAAGCCCGGGCTGCCAGAGCCGCCTCCTGCCGCTCCTCCCTGGAGCTTGGACACGGCCAGGTCCTTGACAGCAGACGGCAGGCCCTTGATGCCCAGCAGTCCGGAGGAGTTGGCGAATTTGAGGTTGGAGACTTTGTTGATGAGGGTGCACAACGTTCCAGACTCTTCAGAGGGTTCGGGGTCGGCTGGCGGCGCGTACGGAGGGTCGCCCACGGGCGGCGACGGCGGGACGGCCGAGACCTTGGCGTTCATGGAGAGACCGTGCAGAAGCTCATCGACGGATGTCACTGACTCATTCCGGAATCGGTTGTATTTAGCACGGTGAAGCATTCCCCTCGGTATGCCAGCCTACACACGAACGGACACATCCAACTCCCAGCTGACCGTCCACATCTTTTGCATGCTGGAGCTGAGAAAGCGTCCTTGAGGGTTTGAAGAAAGGGAGCGGGTGGTCGTCAGGAAAATCCGACGCCACGCAGCAGCAGCAACTCGGGGACCAAAAATAAACCACGAAACGCGGAATCCATGGAGACAGAGGACGATGAGAGAAAAGCAGCGCGAGGTCACTCCTCTACAGAGGGCCAGAGATGGCAGAGAGAGAGACAGATCTCTAGTGAAGAGATGTCTCTCTCTCTCCCCGCATCCTGGCAGATCCCTGAACATGCATGACTCACTCGGAGAGAGAAAGAGAGAGAGAGAGAACGAGAGAGAGAGAGAGAGACCCTTCTCAACAAAAGACTCACTCTTTACTGCAGAGCACTTTCCGTTACAAAAAAACTCCCACTTACTGCTCGGTAGAACCAATCAATTCGCAAAATTTGCCCTGTCCATAGGAACGCCTCCTGCTTTGATTCAGCCCGTGTGAAAACAGAATGGGAAAGATGCTATAAAGAGATCACTGAAATCTGAGCTCAGTCAAAAAGAATGAGAATCTTTGAATCAAACTACTCAAAATGATGCAAAAACAGTCATAATTTGCTGACATAATTCAATGCAAAAATCACATTAGAGTACCGTGCATGTTGTCGGATCACATGTACGCCACATAGAATGAAACTTGAGTCGGTGTGCATAGCGAACGCTGATTTTTCATACATAAAATTGTGGTTTTACTTTCATTCAGAAGCAAGGCGCTCTACTGAAAAGAAAGCATAAAGATTGCACTTGATTATGAAATAAAAATTAATACAAATCTAGCAAATTACCTCAGGGTTAAAAATATTTGAATACGTTCACCTTTCGCCCACAACCGCGTTCTACCCAGCTTTTGTTAATGGCAAGTTTAAAATGTGCACAAATTTAAATCACGAGACCAAAACGGCTTTATCTCTTTGTTCGTCACGTTCGTTCTTCCTTACATACTTCAAAACATCAGCATAAATCCATCCACACGAGCACTCGAATATCTCCCCCTACAGAAGGCAAAACAAGCCAAGCTTTGCTCCTGAATGAGCTTTGTTGAATAATTAAACATCCCTCTCAAATACACAATGTCGAGATTCGATCTCACTTAAAACGCCATCCGGATTCGGCGAGGATACAACCGTAAATAGTGATGTCAGATCTCCCAGCCCCATTAAAAAGCGTCCAACGGGATGAAGCCCATGACATTAAGGAAGCAAAAAAAAAAAAAAGTCATTCATGTAAAATGTCCAGAAGAGCTTGTGACAGGGAAGCAGCAGTCATTCACAAGCTTCCTGTACCGCTGCGGCTAACGCACTGCAGTCCCTCCCAGCGTCTCGCTTTCCTGCCTGCCTGCGAATTGAAAAAAAAAGAAGAAGAAAAGACAGAGAGAGAGAGAGAGAGAGAGAGAGAGAGAGAGAGAGAAAGAGCGCAAGGGATTTGTCTTCTCCACTGAGACAAAAGCAAACAAGCAACAACAAAAAAAAGCGTTATAAGTGCTCCTCACTCTGTGTTGTCACGGAGAGGCTGAAGAGATGCTGAGGAGAGGAAGAGAGGATGCTGAGGAGCTGTGCAGGAGAAATGTTTTGGGCTGGCTGTGAATGGAAAGGCAGACGGGCATACCGACGTTTCTGTGAATGAAGTCAGGCCTCGGCAGCTTTCTGCACGGCAATCCCTCGGGATGGATCCCGACCGGCCAATCAGGGAAGAGCAGGATGACTCATTCAGGGTAGGCTGGCTGAATAGTGGGGCAAACCACTTGAAGCACAGGTGAAGGGAGAAACCATTCTCATCCCACAGCACTGCATTCTGCTCGCTGCGTCGCTCCTAATCTCCTGAATCCATGTCGTTCGCTTCTAAAATATCTCCTGGCAGGATGAATAGCCTGTTTTGGAAAAGAAAAACAACGCTCAATTGCACAGTCCAATAAACTGGCCCCTCCTTGTGTCCTGAATGCAAACTTTGCACATTCATATGAATGAAGGGTGATCAAAGAACATATGCTGAACTGAATCAACTGAATTACATGATGAATCCTGCCCAGCAGAGCCATTTACATGCAGTACGTTAGTCAAGACACTTCTGGAAATTAAAAACAGGCATAAAAAAAAAAGTGTTAAGTGATTCCTCCAGGATGCCAGGCTGCTAGGTGGTTTCTTACTGGTTGGGTTCCTCTTTCGGTGCAAGTCTATGGTATTTTTTCACCTGTTTTATCATCCAGCAGGTGAAGATAGTAAATCTGATCGCTTAGTAAAGTAACAGCACACCTGATTTAAAGCACAAATAGTTAGATCCACAAATCTATGATATTGTGCAACTTGATACCCATGCATGAATGCATCATTTAAGACAACATGAAATGCTGTTCGCAACCCATTTTACTTCTCATTTTGCCATAATGTGACTCGTTTAAGAAAACTATAGCCAGAGTGTGCAACAGTCGCATTCCATTAATTTTCTCCATGAGGAAATTGATTTTGAACTTATAAACCTTTAAAGACAGACTTGCTGTGAACTACGAGATTGTTAATCAATAATATTTGCTTCTTTTGAAGTCGTCAGCCTGCATTATTACAGCTTAGATTTAAAATAAACGTGTTTAACAACAGAATTCCTGATGAAAAACTACATTACCCATGATGCTGTACAGAAAATGACACCAATCAGAGTCAAACATGCTCCAAAATAGCTCTTTAGCTCCGCCCACTCCAATGAAGCACTGCCAATGGCGCAATCAAGCTCTCAAAATACAGAAATGTTTGTATATATATCGTTTCTAATTTGATTATGCTGTTCGCAATGCTTCATGGGATTGTAGTTCTTTCCCTCACTAAAGCTGTTAAGTGCACAGTCTTGTACCTTTGTCTTTTTGTCCGATTTTCAAATACTTTTTTGCATCCAATCAAACTTTGTAGTGTTGTGATTCACCCTCGTAGCTGATTGGCTTGGTTCATAACACTTTAACAAAGACTATTTTAAAATTCCTACGTGAGAAATGATTGGAAAAAATTACTTAAAAGCGTAAAACTGAAAAAGGGGACGGCCACCAATGCACTTAAATTTTAATTTTTAAATAATTAGCCATTATACATAGCAGAATGAAGTCACATAGATGATCTATTGGAACATGCATTAAAAAGGTAAACGGGGTAAAACAATTACTTCATGCTGACTTAATATTCAATATAAAAAGCTGGTCAATATCCTTTAAATAATGAATAAGCTTCAGTGGAGACCATCTATTTATCTATCGGCATCACATCTATCTCTCTGAACATCACACAGGTTCCCAGGCAGTTTACTCACCGTGGAAAAGAGTTCATCGGGTTTATCTTCCTCTCATAACACACCTGAATGTCCTGAAGCATGAAAAATACAGAAAATCAATTACAAACTAATAGAAAATGCAACTGCTTCACAGTAAATGTATGTATTGCACTTTAGACATTCTACATGTTTATATGTATACACATAGAGAGAGAAGAGATAGTGGGTGGCGGACTGTGTGTGTGTATGTGTGTGATCTTCATAGTCGTGACTGAAGTGTGTCGGGTTCACTCCTACATGCTCATTAAAACAGCAGGAAGTATAGAAACTAGGAGACAGAAAGAGAGAGAGAGAGAACACAGAAGGCTTTCCTTTTCAAAGTCCAAAAATCACATCACATGTCTGTTGGGACACATATCAGGTACGTCACTCTTAAACGCAGGCTAAAACAACACCAGGTTTAGTCCAGTGACTACAAGTGAGGTTTAGCGACCTAGGAGCATTTAACTAAATTGCACCTTTATAATGCACTACGTTTGTGATCCCTGAAATTTTGAATGTGCATCATGTCTTCAATGTATATATGTAAAACAATGTAAATACAGAAGAAGTAATATCTACAACATATATATTTACAGAGATTACATTTCAGTGTAACACTGCACAGCATTTAGCAGAGTAAACGCTCCGAATGCATCCAGACACATGCGGTAAGTCCATACAAAGAGAGACGCTGCTGCCTACAGGAACCTTTACTGTAACCATAGTTTCAAAGACAGCATAGCAACAGGAATGAGGTGAGGGGGCCGGCCATAATGATTGGCAGCTCACATCCGGTGGATGCCATTGGCTGCTGTGAGTGAGTGTTTTCCGGTGTAGCACTGCATATTCTGGTGTACATGCCACTACATGTGTTTGCAGGAAGATGGAATTCAGGTGTCACTAGGATACCACTACATAAGATAAACATTTGTTTTTGTGCAAACAATCTATAATGCAAATACTCGAGTGTGAGTCACTATAACTGTATCACGGACATGTTTTTAAATTCTGCTGCATTTAGGAGCGTGAAGATGAAATGCACATCTCAAACAGCTACAATGGCGCAAATCTAGAGCTCAACAGTCGGGCTCCGGAAATTAAAACGCCATATAGGGAAATTGATTTTGACCGATAACTCATAAACCTTTAAAGACAGCCCTACTGTGAGCTACGAGGTTGTTAATCGATGGTATTAGCTTCTGTTGAAGCCGTCAGCCTGCATTATTGTAGCTTATTTTTTAAATAATCTTGTTTAACAGTGGAATTCCTGGTGAAAAACTACATTACCCATGATGCTGTTCCAATCAGAGAGTAGAATATGCTCCAAAATAGCTCTTTAGCTCCGCCCACTCCCATGATGCACTGGGAATGACATAATCGAGTATCCCTAAACTCTTAAAATACTGAAATGTTTGTATAATATATATATATATATATATATATATATATATATATATATATATATATATATATATATATATATATATATATATATATGCATATTTTGCAATAAGCATTTTTCAAGTAGTAGTTTTATATTTATCCATCGTTTTTAATTGATTATGCTGTTTGCAATGCTTCATGGGATTGTAGTTCTTTCTCTCAGGACAGCCGTTAAGTTCACAGTCTTGGACCTTTTGTCTTTTTGTCCGATTTTCAAATTTTTTTTTTTGCTTAAAATCAAAGTTTGTAGAGTTGTGATTCACCTCGTGGTTCAGGGCTTATAACTTTTTAACAAAGACTATTTTTAAAAATCCCTGTGGAAAGAATTTATGAAAAAATTCTTCCAGAAGGCCAGGATTTTTGTTCATTTTCATTTTAATACACAAAGGAGAGTGTTCATTTTAGAATTAGCAAGTTTTTCACCCATTTACAATCACCCTTTGTCTTTTTGCAGCTCACTATAATAGTCCTGTGCTGTAATGGATTCATATTTTGTTCATAAAGAATAAGTGTATAGACCTATTTTGTGTTTGCAAACATTGTGTTTTGTGGGCGGAGCCTATCAGGTGGCAGAAAATTACAGTTCTGCAAAAGCACTCTATGGAAGCCACCTAATAAAACAATAAAAAGGTAATTTTGAGTTTATATCCTGCACAATTTTAAGAAGAAATATCACAATTGCACGATATAGCTCGATATCCCCCTCAGAATTGCGGGTTTATATCCCCAATTCTGACTCTTTCCTCTTCGAATTGTCAACTCGCAACTGCAAGAAAAGAGTCAAATTGTGAGATAGGCCTAAAATTGGTATGTTTAAATGATACCTGTATAAAATGTCATAGGTTGGAATATTATTTCATGCTGTAGCTATTATGCCCCTATGAAATGCATAAGGGAATATTATGTAGATCTATTCTGTAGTTTAAATCAAAGCCATGTTTTAATAGTAACAAATCATCGCAGGTTTCATCTGTCCAGTCTGTGGCTTGAAACCATAAATGTCTGCTTCACAAAGTGTGTTCGACGACGTTATTCTATAAAGTGTGAATTCTATTCTGACATCCAAAGGCATTTTCTGTGGAAAATTCTGTGGATTTAGCCCATTTTCCTCCACTTTTGATCACTGTTTTCTTCCATAATGCGTGCACAGCTGTAAATGATGCAACCATGATGTCTGCTGGTCTATAATATATAATATTAGATATAATACCTGCCAACTACCTAAATGAAGTTAATTGCAAATTATTAGTGCTATCAAATCGATTAATCACATCTAACATAAAAGTTTGTGTGTGTGTCTATATATATATATATATATATATATATATATAGACACACATGTTATTTTAATACATACATGTTATTTTAATCGATTTGACAGCACTAATAATTTGTAATTAACTACATTTAGGTAGTTGTCAGTTCCCTGAAGTGAAACGCAATATATTAATCATATATTATACACAGTAATTTGTAGATTGTTAGCCAAATACATTTTGAACCCTGTATTTATATTTCACCATCATGTCCCTCGCAGCCACCTAAACTAACATATTTTTTTTTCGATTAAATGTCTTTGTTTGATTAAATTTAGAACAAGAACTGAAAATGTTTAATGTACTAAAAGTTAAATGTTATGATGTAACGTTAACGGTAATATTGTGTTTTCGTTCGGTGATAAATTTAAATTTTCTCTAAACTTTAAACGTTTTAAGCTTTTAAACTCTGTGTGAGATCAAAATAGCATTATAATGCAGTAGTAACCTTGCACACTTTACCTTAAGCGGGTTTATGAGGCAAAAAAATGCAACATTTCTATATTTACAGGCGCCTATTCTAATTGATTTTCACAAACCAGCGCCACGGGCACACTTCTCATCGCTGATCTGTTTCCAGGACAACCGCCCGCCCTTTCCTACGCCCCCGCACTTCCGACGTGCTTACGCTGAGTAAAATCACATGACCTCTCTTAGCCAATCAGAAGCGGCGGCTCCGGTTGAATTGCGGGTTCAAAACTGTTTCGGTTAAATTTGTTACAAAGTTGCGAGAGTTTGAGTGAATTCGTCTTTCACGGTTCAATAAATCCGAATATTGTCATTTTCTTCATTTATTATTCTAATATGGCTCATAAACAGATCTACTACTCGGATAAATACACAGATGATCACTATGAATACCGGTAAGGAGGTTTGAGCTGCACAAGCACAAGGCCTCGTCGCGGCGTGTTTGTTTAAATGTCATTGATTTCATATCACTGTTGAACTTAATCTGTATGAATTGCTTAATAAAGTTATGTGATAATTTTGAGCGGGATGTTTTGTTTTAACGTATACACAAAGCTACGGATTTGAATGTCTCTCGTGTGCTTTTAGTCGTGACGTCACTTCTCAAGCGTCATGTTCTTGTGTGTCACGGTATTTGTTATTTAAATGTTATTGAATGTTGTTCATCGTCATTTGTGATGGCAGACATGTGGTGTTACCGCGAGAACTGGCTAAACAAGTGCCCAAATCCCACCTGATGTCGGAGGATGAGTGGAGGAGGCTGGGCGTGCAGCAGTCATTGGGATGGGTGCATTACATGATCCATGAACCAGGTCTGTACACACACACACACACACACATTCAGCAATGTTTGCTCTGAACCAGAGTCAGCTGATCTCTGACCATGTGATCTCAAAAGCCATTTATAGTTCACCCAAAAAAGAAAGTCCTGTCATTAATTACTCCTGTCAAGACTTTCATTCATCTTCAGAACTCGAATGAAGATCTTTTTGATGATATCTGAGAGATTTCTGTCCCTTCAGTGACAGCTACACAACTACCACTTTGCCGGTTAATAAAGAGATGGTAAAACTATAGATTGTATTGAACGTCAGCTTGTTGAACTATGCTGATTACAAAGAAAACATGTGACCAATACTTGCTTTTGGAAACACATTGAATGATTTGTGCAATCTGAATGGTGCATCCAAATGAACAATTCCAGTCAAATCAAAATGATAAACCTGCCAGACGACTTATTTAGGGTATTCTGTTACTCATTGTTAACAAATGGTGAAAGAGGAAAAGGCGTAAACAGGCAATACAAGGTGGTAAAGAATAGGTTTTCGCAATCATTTCTTGACTACAGAAATTATTCTCCTCCTTAACATTGTAGTTAGTATTTTCCTGCATACAACAGTATTCTATCAGTTTGCTCTTAATGTGAAATCCAATGGGAATTCTTCCTGTTAAAGGAAAGAATGTAGTAAACAATTCTTCTAAAATGTGAAATTGAAACACCCGTTAGTCGAATGGCACATACTTGGTAACACAGCTTATCTATTCTAGTCTAAAATATGGAAAGGTAGATGTTATTTGGCTTATCTATTACTGGCAATGCGAGTAGTGTCAGAGGAGAGGATTTTATGAAACCTTATTTAATCATGACACAAACCCAAGAATTCAATCTGAAAAAAATTTAATGAGGAAGGTTGTTTTATAAAATCAAATGTCTCTTGATATACCGTTAGCCTCGCAAGGAGGAACATACAAAGTGTTTGCTACTGAGTGTTCTTCATATATCCCAGATAACACTGGAAGAGCTAAAGTTCATGATCTTTTCTCCTCTGAGTGGGGCACGTGGTTTGTATTAATATTAGGGTGAAAGCACGTTTATTAGTTACAGGTTTCTCATCTTACTCTTGTTAGCTTAAGAGTGTTGATTTGTTTTGAGACACTTGACTGCTGTAAGCCTATCGTCCCATGTCAGATCACTTAACTGTTGTAAAACAACCGACAGACACATTTCCCTAACTGACACTGGTATGCCAGAGAAGACCTGCTCTTTTAAAGAGCGTGTAGAAGGGAAGAGTATGGCCTGATCAACCGAGCTTTTCAGAGCATGTTTTGATGATGATCATGAGGGTTTGCGTGCATTTAAAGGTGCAGTGTGTAGTATTTATGAGAATATATTGGCAGAAATGCAATATAATATACATAACTATGTTTTCAGTGGTGTATAAAGACCTTACATAATGAACCGCTTTGTTTTTATTACCTTAGAATGAGCATTTCTGTCTCCATACACCGTAGTGAAGTCGCCGTGTTTGATAATATTGACAACATTTTTGTTGTCGTCGTTTTGTTGATATTTGTCGTTGCACATCCTCACCGCTAGATGCCGCTAAAATGTACACACTGCACTTTTAAGCAATCTATGTAATCAAATGTTTTCATACATGATTAAGAGGGAGGAAGGATGGAAGGGTTTTTAATAAACTGTTTTATTTTAAGAAAGCAACCGTACATTTGGTGTTTTATTTTCTTTATTACTTTAAAGATAATTTTCTTTTTTTTATATTTAACTTCATAATCATTTAGTCGTTTGATTCATTCTTTATAAATATTATTTTTCATGTAATCGTATGTTTTTACATTCTTTTCTATTGTAGTTTAGTCTTACGATTGTTTTCACGGGACGATGTTGTGAAGCAGTATTTTTCCATAGTTTTTCCCTTGGTATAATAACACTTGTTGGACATACGCAACTAAGATTATTCAATAAACTCGGCTTTTTTTTCATCACTTCATCTCCTCATCTGCTCTTCTCTGGCTTTCTCAGTCAAACTCTCAGGCTGATAGAAGACTGGATGTCTTGAGACGAGTCTTTCTGTTGACAGGTTTTGCTGGGTTGCACACACACCAGACAAACGGATTTCTTTTGACAAGATCCGGCGTCTGTATTTCTGACGTGGATATTTCATCTGTTCAAACCGTTAGAAGCATTGAGGTTTAGGATTGAGCTTCTGTTTATGTTCGCTGATCAATGTTTATGTATGAATAAAAGCCTACATTCAATCTGTTCGTCGTATAAAGCGATTGAGTGTCTTCAGAAAATGTGCACTAAACTACTGGATTAGTTTTACAATCCCTTTATGAACTTTTTGAAGCATCAAAGTGGTAGTTGCGTAGCTGTCAATGGAGGGATGGAAAGCTCTCAGATTTCATTTGTGTTGTGAAGATGAACGAATGTCTTACGGGTGTCGAACGACATGAGGGTGAGGAATTAATGACAGGATTTTTTTGGGTGAACTATCCCTTTAAGTTTTGATCAAATAAATGAAAGATGCATAACATTTTGCTTTTGTATTTATTTTTCCAGAACCTCATATTCTGCTGTTTAGGAGACCTCTACCAAAATAATGACGAGTGTCGCCCGCTCTTCTGGAACATTCCTGTGGTTGAATGTGATATAGTCAGTGAATGCTGGAGAACTTCACCTCGTTTCTGGACTCCTGTGACCATGATTTACGTTTGGACAGAATCAAGGGATTATGGGAAATTTTCAGTGAAAATTCAAGGGCTCTTAACTAAAAAAAGATAAAAAAAGAAGCATGTGACCCAAGTGCCTCTCTAGGTGAAGCCAAACCTTTGTGTGTTGAATAAAAGTCTGTGATGCATCATCAGTGTTTAGAAACTTAAATCAGTGTTTTTATGGCTGAATTAAAGGACAATGCAAATTATTTTTGGGGATAAAAGATGTACTGTACGCTAAAGGGAGATGATTTGTGTATCTAGGAAATGATAAATATTCTTAGTTTGCATTCATTCTTCAGGGAAGGCAATGGTATACTGTAAAAATGTCTTGATGTATAAATGGCAATACAAAACTTGAACCGTCTGTTTAAAATGGAGTTAGCTTTAAGAAGAGCAATGACAGCACTATCAGCAACTGCGCTTCTTAAAAACAGGGTTTATATGGAGAAAAGAACAAGTTTACAACTTTTATCACAACATTACTTTTAAAAAAAGAATAGAATTGACATTTTATTCTTGCTGCTCTTTATAATAAAATTAAAATGCCGCCTCATGCCTGTTTTCTGCGTAGTTCCTCTACTCAGCACAACTCACCACACGATGGCGCCATATTGCAACTAATGCTAATTCTAAATACCGGTGCACTTCAATGGTTTCAATCGAATAACTTAATTAGCTGAAACCCACTTTAATGTGTGCCTCATTTGTTACTTTAAGAATAGAATGTAAATTATAATAAAATACATTTTAGTCAGTTAGTGTTGTTTATCGACATGTTGTATGTGGTTAAAAAAGCTCCACCTCAGTTTTCCAGTCCCACATGAAAAAATACTATAGTGTTTTTGAACCATTCTATAGTAAGTATACTACAGTAAATTAACAAAGTGTAGTAAATACTATAATATACTACAATTTACTGTAGTATACTTACTATAGAATGGTTCAAAAACACTAGTAGGCCTATTTACTAGAGTAATTTTGCTATAATATACTATAGTATTTTTTTCATGTGGGGTGATTTCCCATCTAAAATATGTTCTAAGAATATTCAGCTAAAGTTAGGCCATGTAGCCTGCACGCTATTTTTGAAAGTTCTCAATGTTCAAAACGTTCCATTTTTGTTAAAATTTTTATCATTTTGCAAACATTGGAACGTTACTTTTGAATGTTCTCTTAACATTCTGAAACATTTTGAAACATTATCGAACGTCCAAGTACAATACAGTTTTTGTGCTAACATTTTGAGAACATTATCAAAGACCAGATAACGCTGAACAAACGTTCTATAAACAGCCTAAAAGAAAAGGAATGGGATATTCTCCAAAAAGAATATCCCAACCTGCCTCCATCTACCATTATATATAATACATTACCACAATGTTTGTTGTAGTAGCTAGCCTATAGCCCTATGGTTAACGGAACGTTCATCTCAAAATTATAAACAAACATTAAGTTCATAATTTTGAGAGAAACGTTATGGAAGTTCTGAGAACGTTCCCTGTTAACTAGTAGTCTAGCTACTACAACAGACAGTGTGGCAATGTATCATGTATGCTAGATGGAGGCAGGTTGGGATATTCCTTTTGGGACCAGCTGCGATGTGTCGAATATACTGGAGGAAATTACATTTGTTGGTCAAAACGATAAAACATTTTAATTAGTTACCTTTTACATTATTTGGCCCGACTGGAAAATTACAGTAACAGTAGGCCTAGCACGAGTCCTGTTTTGATTCTCAAAGCAGCTATAAAATGTATTCAATGTTGCTGCTAAATATCCGGACATCCTTCCTGGCTCACCTGAAATATATTTAATAGCTGTCAAAATGACAAACGCCATTAGTTTTTGACTCTGGACAGACCTGTTCATTGAGTTCAGTGATAATAAACCTGGATCATGACGACGTAACTTACAGATGCTTATTAGGTCTGTGTTTTATCAAAATGAGCGTTAATGCAACGCACATGGCATTAAATTCCCTCACCTGTGGCTGGATCTCTCTCATTTCCTGTTTCTGAAGCCACCGCATCCTGTATGTGGCCAGAGATGCTCCTGATGAACACAGGAGGAGGTGAGAGTCTGACAACCACAATATAAAACCACACAGCGGCCTCATTTTCACACATCATCACACAGTTCCTGATCGTTTAAATGAAATCTTCACCCTACAGAGGAGCAGTATAAAGCCCTTTGGGGTGAACTTCTCATGTTCTGGTCAAATTTCCCCCTGAAAATAAATAGAAGCGAAAGTCTCAAACCACAATATAAAAGCGCACACTGGTTCAGGAAAGCTTTAAAGAATTTATTAATTAATTAAATGTTTGACAACTGCAGTGCATGCAGTGGACAAAAGTGATGTCCAGCCTATAACCACTTATTTAAATATTATTAAAAATATGATAAAGATTTTTCAAGTATATTGAATAGTTGTGCTTGGAGTCGATTATTTTATAATGGAATGAAACATGACAAATTTTGCTAACAAATTTGCTAACAATTTGAACACATGCATTGTTTTTTGCATAGTAAAATAAAACCTGTAACTGTAACTGCCTTGCTCTTCCCTCTTATTTAAAAATATAAAATATTTTCTTCATATTTTAATGGGGTCCTAAAAAACCAATATCCGCTCCGGACATCACTTTTGGACACTATGCATGCAAGTTTTCAAAACATTGGTTGCTGATCTATAAAACGTGATTTAAAAGCTTCAATTAAACCTGTATGTACAATATCGGTCCACTTTTGATTTTTTTGCAGAAGGTTGAATGTTAACCAATAGAGACTTTTTTTGTTTTGGTGTTAAAATCATAGACTGTATAAAAATAAAATGTGGGATAAAATGTGTTCAGAGGTTTGAACAATGATTTGAATAGGCTCTTAAAGGGATAGTTCACCCAAAAATGTAAATTCTGTCATTAATTATTGCAAGCGACTCGCGTACCGCTGACGGCCGGAAGCTAGTTATTTTAGTCTATTAAGTTTTAAATATGGATATTTTTCTTACACAAACACACCACTTTGCTTCAGAAGGCCTTCATTAACCCCCGGAGCCGTGTGGAGCAGTTATATGATGGATAGATGCACTTTTATGGACTTCATAAACAAAACATCCATTCACTGCCATTATAAAGCTTGGTTGGAAGAGCCAGGACATTTTTAATATAACTCCTGAAAGAAGAATGTCATATTCACAATAAATTGAGTAAGTCAAGGTGAGTAAATCATGGTCTAATTTTCATTTTTGGGTGAACTATCCCTTTAAGACAATTTAACCTTTGTGTGTGTGTGTGTGTGTGTGTGTGTGTGTGTGTGTGTATGTAAGCTGTAAAAGCAGTACAGGGGTTTGATTAATGTGTCTTTTATTGGCAGCTGATTGTGTGGGTCAGTTAACACTTCACACACTCTCTCAAAGATGATACGGTGTCTCTGAGGTCAGAGGTCAGGATGAGGTTGGCATTGACCTTAATATGGAGAGGATCCACAAAACTTCACTTGAGTCGTGCAAACAACTGGAATATAATAATGACGAGCTGGGGGAGTGCAGAGGTGGACAAAGTACACAACTCTATTACTTGAGTAAAAGTAAAAGTACTACTGGTCAAATATTACTCCGTTACAAGTGAAAGTTTTAAAAACAGATTTTTACTTAAGTTTTTTCTTTGTCAATGCATTATTTTATTATTGTTGCATTGTTGTATAAAGGCACATTATGCTATCGAGGGCCAGTCAGTGAAGCTCCATCCGACATGCTAGCATACGACTACCTTAAACTCATTTCAATACTTGTAGAAAAGTTACAGAACCCTTTACAAAGCTGCTGTCACTTTAAGACTGAATGCACGGACCCTATACTCTGATACACATCCTATAGTCTCCCAACTGTTTACTCTTCTCTTTCTCCCATATCTTTGCATTTTTGAACATTTGATGAGACATGCATCAAGTGTATGCCAACTAAAGTGATCTTTAATATTTTCAGAAAACTGAAACATGCTTTCTAAGTAAGTATGGCCATGGGTGCACACTTCTTCCATTTCGCTATAGACTGATCAGTGTTCAATAAATGTTGGGAAACTTCCCATGATCCTACAAGAGTGATTACTGATAGGCTGTCTGCAAAAAAAAAAAAAACCTTTTACAAGAAGAGGAAAATCATCCACTGACTTTCAGAGCTTCTACAGAAACGACTTTCAACTTCGAGGACCTTGATAGAAATGTAGTGGAGTAAAAAGTACGATATTTGTCTTACAAATGTTAAAGTCATACGTTTCCTGAAATAATAATACTCAAGTAAAGTACAGATACTCAAAAAGTGTACTTAAGTACAGTACTTCAGTAAATACACTTACTGTCCACCTGTGGGTGAAAGAATGATTAGAGATTTCAGGTTTTATAGGGTATCATGATTGCTGTGGTGTGGATATTTGAACAAAACTACAGCTCAAAACAGATGTTGTGGCTGTGCAAGTGCTCCATATACATTTTTAAAACATGGTTAAAGTCTCTGAAAAATAATAGAAATATTATTTATTGTGAATCTACAAATCTAGCAACCTCCTTGATATACATTCAAAATCTGTTTAGATAAACACACTGGATTATTTCAATAACACAACATGAGGTTCAGGTATTAAACAGACTACTATAAACATGAATATTGCTTTCACTAACATGAGCCGTTGTCATTTGCTCTCGAGGATGAAGGGCTACAAATAGAAGCATGCGAACGGTCATAGAAAGCAGTTGTCATCAGCCTCAGAGGCCCGTCTCACTGTCCGCACCTGTCTCACTGCGTACGTCCTCGACAACTGTCTTAAACGGCCTGGAATCCTGGACATTCGCTGATGGGATCTCTGATCCGCGGAGCAGGAACAGGCTGACGGACACAGAGCCGCTGTGAGTGTGTGTGTTTGCATCATGGACCTGAAGCACCACACACCAGCAAGTGTGATATGAGTGTGAGTGAGTGTGTGTGTGTGTCTGTTCTCGTCCAAGCGTCCGTCCCTGGAGTCAGAAAACGATGCCATTATGAGCGTAAATGACCCGGTTCAGAGAACACCCTGTCCATCGCAGCTCTCCTACAGGACAAGAACAACAATGAGCAACAACAAATACACCTCCTCCATCATCACCAACATATGCTGATATATATCCAGGGCTTGACATTAACTTTTTTTTTGCTAAGCAGTGAGTGTGGCTGGCCACAATTTTGACATTGATACCATGGGGAAAACTGCCATATAGATATTTTATACTATTCTCAGATAATTTGGCAGCAGGTATATTAGGCTGCTGTTAATTTAAGACCTTACATACACATGTGTTTTCTCTCTCAACGGTTTACGTTCACTTAAAACATAACTGTGAGTATTCACGTAAACAGTCAGAGACCGGCATTTTGACATTATTTTGACTGTCAAGTTTGACTTTTAAGCGTAATAAGCAGCGGAAAATAAAAACATTTAGTACTGAGAGGCGGCTTTATGTGCGCACTTTGGGTGTGAGCACAAAATATGCAGGAATGAGTAAAATTATGTGCAATACGCGCAATCCCATGTCAAAATGTAAGCCCTGTAACAGCAACATTATTCAAATGAAAGGAGTCAGTGAGGGGAGGTGGGTTTGACAGCAGCTGGTATTGTGTATCTGTTCTGCAGAAAATTAGTATTGGAAATGGTTCAGATATTTAAAAAAAAAAGAAATATTTTGACAACACTAAATTGCACTTAATTTATTATTTCAGATGCCTTTGATTACAATAAAAAAAAAAATATTATATATATATATTTATATATATATATATATTTATATATATATATATATATTTATATATATATATATATATATATATATATATATATATATATATATATATATATATATATATATATATATATATATATATATATATATATATATATATATATATATAATTACATGCATACACTCACCTAAAGGATTATTAGGAACACCATACTAATACTGTGTTTGACCCCCTTTCACCTTCAGAACTGCCTTAATTCTGTGGCATTGATTCAACAAGGTGCTGAAAGCATTCTTTAGAAATGTTGGCCCATATTGATAGGATAGCATCTTGCAGTTGATGGAGATTTGTGGGATGCACATCCAGGGCACGAAGCTCCCGTTCCACCACATCCCAAAGATGCTCTATTGGGTTGAGATCTGGTGACTGTGGGGGCCATTTTAGTACAGTGAACTCATGGATGGTAAATGGACTGCATTTATATAGAGCTTTTAACAGACCAATGGCCATCCAAAGAGCTTTACATTTTGCCTCACATTCACCCATTCACACACGGCGGTGTCAGCCATGTAAGGTGCCATCGAGCTCGTCGGGAGCAGCTGGGGTTAGGTGTCTTGTTCATGGAAACCTCGACACTTGGTCAGGTGGAACCGGGGATCGAACCACCAACCTTCCGGTTTGTAGACAATCCACATGAACCACTGAGCCACTTCCGCCCAAGTCATTGCCATGTTCAAGAAACCAATTTGAAATGATTCGAGCTTTGTGACATGGTGCATTATCCTGCTGGAAGTAGCCATCAGAGGATGGGTACATGGTGGTCATAAAGGGATGGACATGGTCAGAAACAATGCTCAGGTAGGCCGTGGCAATTAAATTATGCCCAATTGGCACTAAGAGGCCTAAAGTGTGCCAAGAAAACATCCCCCACACCATTACACCACCACCACCAGCCTGCACAGTGGTAACAAGGCATGATGGATCCATGTTCTCATTCTGTTTACGCCAAATTCTGACTCTACCATCTGAATGTCTCAACAGAAATCGAGACTCATCAGACCAAGCAACATCTTTCCAGTCTTCAACTGTCCAATTTTGATGAGCTTATGCAAATTTTAGCCTCTTTTTCCTATTTGTAGTGGAGATGAGTGGTACCCGGTGGGGTCTTCTGCTGTTGTAGCCCATCCGCCTCAAGGTTGTGCGTGTTGTGGCTTCACAAATGCTTTGCTGCATACCTCGGTTGTAACGAGTGGTTATTTCAGTCAAAGTTGCTCTTCTATCAGCTTGAATCAGTCGGCCCATTCTCCTCTGACCTCTAGCATCAACAAGGCATTTTCGCCCACAGGACTGCCGCATACTGGGATGTTTTTCCCTTTTCACTCCATTCTTTGTAAACCCTAGAAATGGTTTGTGCGTGAAAATCCCAGTAACTGAGCAGATTGTGAAAGACCGGCCCGTCTGGCACCAACAACCATGCCATGCTCAAAATTGCTTAAATCACCTTTCTTTCCCATTCTGACATTCAGTTTGGAGTTCAGGAGATTGTCTTGACCAGGACCACACCCCTAAATGCATTGAATCAACTGCCATGTGATTGGTTGATTAGATAATTGCATTAATGATTGCATTCCAAAGGTGTTCTATCGGGTTGAGGTCAGGACTCTGTGGGGGCCGGTCAAGTTCCTCCACACCAGACTCGCTCATCCATGTCTTTACGGACAGAGGCTTTGTGCACTGACGGTCTGTTTTCAAAATGTCTTGGTATGCTGAAGCATTAAGAGTTCCTTTCACTGGAACTAAGGGGCCAAGCCCATCCCACGCTTTGCATTGCACTTGGTGATGTAAGGCTCGGATGAGCTGCTCACTATGGAAACCCATTCCATGAAGCTCTCTACGCACTGTTCTTGAGCTCATCTGAAGGCCACAGGAAGTTTGGAGGTCTGTAGCTGTTGAGTTGGCGACTTCTGCACACTGTGCGCCTCAGCATGCACTGTTGTTCCCAATTGCTTCCACTTTGTTATAATCCCACTAACAGTTGAGCGTGGAATATTTAACAGTGAGGAAATTTCATGAATGGACTTATTGCAGAAATGTCAACCTATCCCGGTCCCACGCTTGAGTTCTCTGAGCTCCTGAGAGCGACCCATTCTTTCACAAATGACTGTAGAAGCGTCTGCATGCCGAGTGCTTGATTTATACACCTGTGGCCATGAAGGGATTGAACACCTGAATTCAATGATTTGGAGCGGTGTCCCAATACTTTTGGCAATATAGTGTATATAAATACAAGCCATTTCGGCATACATTTAGGCCTGTTTACTGAAACTATTTTAAGGATACATTTTCTACATCTAACTGACCCTCGGTACTAACCCTAAATCTGATGAGGCAGCATTTTAAATGTGGAAAAGCATTATAAATAAATAATGCATATATTTTTAGTCCATCTTTGTAAATACTGGATGAGGCACTTCCACATTCCTGCTCAGTGATGGTTTGAACAAATGTGCGCAAAAACATTTCGAAAGCAAACACAAACATTCAGAAGTGTGGGGTCGGTAAGTTTATTTTAAATGTTTTTAAGTCTCTTCTGCTCATCAAGGCTGCATTTTTCTGGACTCTTTGATGGATAGAAGAACAGCATTTATTTGAAACTGAAATCTTAACATTATAAATGCTCACAGACACTTTTGATTTATTTAATGCATCCTTGCTGGACAAAAGTATTCATTTCTTTAAAAAAATCCTACTAACCCTAAAGGTTTGATCAGTATATGAACCGTCATGTGCACAGCACCTGAGATGTTGTTTAAATGGTCAGGAATAATACAGCTGGAGTAATTTGTTCATTGAATTTGAGAGAAAACATGCAGTGAACAAATGACACCTTTCATACCTGATAATTCAAATCTTTTCATTTCTTTCAGGAAATGTGCTCTAAAATCAAAAACAGTGATTTTTCCCTCACCCATGCTTTCTTCCAGTCCTGCAGGAGTGTGCTGTGTTCAGACAGAGCGTTTCTCCACTGATCCACGTCTGTGTGAGGAACACCGGCCTCGTCTGAGAGGAAACACGTCATACACTCTTCATGTGTCACATTACAAGTGAAGGGAAGCAAGATGACAACCTCAAGGCAGTCGGATGAAAAACTTTACCTCTGCTGTTGAGCCGAAGGTCGACTTTTGAAGCGTCATTTCCTGTTTCGGACACTGCCGTACACTCATACTGGACGTCTTCAATCAAAGCTTCTTCCTTCAGCCAGCTGCTCACCAGCACTGCATCATGGGAAAGGACGCTTCTGTATTCAAAGACGGGAGTCTCGAGTCTCCGCCCATTTATGTGCCACTCGACACTTACATCTCTAGGACCTGAAGGAAAACTGCACTTACATATGGACCCTACAGGATATCCAGAGCTCCAATACAAACACACTGACCGAAAGCAAGTCAGACCTGGCAGGATCATGCTGTTTGTGCACACTGGATTATGACACGCTCTCATACTACATGCATAACAAACCGCACATTCATATTAATCATAAACCACATCAAATCACAACATGTCTTTGCTTAGGATTTAAAAAACAAAATGCATCCGGCTAAATCAATAAATAACTGTTTTCATGTTTCTGGGTTCAATTCAGGTGGGATTTACAGCATCTGTGACATCTTGTTGTTGACCGCAAGACATATTTATGGAAGCTTATTTCCACCACAGAATATTAATAAAAATACTCTTCATTCTCAGATTTATTACTTTTTTTGCTCAGAATTTTTTATATCTCGCAATTCAGACTTTATAACTCGTAATTGAGAGTGTCCATGAGATATAAACTAGAATTAAGAGAAATAAAGTCAAAATTGCACATTATAATTATTATAATAAAAATATTAAAATAAAATATAATTGCAAGACATAATCTCAGAACTGTGAGTTTAAAATCACAACTGCAAAATATGAACTTGGAATTCAGGGTTAAAAACGCAAGAAATAAAGTAAAAATTGTGAGATATAAACGCAGAATTGTGAGAAATAAAAGTCAGAATTATGAGACATACCCCCGGTTCCACAGACAAGGCTTAAGCCGTCGCAGACTAAAACTGGGACTGAAAATATCTTAAAATATCTCACTGCCATTGTTTTGTCTCAAGATGCACACCAGTAATGTTTTTTAAGTGGTTTATAAAAGCTACTGAAATGTCCTAATTGAACTAAGGCCTAATCCTGGCTTAATCTAAGCCCTGTCTGTGAAACCAGGCCATAGAGTCAGAATTGCAAGAAAAACTTCTGAATTGCAAATGATAAACTCAGAGAGAAAGTCAGAATTGTGTTATAAACTCAGAATTATGAGAAATTAAGTCAGAATTGCAAGTAATATGGTCAGAATTATGAGATATGAACTTTGAATCCCAAATTAAAAACTCAGAATTGCACAATATTCCAAGTGGACTCTCAGAACGGATGTGTTTGGAGAGACTGGATCATTTATCCAACCGTTTCAGACACTGAAAGAGCTGATGCTGCAATGGATATTAGGAGAAATGCAAGTGTTTTATGACCCTGAATTCATGTAAATCTATTGTAGGAGACTCCAAAACACAATTAGGAGCCTTTAAAATAGCATAATATGGGCACTTTAAACCACATGATATAATATACAGCTTCAGTAACACATCATCTGAACACAATAAACAGCATCGCACATCTTTTTGCAATTCAAACATTTATTCAGGCACTCTAGCAAAAAAGATTTGAAGAAACTTTGTACATCTTGAGTTTTTTCTTATGTACATATATTTACACTGTACACGACTGGTGCTGAAAGTGCACGTGATTTGACAAACGTCCTTCATTCGGACGCTTTCTCACACACTTCTTTCACAAGAGTCCATTTACAGGAGAAGACTCGCGTCTCCAGGTCAAACAATAAAACAAATGCTGCCGCAAAAGCACAGCCGGAATCATAAATTAAGATCTGAACAGAAAAAAAAAAATTATTTACTTTAAAATAAAAGTCTAGTAACATTTAAAGAAGTGAATCTCTTTATTATTTGTTCTTTATGCTCTTTTTTAAGAATAAAAGAGTAAAAGGAAAAATTGTAATGCACATTTTAGGCATCGAACGGTGCAGAACATGCAGACACACAAAAACACTTGTCTAAATACTCTTCCAGCGACTTCCCCTCACAAAATCTGGGTCCTTGGCCAATCAGAGTGCTTAATGTTGCAGGAGGGGTGAAAGAAAGTCGGACTAGTTCGGAGTATTGAGACAAGACTGATGAGAGAGTGAGCAGAGAGAAGCAGGTCAGAGGTCAAAGGTACCACTCACCCAAGGCCAGGCAGAAGAGCAGAAAAGCCTGGTGAGGGTGAACGGCCCAGGACTGCTCCCGCAAGAGAGGGGGGATCAGCCGAGGCCCCTCCACAACCCTCCACCCAGAGGAAGAAGATGAGGATGAGGATGAAGGGAGGACGGAGGGGCGTCCGCCGGAGGTGGGCAGGGATGGGACATCGACAGGGGGAGGAGGAACAGCCAAGGATGCTGTGCAGGAAAGAGGGAGTGGAAGGAGGAAATGGAGGGAGAGAGAGACAAACACAAGAGCGTGCTGAGAATCAGAGGAGGACAGCAGATTCAGGAACGCCACGAGAACAGCAGGAGAGGCCTTTAGAAGACCAATGAAACATCACACGTCCAGGACATATCTCACCACAAAATCAAGAAATTTGATTTTGCACAATGAAATTATACTGAGCATTTTTGTGACATTATTTTCATGACATTTAAACAGTTTTCTTCGTAATATTCTAATTATCGTAATGCCGAAAGTACTTTATATGGAACACAATCATGAAAACCACAGGACGCTATATAACATTTTTATGTATATAAAAAAGAAAAGAAAAAACTGAAGGAAATGACTTGTAATTATATTTTGCATAAAGAACATAAATATTTGTGACATTATTTGCATGAAATTGAAGCAGATTTATTCTTAATATTTGAAAATAATAATAACAAGAAAGGAAAAAAAATACTTTATATGCAATGCAGTCATGAAAATGATCCAGTCAGGACACAATTTATTTATATATATATATAAAGTGTGTGTGTGTGTGTGTGTGTGTATTAAAATCACTGTCATGAAATATTGCCAAAATGCAAAATTCCCTGCCAAAAAAAAAAAATCCTAAAAAGGATCCTTTTTTTGAGCTTCTTCACATTTCACGGCAAAACCAAAATAAAAAATACTAATAATTTTATATATTATATTATATATATATATATATATATATATATATATATATATATATATATATATATATATATATATATATATATATATAAATAAAAACAAACAAAGAAACAAACAAAACAATACCTTATCCATAACACAGTCATGACACTGTTTATTTATTTCACTGTCATGAAATAATGTCGAAATGCAAAAGAAAAGAAAGGAATGGTTATAAAAACTGGTCCTTTTATGCAAAAAATATTTTTCTTTACATTTTGGGGTTTCTTGTTATTTCTGTGATTTTCATGCTATTATTGCAAACGTAATTAAATAATATAATATCTTCAAAAATATCTAAATCATAAAGCTTCTTTCTTTGAGAAAAAAAAGTTTTCAAAGCTCACGTTTGTGAAATCTAATTTATTCTGTACAATATTGTGTCGTGAGACAGCAAACAGACACATCATCTGCAGGAACAGCAGAAACCACCACCGGAAGCTGTGCGGGACAAACGTCAGTGTTTATACATTTTTTGGTCTCGTTCATAAACACGAGGAACCCATTTTAGCTTGACAAGCTCCGTTTTTGAGCGTTCTAGACCACTCCGGTCTTCCAGAGAGCACTTCCTCTTTAAATGCAATCCTGCATGTGTGATACTGAAATCATCCCTGAGATTTAAATCACACGCCGGCAAAAATACCTATCATATCGCCAATAAACTTCAGGTCGGACCCCACACTGCAAAAAAAAAAAAAGAAATCACCGTCTTCCTCAGTATTCCTGTCTTGTTTTCTAGCACAAATATCGAAACCACAATCAAGATACATTTACCTGAGAAGCAGAATCAAAGTACATTTTTCTTTACATTTTGGGGTTTGTTGACATTTCACCACAAAATCAAAATATTTATTTTCAAAAATAATATTTTGCATAAAGACAAAACGGACATTTTTTCCCTCATTAATAAGAACTCCCTTAAAGGGATAGTGCACCCATAAATGTAAATCCTGTCATTAACTCCTCCCCCTCATGTCGTTCCAAACCCGTCTCCCGTTCATCTTCAGAACACAAATGAAGATATTTCTGATGGAATCCGAGCGCTCTCGGACCCCTCCATAGACAGCTCTTTAATTTACACTGTCAAGCTCCAGAAAGGCAGTAAAGACATCGCTAAAATAGTCCAGTGGTTGAACCTTAATGTAATGAAGAGACGAGAATACTGTGTGCGCAAAACAAACAAAAATAACAACTTTTTTCAACAATCTCTTCTCGTCTGTCAGTCTCCTACGCAGTTTCTGTTGGCCAACTCCTGCGTCAGCATCACACGCATGCCGTGGTGCTCACATGATCAGCATCGGCCAATGGGAAGCCAGCATTCTGGAAGTGCTGCACTGTATTTACTGTCAACTGCATAGGAAACTGACAGACGTGAAGAAATTGTTGAATAAAGTTGTTATTTTTGTTTGTTTTACACACACAGTATTCTCGTCTCTTCATTACAGTATGGTTGAACCACTGGACTATTTTAGCGATGTCTTTACTGCCTTTCTGGAGCTTGACAGTGTAAATTAAATATGGAGGGGTCCGAGAGCGCTCAGATTCCATCAGAAACATCTTCATTTGTGTTCTGAAGATGAACGAAGGTCTTACGGGTTTGGAACGACACGAGGGGGAGGAGTTAATGACAGGATTTACATTTATGGGTGAACTAATCCTTTAATTTTGATGCATTTTTGTTTTAGAAAACAAGACTTACTTTGCTTCTCAATCATCATCTTATTTTGCTTCTCAAGCAAATGTATCTTGACATTTGTACCGGAAGAAAAGACAAAAACACAGAGTAGGAAAGTGCAAACCGAGGGTGAACATTAAACGCCCCAAAAACTGCACAAACAATATTCAAATACAGTCCGGAACTCCAATTTGGAAAACATCACGCAAACTTACCAATTTGGTAAACAATGTTTCCAATTTGGAATGTTATTTGGAATTTTGTTGTCGTTCTGCAGCGCTGCGGCGAGTAACGGCGCATTAGTAAGGCGTGTCAGCGTCTGCGTATTCAATCGGCTGCGAAACGCAGTCTATGTCGAAGGGTCGGTCTTTAGTGGGACTATCATTGGCGTCCTCGTAGCTGTTGGACGGAACTCTGCCGTTCCCACATTCCGGTTCCGTCTCGTATCCGGTGTCTCTGAGCGCGTGCAGCGGATGCGCTCCGTTCTGAGTAGCCTGATCTGTCTTTTCCTGCACAGGCTCCATCAGGCCGGCCTCGCAGGCCACGTACTCAGGCTGCGGCTTTTGATTTGAGCCGAGCAGCGCGGCACGCAGGCGGAGACAGGGCGCCGGCAGGTACTGCATGTAACAGTTGTACGCCAGAGCGGCGAGGAAGAGGAGGAAGAAGAGGAGGAAGAGCGACAGCAGGGCTATGCTGTTGTCGTGTTGGATGTATTTGGCTGAAGGATCGAGCGTCTCGGTGCGAGTCGGTAAGTTGCTGACCTCCGGAGGGATGTAGGATTTGGGTTTAATGGCATTGTTTGGAGGGGTTGTTAGTGAGGGAGCGTCCGTGTGCGCCGACGTTAGTCCTGAGGTGCTACCGTCATTACCTTCCGCCTGCGGGGTCGGGTCACGGGTCGCGCTCTGAGGACCCCGAGCGGATATTGAAGGCACGCTGTCGGGAAGGTCCAGTCGAAGGACGTATCCGGCCACCAGACGGGTGAAGTTCTTCCCCGCACCGGACTCGACGGACCAGCATTCGTAACGGCCCGCATCGTCCGCCGTCACGCTGTAGATGAGCAGCCCGTTCTCCCCCATCAGAAGGAAGCGCGAGGCGTCGGTGAGAACATGCCCGTTGAGTTTCCAAAACACCTGAGCCAGGTTAGAGCGCACCTGACACGGCAGGTCAGCAGAACCGCCCGGCGTTACCGCCACCTGCTGGTAGTCCTCCACCGCAAGAGGAGCGACTGTGAGAGGGACAGAGAGAGAATTATCTTCAATAACAATGCAGTCCATTCTTAGTTTACAGGGGAAAGTCATTTGTAATGTTTTAGATAAAAAATGCATAGTAAAAACATAAAAAGATCAATTTTGTCTATCCAATTGTACTATTTTATTTGTGCATATAAATTAAAATTATTAAATAATTATATAATGTGTTCATGTAGTGAAAAAACGTGAAATTGAGAAATATTGAGAAATTAAACAAATTCAATACATTCTAAAAATAAAATCATACAAACTATGATTTTGATTCCTCTGACTCTAAAGTTATTTCAGAACAAATATGTAACCATGAATACTATATAATAAAGCAATATCAATAAAAACAAATAATTATATAAATAACAAAAAACTAAGTATGATTCATCCGACTCTAAACTTTTAAAAGTATAAAGTACATAATGTACAGAGAAAAATATTTTTAATGTGTATATATATATATATATATATATATATATATATATATATATATATATATATATATATATATATATATATAAAAAGCTAAACATTGCCTAGCACTAGTACACACAATTAAATGCATCAAGCATTCTTATCCATTAAACTTTCCTTGTGTGTGTGTGTGTGTGTGTGTGTGGTGTTTATTACACACATATATAATTATTAGATATACAGTGACAATAGTCATGTGCTCTTGTATGCGTCAGCATGTGCCAGATAGCAAAACAGGCACTAAAACGGGACCATTTGTCAGTCAAATTTCATACAAATGACATTAAACATTACACACCTGGAGGGCATATCCCAGCATCCCCTTTGAGGCTCTGAATCAACTTCCTGTAAAAACAGACACACGGAAAACACACAAAGTGTGGTAAATACACACTGAGAGTAAATATAGACACATCTGACTGAAGATGATAATGCTGACTGGCACTAACAAATAAGACACAATCCCATCAGAATGTGTTCCTCTTAAAAGCCCAGCACAAAGACGCAGTGTCTGCAAAGTTAACGACTAAAATCCTCCCCGTGAACAAGGCAGACGTGCTCTCGGTCACTATGTGGCAGTTAGTTCTCATTTCTCACCATGGTTCAGAATTATCCTGGAAAATGTTAACGCAGGAAGTCGAGCGCGCGTCCCAGGCGCAGTACGGGTCTCGTGCCAGAACACAGTCCACACAGGACAGGTACTTCTCACAAAACGCTGTGGGAGACTGAACCACACCGGAGTCGGAGCCAGCGTACAGGAACTGGGCCTGTGAAGGACAACAACAGTCAGTGATTCACATGATGTGACATCACTCAAAAATGCTCATGCAGCGTGTGTGTTTGAGATTAAAATATAAAAATGATATAATACAAATAGGTAAAGACTGTTGGGTTATATTTGTGCTTATGAATTAACATGATTAGACATTCTTCCTTGTGTTCATGAAAAACTGAGGAAAACATGTTTTGATGATTTATAATTAGATTTGTACTGTATTTCACTTCCTGTTTTAATCATTTAGAATCTACCTGGCAATGATATTATGATTATGATTCCTCTAGAGTTATTTCAGAACAAATATGCAAGTATGGATATTATATAATAATAAAAATAATATTCACACAATTAAAAAAAATTATGGTGATTCCTCTGACTCTGAATTATAAAATATAAAACGTATCTATCAAGCAGAAATATTTGCAGAATTAATAGAAAAAAAATAAAAATAAAAATAATATAAATATGATTATGCAATATTAATGATTGTATTATTTATATCATAATCTAATTATGACTACGATTCCTGACACATTTTTTTCAGAACAAATATGCAATCATAAATATTATATAATAAAATTGTACAAACAAACAAAACAAAAATACATAGATTCATTTGACTCTAAAATATAAATTATCATATATATTTAGAATACTTGCAGAATTAAAAAAAAAAAATACATATATATGTGTGTGTGTGTGTGTGTGTGTGTGTGTGTGTGCGTGTGTGAGAGGGAATAAGAAGCAATAGAGAAACTGGAGATGATTTGGGGAACAGAGTGTGTACAGACTGTCTGTCTCCACCGTATGGAAACTTCCTCCCTGCTGTGAAATAACAGTGAATAAAATGTGTTTTTGTGGCTGATAAGATGAATCTTAGCTGTTCTGGGTTCTTACCGCCCGTGTGGAGAGTACGAGTGTTTTAATTGGCTCAGAGTTCTTCAGCAGATGGATCTTCTCCACCGTGTGGACCTCGCCCTCCAACACCAGCGACTTATGCAGTAAACCTTTATCTGACGACACATTAGGACATGCATTTATCAACAACACGCCATCACCGCCATGACACTTCACTGTAAAGCACAGCTTCCCAGACATGAACTTTTTTAGTTGAGATTTCAAGCTAATATTCCAATAACACATTCACGGTTCTCTCAGTATTTTATTCAGAATACAACATAGATGACATAAAATGTTTAAACTGAGAAAATTTATTTTTTAAGGGAAAAATAAGTTTATTTAAAATTTCATGGCATCAACATCTCATAAAAGTTGGGACATGGCCATGTTTTATAATAAGGCCTTTTTATAACAGTCTGCAAAGGTCTGGGGACTGAGGAGACAAGTTGCTCAAGTTTAGGAATAGGAATGTTGTCCCATTCTTGTCTAATACAGGCTTCTAGTTGCTCAACTGTCTTAGGTCTTCTTTGTCGAAGATATCTTCCTCTTTATGACGTGCCAGGTGTTTTCAATGGGTGAAAGATCTGGACTGCAGGCTGGCCATTTCAGTACCCGGATCCTTCTTCTACACAGCCATGATGTTGTAATTGATGCAGTATGAGGTCTGGCATTGTCATGTTGGAAAATGCAAGGTCTTCCCTGAAAGAGACGACGTGTGGATGGGAGCATATGTTGTTCTAGAACTTGGATACACCTTTCAGCATTGATGGTGTCTTTCCAGATGTGTAAGCTGCCCATGCCACATGCACTCATGCGACCCCATACCATCAGAGATGCAGGCTTCTGAACGGAGCACTGATAACAACTTGGGTTGTCCTTGTCCTCGTTAGTCCGGATGACATGGCGTCCCAGTTTTCCAAAAAGAACTTCAAATTTTGATTCGTCTGACCACAGAACAGTTTTCCACTTTGCTACAGTCTATTTTATTTAAGCCTTGGCCCAGAGAAAACAACTGCGCTTCGGGATCATGTTTAGATATGGCTTCTTTTTTGACCTTTAGAGCTTTAGCCGACAACGGCGAATGGCGTGGTGGAAGTATTCCTGAGCCCATGTTGTGATTTCCATTACAGTAGCATTCCTGTATGTGATGCAGTGCCGTGTAAGTGATCGAAGATCACGGGCATCCAGTCTGGTTTTCCAGCCTTGACCCTTACACACAGAGATTGTTCCAGATTCTCTGAATCTTTGGATGATATTATGCACTGTAGATGATGAAAACTTCAAACTCTTTGCAATTTTTCTCTGAGAAACTCTTTTCTGATATTGCTCCACTATTTTTCACCGCAGCATTGGGGAATTGGTGATCCTCTGCCCATCTTGACTTCTGAGAGGCTCTTTTTATACCCAATCATGTTGCCAATTGACCTAATTAAGTTGCAAATTGGTCATCCAGCTGTTTCTTATATGTACATTTAACTTTTCCGGCCTCTTATTGCTACCTGTCACAACGTTCTTGGAATGTGTAGCTCTCATGAAATCCAAATTGAGCCAATATTTGGCATTTGATTATTATCAGCCCCATCGATTCATTTGAAATGTTACGTTCAATATAATTCATCACATCATGATCGGCCGTTTGGGAAGCCCTGGTGTAAAGAAACCATCCTTCCACCGCATTCACTCACCGGTGCCGGTGAAAATCACATCGTAGATGTTGCCATCGAGGGCCTGGACTCTCTCCACAGCGATCTGTGTGTAGTTGACGTCCTTGGTGATGAGGCGCGGGCCGTTGCCGATGGGCAGCACGGGGTCCTCCAGCAGAGGATGGTCCCGCACAAACTGCAGCGTCTTATCAGGCAGCTGGAGGGACGAGTTGATGTTCTGCATGCGGTTCAGGTTGTTGATGCACTGAAATTTATAATAATCACATTAAATGATTAGTGATAGAGCAATTAATAGGTGAGGTTATTAGCGTCGGCCGATAACTCTTCCTGCCTGGCTGATTAACAAATGTTGGTTTCTCCTCATGTCAAACATGCAATGACAATTCACTATGTTAATGTATGCTCATGATACAAACCTATGCATTGTGATGTATTTTTTCACATTAGTTATTTATTATTTTATTATTTGCAAGTATCATCATTTTAAATGTTAAAATAATTTTTACATGTATTTTTTTGTCTATTTCATTTAATTTATTTTCAACTCATTTCCTTTTATTTTATTTTATTTCGTTTAATTTAATTACATTTTAATAAAATTTTTTATTAAATTTTATTTAGTTTCATTGAATTTAATTTTGCTTTACTTAATTTTTGTTCATGTCATTTCATTTTATCATTTTATTTTATTTTGTTGAATTGAATTTAAATTTATTTAATTTAATTTAGTTTTTTAATTTAATTTAGTTTTTCTATTTAGTTTCATTTCATTTTAATTTCATTTCATTTTGTTTAATTTAATTTAATTTGTATAATTGTATTTTAATTTATTTAAATTTTATTATTTTATTGTTTTATTTCATTTCTTATTATTTTATTATTTTAATTTCATTTTTTCATTTAATTTTGTTTTATCATTTTATTTTGTTTCATTTAATTAAAATGAAATTTATTTTAATTTTTTTATTTTATTTTGTTTAGTCATTTCATTTGATTTAGTTTTTTTAATTAATTTTAATTTTATTTCATTTCATTTTAAATTAAATAAAATGTTATCGTTTTATTTCATTTAAATATTTTTTTTTATTTAGTTTGATCATTTTATTTAATTTAATTTCATGTTATTTAGACCCTCATTTACATGATCCCAGCACCCTTTAAACTTAAAGGTCCCGTTCTTTGCGTGTTTTCGAAGCTTTGATTATGTTTACAGTGTGCAATATAACATGTGTTCATGTTTCGCGTGTAAAAACACATTATTTTTCACACATTTTACTTATCTGTACACCGCTGTTTTCACTGATGAGAAAACGGCCTGATGATTTCCTTGTTTTATGAAGACCCTACTTCAGAAATACGTAACGAGTTCTGATTGGGCCAGCGGTTCCCGTGTTGTGATTCGACAGCAGCTTAGCGCACGTTGCCCGGAAAGGTCCCGTCTCTTACCATAACGGGGAGATACGCGCGCTCAATGATATTGTAAACATGTCTATATTACCATATCAATTTGAGCCGGAATCAGACCCGGAGAATACCGAAGAGGATTGATTACAACCTGTTCAAGAAAGACTTTTGCAAGATGTTTCACAACGTCAAGCTGTTTATCTAGTAGTTGTCATACTTTTACGTTTGGCTGTTACAAATTGGGATGAAAATAACAGCATCTCGATGACATGTCGACAAACACACTCTTCAAAAACAACGGAGAGCAACAAGACCACGCCCCCTAATTTGCGTGTTCTTGTGGGCGGAGGGTTAGTCAACAAACTGTTCTAGTGACGTCATTAAAGCAGGAAGTGCAGGGATGTAGTCCAAACCGGCCGTTCGGTGTAGGCTTTGAAAGGGAACTTCTGTTAAATAAAATATCTCGCTTGGCTTTGAACTTTGAGCTTTATAATTTTACAGGTATTATTTATGCTCTAACAGCAACATTACACACTAACTAAAGTTTGAAAAGGATCCTGTGAACAGATATACAGGATACTATTGAAATACACGTTTTGGTGAAATACTAACCGCTCCAGGTCTGGGACTGGGGGCGACGCCATTAAATCGGACCCACTTCGTATGGGACTGTTCCACTGTGGCCTTCTGCATGTACTTCCCTTTGGAGAAGACCTCATGCACGGAACTCATGTTATACGCACACACCGCGGACAGACCAACGTTTCCCCTGAAACACAGAGAAAAAACAAATGCATTTCACTTAGGCAGAAAAAAATCCTGTTCTTTTGATTTGCATCAATCGAGTTACTCAGATTCAAGCAACGTTGTGACTAGAGGTCGAACGATATATCGTCCAGCCGATATATCGGGCCGATATATATCCTTTTTCATTATATCGGCATCGGCCGATATCCGTTTTTAGTTGCGCCGATTTAAACTCAGGCACTTCCGCGGGCAGCCCCGTGTTATTGGTGCGGTGGAACCGTCTGGAACTGGCATAATGCTTGCAGATAACTTTAAGGACTGTAGTCGCAAACTATCAGCAGCTTGCTTGCTAACATATTACCCCCAAAGTTACAAGCTTTGTTTTATTTTTCCTATATCAGAGTCAGAGAATGTCACTCTGTGCGTAGGGTGGAGAAAGCATCTCTCACAAACACTGCAGCGGGACTGAGCGCGAGGGCTTACGTTACTCTGCCCCGCTCACAGACAGCATCATGCTCGGAAACACAGAGCTGTCCTCACTCCTGGAGCAGCCCAGAACAGTGTAAGACAGGCTAGCCTTGTTTATACTCCACGCATCCGCACGAGCGAGGGTGCGCACGGCAAAAATGATATCAAAGCTGATCATAGATGTATACGTAGATGCCTCATTAACGCCTGCACGGATCAGTAGAATGAGGCATCTACGATCGATATATCTATGACCATGCTCGTATTTGACCTTACTTAGCGGAAGTTATGGCGGAGCTCAGAGATGATCACGCTTGTCTAATAAGAGGTAAAATAATAGCATAAATACTGCTCGGTTTCTCGCAGAAACTGATCGTTTGGTTTGGCTAGATAAGACCCTTATTCATCGTCTGGTGTGGTTTAAAGCCCTTTGAAGCTGCACTGAAACTGTCATTCGGACCTGTAACCAGTCCATTGCCTCCATTATAAGGAGAAATGTTTGCATCAAAAACCTTAATTTCTTTTCGACTGCAGAAAGAAAGACATGGACATCTTGGATGACATGGGGTTAGTAAATTATCAGCAAAAGTGTTTTTAAAAGTGAACTAATCCTTTAATGCAGGCTCGCGAAACTCAAGGCTATACAGGCGATAAAATCCATTAAATAAATATAAAAGCTGGATTCACTCTGCACGAGACAGAAATATCCTCCTGAGACCCAGAATAGAGGTTATATTTTAGTGAATTTCTCTGACAAAATACACAGTTTTGTCTGGATATTCTTATGAAAATATTCATTTTTATTACTCCCATTATTATACATATTTTTACATTACATATTGTCCTAAAAACACATTACTATGCACATTACACATTACTAGGACCCCGTACTAGGACTAATGATGAACTGCACTTATAAAGCATTTATTTATCTTTGTTAATGTTAATTTCAACATTTACTAATGCATTGATAAAATCTTGTTAACATTAGTTAATGCACTGTGAACTAACATGAACAGCTGTATTTTTATTAACTAACGTTAACAGAGATGAACTAATGCTGAACAGAGGTGTTGTTCATGGTTAGTTTATGTTAACTAATGCGTTAAATAATGTTAACTAATACAACCTTATTGTAAAGTGTTAACGATGCATTTCATAGAATGGGAATGGCATTTATAGCCATGTTTATATTAATACTTAGTCAGTTTATTGATTTGTTTGGTTAACTTTGGATAAATATTTTATTTTAATACCGTGCAGTTCACGAAATTAAGATTCGAGATATGGTTAAAATCAGTGTTCAATAAATTAAGTTAAGTTTAGAAATGTTGTGCATTCACTTATTATTAGTGTGACATTTTAGCATGCAAATTAAGGCGAAAACATCAAGATTTCAGCCCTTAAAATTGGCTGCACATATCGGCCATCGGCTGCCCCTGACCTCTAAAAATCAGCATCAGCATCGGCTATAGAAAAACCCATATCTGTCGATCTCTAGTTCTGACTCACAGGTGAATCAAGCCAAACTGGAACGAGTGGTTTTAAATTCCACACTGGGTTCCTTTTAGCTCTACAACTAACCTTAAACAAACAAACTAAACTCACCACTGAGACGTAAAGACCCCGTAGATGACGGTGTCTCTCCAGTGAGGGGCTTTGAGAATGAACACGTCATGAACCACGTTAAACACAAAGTTGAGCTCAGGCATGGAGCAAACCAGTTTCGCCTTCAGAAACGACGTCCACTTCTTCTGCAGAGTCCGCTGGCCTCCCAGATCACCCTGTTATAGCGAGACACAATTTAGACAAATGTTTAAAATGTCACCGTCGCATGGTGTCATTTACATAAAGTAAATGCTTAAATATACAGCCTCAAGCACAAAGTTGTGTGTGGTTTTCAAACTATTGCACGCAAGTTGACAGAAGCTTGCATGTTGAATGAATTCTGAAGGATCATGTGACCCGAGACTGGAGGAATGATGCTGAAAACTCACAGGAATACATAACATTTTGATATATATTAATATAGAAAACAGCTATTTTAAATTGAAATATTATTTCACAATATTTCAGATTTTACTGTATTTTTGATCCAATAAATGCAGCCTTGATGAGCAGAAGAGACGTTTTGTGTTAGGCTCATGGCCAGTCAGAAATATCATTGTGCGTTTGTTTTCAATTGTGTCTCTGAAATATGATGTACTTATTTCATCCGGATGGATCAAAGAATCTGCTAATAAAAAACACGCCATGCCATAAACTTAACAGGCTTCCAACAGAAACATAATATGCACCAAACTGTCAAGAAATGTTGCTTGTAAGAATATATTTTCTCAGAATGGTTTTTATGTGACAGAAATGATCAGATGTTGATTCTCAGAGCAACTGAAAGCAAGATGTTCACAGATACAGCAATAATGAAAAACATAAGATGATCAGATGTAGATAAGATGAGATAGAAGCAAGCATCCGTCTTAGGACAAAGAGGGGAAGTTTGATGATGTTTACTGGGGTGACAAACACATGTTTCTAGCAAACACTAGTGAAAAATGACAAACAGATAGATAAGATGGAAGAGATGAGAGTAGTAGAGTGATAAACAGAGCTGATCTCACCTTACAAACGCGTGCTATCCTGGGGATCAGCAGCTTGCCGAAGAACTCGTACTCCACCGACACCTCCGTGAAGAAGTAGTAGATCTTATCGTCATCTCCATCCGGGCTGTTCTGCCCTTCTCGGATCACATCAGCAAAGACGAAACTGGGCTCTGCAAAGGCAACCAGAGTCACAACTGAGCAGCATTACTTTAGGATTATTAATATACTGTTAGAGTTCTTAATCATACTCTGTATTAGCTTATATTTATATATTTCATTCTAGGATTCATTTTAGTTTTTTTGTGTGTTGTTGTCCTATGAGCTTTTGTCACTTTTATTAGCATTTTAAACGTTACAATTTAGGTTTAATTTATTTTTATTTCAGTTTTAGTTTTTATATATTTCCAGTTTCTAATTTTAGTGCTTCAGCTTAAATATCATTTAGACAACAGGTTATTATTGTTAACTAAAAACAACTAAAATCATAAAAACTTGAAATAAAATAAACATTAAGTGACATATAATAAAAAGAAAAACGTATTTCAGTTAGTTGCCAAAATGGTTATCATCATTAACTATAACCATAAAAATGGTTTTACATTACTTGAAATAAACTTTTTATTTTAAAAAAGTATGTATTTTAACTTTTTTATTTCAGCTAATTTGTCAAGGCAACAAGTTTAGTTTAAATTGAAGTACTAAAATTACTAAAACTTATAAAGACATATAAAAACTAAAAATGAATAAAAGGATGAAAACAAACGACAAAATTACTAAAACTAGAACTAAAATTTAAATAGAAAAATTTAACAAAATCCAATTCAAAATAATTCAAAGTATATCAGTGATGATTAAATAATACTTGTTGCCAAAGCAACATTTATCATTTTAATTAAAAGTTTTTAATCTAATAATTATATTTGATTTGATTTCTTCTTTATAAATAATTTATAATACAATAATAAAAATTGCTTTATCATTTAATTTAGTTTAATTAAATGTATATTTATTTTAATTTGATTATTTTATTTCGGTTTATTTAATTAAATTTTTTTTCATTTAATTTCTATATTTAATTTAATTTCAGTTTTTATTCAAATGTTTTATTTAATTTAGTATTATTAGATTTCATTTTGTTTTATCATTTTATTTTGTTTCATTTAATTATTTTTTTCATTTTAATTGTATTATTTCATTTTTATTTATTTTATTTTATTTCATTTAAATTTCATTAAAATACATTTTTATTGTATTATTTTATTTGTTTTATAATTTCATTTTGTTTTGTCATTTCATTTTATTTAGTTTCATTTTATTTTAATTAAATTTTTTATTAAGTTTCATTTAATTTAATTTCAAATTTAATTTAATTTAATTTCATTGTTTTATTTTATTTTGTTTTATTTAATAAAAATGTATAATCTCATATAATAATCAAATTAATAATATAATAATAAAACAATAATAATAAATTGTAAAAATAAAAATCAATATAATAATAATAATAATATAACATTAATAATAACGTTAATAATAAACTATTAATCATTTTGTTTTTAGTTTTCATTAACAATAATAACCCTTCATAATGTGGATGATTTTGATGTAATTTGTGAACGTGGGCCAATTTCACATGTCACTTCAAGGAATACATTTGATAATTTATGACCCAGAGTGGCGAATCCTCACGATTCATTTCAAAGCTATAGATAGCGGAAGAGTTCGAGAAGGGCATAGGGATGCTCACTTCCGATTGGAGTGCGTGTCTACATCTAACTCTTAATTGACTGATCTCTATGCCTACATCATATATATATATATATATATATATATATATATATATATATATATATATATATATATATCCTATATATAATGCTGTATCCCATACCGTTGAGCCAGGATGTGGAATACTCTGTGCGCAGTAAACTCTGAGACGAAGAAGATCTAGAGATGATCGGCTCACTGCCCAGGAAGTTATAAGCCGTTCCCGAGTACAACTCGCCATCTGAACAGGAAACACAAGCAGTTACCACACTACTACTGGAAATATGAGGAGATAAAGAATACCAGACCTGCAGATGTGGTTTAGATCACAGGAAGAAGCTGCAGGTGAACTTACCAACCATTACGGTAGTGAAACTCTGGGCCGGGTCAAAGGAGCATTTCCCCCTGCCATCCTCTGGTCTGTTGTGCAAACTGAAATTCTGCAGAGACTACAGAGAAATGAGCCGGTCAGAGATGAAGCTGTATCCCTTCAGAACGTCACACTGAAGTTGGATTATAATGTAAAAGCATATACAACAGAACAGATATAAAACCTCAGTCACACTTTAGATTAGGGTCCAATTCTCCCTATTAACTACATCTTTTGCCTCAATAAACTCCTAATTACTGCTCATTAATAGTTAGTGCGGTAGTTGTTAAGTTTAGGTATTGTGTAGGATTAAGGGATGTAGAATGTGATCATCCAGAATAAGGCATTAATATGTCAAGTCAAGTCAACTTTATTTATAATATGTGCTTTATAACAAGTGCTAATAAACTAGTCAATAGTGAGATTTGGACCCTACACTAAAGTTATCAAAGCATCATATGTAGACATTGAAAGCAATGCAAATTGCTTTGGATAAAAGCACATGATCACATGATCCTGTTGTCCATCATTATGGGAAACTATTGTATTAAAACTCAGACATGTAGTAACAGAGGAATTGTTATTAAAATATCAGGGAAGTTCTGATGATACAAAGACAAGCCAAAATATCATGCATTTTTAAATTGATAACAATACTCTTGTGTTTAAAACTATAAAGCGGAACAGCGGAGTTCCCAAAAGTAAAGATCCCAGCAATGTTGTTATTGTGAACTAAAACCACAATGCAGTTCAATGCAGTTTACATTGTAAAAATATTTCACAATATGACTAGTTTTGATCAAATAAATGCAGCCTGGATGAGCTTTTCTTTCAAAAACATTCAAAATAGTCAACTTTACTGTACTGTGTATATTCACTGGATCGTTCTCCAATTCATTTACTTATTTATGATTAAACGGCATATCAGCTCACATTTTAACCGGTACGGGTACCCGACAATCTTTTTTTTCGGTACTTTAGGGATGTTTACCTCAATAACTGTAATTTATAGAAGTGTTATGAGCTGCCTTGGTCTCTGTCTGCCACTGTCTGTGATGTTTATATACTGTAATATTTACCAGTAAATTGTAGGCTACTAGCTACTTAATTGAATTCATAAAAACAAACATAATTTGTTTTTTTTTTCTTTTTAATTTAATTTCTATGAAAATATTTCCCACAAATTCTGTGTTGTGTATCTTCTGGTAATCAAATGAAGAATTTATCTTTTGATTTAATTAAACTTTTTTTTTAAAAAGTGCTTTAAAGAAAAAAGTTTTGATAATTTATTATTATTACATTAGTGTTAGTATTATTATTACATTGAGACGTATCTAAATTAACAGTAATATATTTTAATATAGTTGCTAACACTTTACAATAAGGTTCATTAGTTAACATTAGTTAACGTGAACTAATAATGAACTGCACTTATAAAGCATTTATTTATCTTTGTTAATGTTAATTTCAACATTTACTAATGCATTATTCAAATCTTGTTAACATTAGTTAATGCACTGTGAACTAACATGAACAGCTGTATTTTTATTAACTAACGTTAACAGAGATGAACTAATGCTAAACAGAGGTGTTGTTCATGGTTAGTTCATGTTAACTAATGCATTAACTAATGTTAACTAATACAACCTTATTGTAGTGTTACCGTCAAGTTAAACCGAACTTTTATTTTGACGGGTTGCCGTGAAGAGCTTTGAGTTTGTGTGTTTCTGATATGACGGTAAAATGCTCATGAAGTTAGCATGATGACTCTCAGAGCTGCTCTGGAGACGACGTTCATTCATGCATTCATATGAGACGGCAGAGATGGAAACACACGACCGTCATGCCGGAATCGTCTTTTTGCTGTTTAATATTCACAGACACTAGCCTATATCACCAAATGCCTTCTCAGGTACCGAAATTTAGTACCGATTGATTTAATGTGAATCGGTACTCTGTAAACCTAAAAAGTACCAAGTTCGGTACCCAACCCTAGATTACAATCACTTCAATACATTTACAATAATTTAACAATTTTGTTGTTCATTTAACAATTAAAAAACAATCACTATAAATCAGACATATATACCAATAACAACAACAGTAATAATAACAATCTTTCAATTTAATATTTGATATCGAGAAACCTTTTTAAAAATGTCCATTAATATATTTTCTAAATAAAAATGCAGTCTAATATAATTTAAAAAAGGACATTCTATTAAATAATGTTTTACACTCATAAAATTCTTACACAAAATCACAAACTTGGTTTTATTCCCCTTTTATAAATATGAATGAGTGAGTCTAGAGTGGAACGTTCTCCATAAATTAATGTTAATGTTTTGAGAAGCTAAACAATTTTATATGCTTCTGTACTGAAAAAAAATGCATTTAATAGCTGCATTTAATCATTCTCATTGTTATGACTGTTGTAGCCGCATTATTGTAATGCTTTATGTGCAGAGTAGCTCATTTCTTGATGCTCACAAGTAGACTGGGTTAACCCAGCCTGACCTGCCGCCGATTTGATTTCGCCCTGCAGCTCAGTCTGGAAATCTGTACATTAATTTCTACTGCTTGGTTACACTTTTGCGGGAACCAATCACAGACTGGCTTATCCACCTGGCGCGCAATTGGCGGATTTAACACGATGACAGATAGAGAAGCGATGGGTCGTTGCCCATTGGTCACGCCTCTTGTGATCTGATTGGTTGAAGGACTATCCAATTGCGTACAGAGTCATTTGAACTATGCCAGTTGATCATGCCTCTTGTGCAGTAGAAAATACAGAGCAGACTCCCCAGACCAATGTTCAATCTTAAATTGAGCTTGGTCTGGAGATAGCCAGACAAGCTCACAAGGCCTTTTTCCCACAAATGTTCACAAATGTATAATGTTATTTATCTGTAAACTGGTTAGTTTGGTTCAAAACGTACACTTTCTCAGTTTAAAGAAAATAGGTTGATAAAACACTTCTGGAGCCAATGCTGATAAAAAGTGGGCGCTTACTGTTGCACAAATACTAACTTGTAAAGCTCGGCTGATGCTTGAAATGTTTTGAAGGTTTAATAAGAGTTGTACACACCAGATAATCACAGAGTGGCTGAAACGCGTGAGTCCCGCAAACATACAGATTGTCTTCGTCCAGGACTTGCAAAACTCGAATGTAATTTCGGCAGTCCGTCTATCACACAAGGATAAAAAAACATTTCATCCTCAGGATAAAATATTTACTAAGATTCCACTGTCAGTGATAAAAAAGTCAGATCGAAGACATTTTTCCACATTACCTCTTTAGATTTTCCCTTTAAAATACACATTGACATGTCGCTCTCTGGAACTTTCCACCGCAGCTGAAACAGAACACAGTCAATACAACATCACACGGGGCAACACTGTCTGTGCACTGTGTGACTAAAATGAGTCTTTAAAGGAACACTCCGCCGTTTTTAGAAATAGGGCTTATTCAACTTTTTCCAGGATTTTTAACAGTGTATGTTGTGCATGTGTTGCATGATAAACGTGTTAAAGGAGTGTTTCTTTAAAAGACATTTCGGCTACATTACCTGTCAGGAATAATTCTCACCTGGTTGCTCTTGATTGACACATTGTTCATGTTGAGCTGGTAGATGACCTCTCGAGCGCCCACGTACAGCACGCCTCTGTCCTCGCTCAGCAGGAGAGTCGTGTAGTTGAACACGTCCGGCTCCCAGAACTGAAGCAGGTTCACATCTACAGAAACACACACAGATCAGCTCACATCAGAGGGGAATTGTGGGTACTGGCCGAGATCATACTGGAAAATGAAGAGCAGACATATCTGACCAAGAGTGAAACTGCTGGAAAAGAAATAAAATTTTCTGGAATCTCTTTACATCTGCTGAATGAATACATTGCACATTTAAAATTGAATAAACTTTCAAAAGAGTATATTGAACAGTAATATTCTCCAGCTGGTTGTGGTTATTGTTTTAATACTGATGATTTTGGCATACAGCTCATGAAAACCCAAAATTCCTATCTCAAAAAATTCCTATCTCATCCGACCAATAAAATAAGTGTTTTTAATACAAAAAAGTCAACCAAACAATTATGTTCAGTTATGCATTCAATACTTGGTGGGGAATCCTTTTGCAGAAATGACTGCTTCAATGCGGCGTGGCATGGAGGCAATCAGCCTGTGGCACTGCTGAGGTGTTATGAGGCCCAGGATGCTTCGATAGCGGCCTTAAGCTCATCCAGAGTGTTGGGTCTTGCGTCTCTCAACTTTCTCTTCACAATATCCCACAGATTCTCTATGATTCAGGTCAGGAGAGTTGGCAGGCCAATTGAGCACAGTAATACCATGGTCAGTAAACCATTTACCAGTGGTTTTGGCACTGTGAGCAGGTGCCAGGTCGTGCTGAAAAACGAAATCTTCATCTCTATAAAGCTTTTCAGCAGATGGAAGCACGAAGTGCTCCAAAATCTCCTGATTGCTAGCTGCATTGACCCTGCCCTTGATAAAATACAGTGGACCAACACCAGCAGCTGACATGGCACCTCAGACCATCACTGACTGTGGGTACTTGACACTGGACTTCAGGCATTTTGGCATTTCCTTCTCCCCAGTCTTCCTCCAGACTCTGGCACCTTGATTTCCGAATGACATGCAAAATTTGAGCGACAGTCCAGTGCTGCTTCTCTGTAGCCCAGGTCAGGCTCTTCTGCCGCTGTTTCTGGTTCAAAGTGGCTTGACCTGGGGAATCGGCACCTGTAGCCCATTTCCTGCACACGCCTGTGCACGGTGGCTCTGGATGTTTCTCCAGACTCAGTCCACTGCTTCCGCAGGTCCCCCAAGGTCTAGAATCGGTCCTTCTCCACAATCTTCCTCAGGGTCCGGTCACCTCTTCTCGTTGAGCAGCGTTTTTTGCCACACTTTTTCCTTCCCACAGACTTCCCACTGAGGTGCCTTGATACAGCACTCTGGGAACAGACTATTGGTTCAGAAATGTCTTTCTGTGTCTTACCCTCTCGCTTGAGGGTGTCAATGATGGCCTTCTGGACAGCAGTCAGGTCGGCAGTCTTACCCATGATTGCGGTTTTGAGTAATGAACCAGGCTGGGAGTTTTTAAAAGCCTCAGGAATCTTTTGCAGGTGTTTAGAGTTAATTAGTTGATTCAGATGATTAGGTTAATAGCTCGTTTAGAGACCCTTTTCATGATATGCTAATTTTTTGAGATAGGATTTTTGGGTTTTTATGAGCTGTATGCCAAAATCATCAGTATTAAAACAATAAAAGACCTGAAATATTTCAGTTGGTGTGCAATGAATCAAAAATATAAGAAAGTTTAATTTTTATCATTACATTATGGAAAATAATGAACTTTTATCACAATATGCTAATTTTTTTAGAAGGACCTGTATATTTGAGCAAGTGCATTCACATATAGTGATTTACGTGTCACTGGCACACTTCTGTTTTTGTTTGGCGACCAGTTTCGTGTGTGCATGCGTTTGTGTTTACGCTGCATACTTGCGGCTCTCAGGTTGCCAGCCGCCAGACGTCCTGTCTGCAGGCGCCACATGTGTGTGCTGATGCTGTTTGTGTTTAAAAAGCCACACATCGAACTTCCTGTGTTGGTGAAACATGATTCTAACCAATATACTGAATATATTACTGTTGAAAAGTTTAGGGATTTTTAAAAGTTTTTAAAGAAATCTCTTCTGCTCACCAAGGCTGCATTTATCTGATCAAAAATACAATGAAAAACAGTAATATTGTGAAATATTGTAAAAAATTAAAAATACTTTATTCCTGTGATCAAAGCTGAATTTTCAGCATCATTACTTCAGTCTTCAGAGTCACATGATCCTTCAGAAATCATTCAGATATGAGGATTTGGAGCTCACGAAACATTTTTTTGGGTTCTTTGATGAATAGAAAGATCCAAAGAACAGCATTTATTTGAAATAGAATAAAATTGAGAATTTCATATTTTGAAACTAATACTTTTATTATTAATTGATCAAAAATAGTATTTCTTTAAAAGAAAATCCACACACAATCATATTACATACACATATATATAAATCCACACACACACACACACACACACACACACACACACACACACACACACACACACACACACACACACACACACACACACACACACACACACACACACACACACACACACACACACACACACACACACACACACACACACTTTAGAAGCTTAGCTGTTTCACCAGCACAGGAAGTTTGATGTGGGGTTTTTCTAACACACATCGTATCAGAACACACATACGTGGTGCTTGCAGACGTTTTAAAAGAAAAAAAAAATTAACCCTTCACTCACCATCCTGCTTCCATGAGCTCCTGGGAACGCTGGAGGGGCCGTGTGTGGAAACTTCCAGAAGCAATCCGAGAAACACTCCTAACACGCTCAGACCCATGTTGGACTCTGGGATCTTCGGTAGCGTGATGTTTCCTCTGTGAGAACAACAGAGAGAAAAGGAAGAAAAGACAGGTGTCAGTCGAACTATCAATTTCACATCATATTCACACTGCTCATTTCATACAATGAACAAAACAGCATCATACTAGTTATATATAGTACAGTATGGTGCTTTATTATTACCATTTTCATGCTACACAGTATTTATATGGCGCTTCATAGTATAAAATAACGTACTGCAAAACATTAACAATTATTGACAATGATGACAGAATGGCTGTGATATGGCTAGTGCGATTATCAAATCACAAAGGCTGTGATTTAATTAAATAAATATATGCACTGCTGCTTTCAGAGTGAAGTCTGGCATTGTTTTCATTTATTTATTTGCCAGAAAACTACCCAAAAAGCTTGATTGTTCAATATTTAAAAATAAAAAACAAATATTAGTCATTTTAGAGCTGTACTTATTAAATAAAATAATTTTTTTATTAAATTATATTTCTTATTGTGTTTAATATTTTCACATTGAAATATACAAATATACATACATACATAAACACATAGATCACCCACTATTCAAGTCATCTGGCGAAAATTCCTGTATTTTTTCCCATATCGCAGTATATACTGCGGAAAAACAAAATATTCCAATGTCAGTTTTTCCAATATCATGCAGCCCAACTGCTTTAACTGTAGTATTTGTATTCATTCATAGGACGCCATGCCTTGAGTAAAGAGCAGTTAAGCGTTTACGTAACATTGATATCAAAGGACCCCAGCTTCAGGCAGAACAGCGCCTCTTGGAAGGAGAGAAGAGAAATGCGATGACAAGCGACCAAAATTAGCATCGCTGAGATAAAGCCAAAACATCCCTCTCGCTCCCTATCAGCGGCGGCCTGTTAGTATAGCATGTGCTCACTGTCGCACACTGTCCCGTGAGGTAAAAACAGCATGTCCTGTGTCCTTGAGATTCAGGCGTTTAAAAAAATAGAGAAACCTCAAGATCAATAACCCACATAACCGATGACATCACTGCCTGATTTTGACTAACTAGACCTGTTGTTTTTTTCCAGAAATTCCCCTGAACTGATAATGATATCTGTGTCACAGGGAAGTGAAACCAGGACATGTAAAATAGAGGCATCATGAGGTCACAACACATGCTTCTGAAATAACAACTAACCCCCAGGGTTAGGGTTAAGACACCTGAGATAATGATTTTCATGACAACCCATGTGTAAAATCATCTTGAGTTCCCACTGTGATTTATCTCCTTTACTGTCTCTAAAGCACACCTGAGTGGTGTTATGCTCGGGTGTTGTAAGTGGTTGTAGGTGGTAGGCGATTTACAGTCCAAAGTCACAGATCAAAGTTCAAAGGTCAAAAGCATCAATGATGCAACGTGTCATGGAAACAACAGGGCACAAGCATAGGGTCAAGCAATCGTCCCGTATTTAAGGCATCAATGAAGCGCTTTACGTATGAAAGCCATACTCATTTCCAGAAGAGCCTGTACAGCTTGTGCCTCCGATGCTCTGCCAAAAACTAACAAAACATGTTTGGTTTTCATGATCATCTCTATTGCGCTCACGTGACATTGCAGTTCTTTAAGTTTATTATCTGCATGCGTTTTAAAGCCATCTCAGTCTAAACTTGTCCTACATGAACTTCTGCTCTTGACTGAATAACTTTAGTAGCTTTATTAAGAACATTTCTTACTTGAATGCTGCTGTTAAATGCTCTGACGAGGATATAATCATGGCGAACTATGTACAGCTCACTGAGGGGCGGAGCTAAGCTCATAGGGCAGATTCCATGCCAGTAGTGGGAGGGGCCTAAGTATCTGTGACATCACAGAGTATATTCCTGAGCGGCTCATTTTGAGAAATGGTTTAAGATTTGTGGGGAAAATGACAAACGGAGTGGATTTTTTTTTTTCACTACAATAGGGTGTTGCAAAAAGAGGATTCAAAATCATCCAATAAGCAACCGCTGCAAGACAAAAGCAACTCCCAAATAAAATAAAACTCACTTGAATTAGTGAGCGTTAAATTTTACATATACATTTTTTTAAAATTATTTTATTTAACATATCTCTTAATTTTACACACGTGTATAAAATGTATATATATGCATGTACTGAGAGAGAGCGACACGTGTCATGATCTGAAAAGCACGCCCACCGTGGGCAATCCAACGCTCTTATAACATGAAACAGAACAATGTCTTAAAGCTGATGTGTGAAAGGATATACAGCAAACAAGCTAAAAAACACAGAACTAAGTTTTTATAAGGTGTCAACCCCCCAAAAAACAAGAGTTTAAGGATACAAAAGTGGATTTTGGAAGCGCAATGTGTCATTTTACTCTGAGAACTACGCCCACTGGAGGGGAATGTAATCAGCAACAGGAAATATAATATATAAAACTGACATTTGGATACCAGTGACAAAATGTTTAATGCACACAATTTACCCATTCTTCCTGCTGAAGCATCACACCTTATTTCCTGTATCCACTTTTGTATCCTTAAAACGCTCTTTTTTTAGGTCGACAGCTTATAAAAACTTAGTTCTGTGTTTTTTAGCTTGTTTGCTGTATACCCTGTCACATAACAAAAAACAGAACGATGTCTAAAGCTGATATAAGTCAGAAATGACAAGGAGGGCGCTTCACGCAATACAAAGTCAATGACGGTTGAATTGTTTTTGCCCCTGATGTGGGCGTGGCCTAAATGCGCTCTGTCTATATGTATGTAAAATTAAAACCATAAAATCAACATAACACTTCTCTGATTTTAAATGTCATTTTACATGCATTAGGATTGGTAGTTCATAAGCAGGCATATCCTGACAGGTGTTCAGTAAAATCCCTACAAATGATCTCCATACATGCTCCACTTTATTGTTCTGTGGAGAAAAAGAGCAGAAAGATTGAAAGACATAAGAAAACAAATATAAGAAAACGGAATGCAATAAGATACAGGAAACTCAGCGGAACATCATTTCAACATGTGAACATCACAGGAAACACTAAACGGCCCCAAGCAAAGACAGACTACAAACTTCAGTGCTCAGTTTATATCGGCTCTTCAGATTCATCTGTTTCAATTCTTTCATCCTGATCTGAAGGAGAAAAACGTATGTCATATGAGGGAGGAAACTTATCGTATCCTTAGAACACAGATTTAACAAGAACCGATAAACACAGAGAGCTTTAAAAGGGGGAAATCACTGGAAGATGAAATCAACCCGACACGAGGCCCCATGATTGACCCCGCAGGACAGCAACACCAGTGACCGATGATTGGAAATCAACACAGTAAAATAACTGCAATCGATCAACAGTCAGATGAGTTTTTACAGCTTCAGGGAGGAAACAAACACACGTGCGCACAACACACACTACCAGTGACCCTCAATGTACGGAAATGCTAAAAGGAGGTCACACATACACAAAGACCCTGTTGTGTGTGTGTGTGTGTGTGTGTGTGAGGAGAGAATTACACACACACAGTAAACAATCAACAAAGACTCAACCTAAGTGTGTGTCTGAGTGTGAGCACATGACATGGCTTCTCACACACTGCACTTTCCCAGAGAAATTCATTCCCATGCCAGATCTGATTAGTCAAACACTGAGTCGGGTTTTACCCTGAATATGAATATGAAACAAGGAAAAATTATTATGATTGACAATTGAGGGACTCAAGAACAACTATTAAAAAGAGGTTGAAACATTCACTTGATGCTCCAGAAGGAAACACGATGCATTAAGAGCAGGGGTGAAAACTTTTGAACAGGATGAAGATGTCCAAATTGTTCTCATTTTGTTTAAATTAAAAAAATAAGATAATTTAGTACTGCCCTTCGGAAGCAACAGAAGATACTAACACATTTCCCGGAAGACAAATTAAGTACAATTTACCTTCAAAATGTTCAAAATTCAAAATGTTCACCCCAATGTTCAGTCGGGGGGACATTTTGTCCTCAAAGTTGGCAAGCATAAGGATTTGAGCGAGTTTGACAAGGGACTCCAGCTCTTGTGGGATGTTCCCGGTCTGCAGTGGTCAGGATCTATCAAAAGTGCTCCAAGGAAGGAACAGTGGAGAACCGGCCACAGGGTCATGGGCGGCCAAGGCTCATTGATGCACGCGGGAGCGAAGGCTGGCTCGTGGTCCGATCAAACAGACGAGCTACTGGAGCTCAAATTGCTCAAGAAGTTAATGCTGGTTCTGATAGAAAGGTGTCAGAATACACAGTGCATCACAGTTTGCTCATAGGGCTGCATAGCCGCAGACCAGTCAGGGCGCCCATGCTGACCCCTGTCCACTGCCGAAAGCACCAACAGTGGCACGTGAGCATCAGAACTGGACCACGGAGCAATGAAAGAAGGTGGCCTGGTCTGATGAATCACGTTTTCTTTTACATCACATGGATGGCCGGGAGCGTGTGCGTCGCTTACCTGGGGAACACATGGCACCAGGATGTACTATGGGAAAAAGGCAAGCTGGCGGAGACAGTGTGATGCTTTGGGAAATGTTCAGCTGGGAAACCTTGGGTCCTGCCATCCATGTGGATGTTACTTTGACACGTACCACCTACCTAAGCATTGTTGCAGACCATGTACACCCTTTCATGGAAACGATATTCCCTGGTGGCTGTGGCTCTTTCAGCAGGATAATGCGCCTCCCACAAACCAAAATTTATTCAGGAACGGTTTGAGGAGCACAACAACAAGGTTTAAAGTGTTGACTTAGCTTCCAAATTCCCCAAAACTCAATTCAATCGAGCATCTGTGGGATGTGCTGAACAAACAAGTCCGATCCATAGAGGCCCCACCTCATAACTTACAGGACTTAAAGGATCTGCTGCTAACATCTTGGTGCCAGATACCACAGCACACCTTCAGGGATCTAGTGGAGTCCATGCCTTGATGGGGAGGTCACAACAGGAAGGTGGTCATAATGTTACAAACATAAGTTATAATTAAATATAATATATATAAAAAACAGAAATTATTTTAGGTATTTAAATCATATTATATACACATCTATAAATATCTATACATTATAGGCCTATATAAGAATTAGATATGTATTACGTATTTAAGAATCATAGTATAATAATACACATATCAATTATATTATGATATCGGTAAGTAAAATATGCAAATATATAAATCATTATTTTATACTTACTGTGCATACGATGCATATGCATACACCTCCTATTTATTATCACATGCATATATAATAAATAAACACACACACACACACACGCTATACACATCTCATATACAGACACAGCCCTCTTTTCCTGCATTAATACTCTTAAAGCCTAAAGATTGTCGAGCACCTGTTTCGTGTCCGCTGCACGCACAGGCTCAGAAATGCAAGCTGGGTATAAACGGTGGCGTCTTGCCAACTGGGCAACCATGTGGCCGCTCTCAAACATTCAGCGTCTGCCAACTGTGCCCCCTCCCCTCGCTCTCTCTCTGCCCTGGCACTCACAGAGACGGCACAGTGATCGATGCCACTCGCTGCCGACCCACAACGCTTTTCTGCCAGAATCAGCTTTCCCACTACGCCCGCTGACAGCTCTCACAATCCCTCTCTTTCTCTGCACCCTCTCATGCTTCAAGGACCTGTGTGTGTGTGTGTGTGGTTTGTTCTTTAGGTTCTTGTTTTTGTATGAGAGTTTGTCTTTCGCCCTCAACCTGTCCACTCATCACTAAAAGACAAAACGTGGCAGATGCATTCATCCAAAGTGACTTGCATTGCATTTAAGGAATACATCAGTTCATCCATCCCTTGAGATGAGAAAAGTTTATAAAGAAACCATGAAACGGCATGTATAAGGTGATGAGCCAAACACAAAAATCTGCAAGAAATACAGTAGGACAAGGCTTAATCTGTATATATCAGGATATGTTTGGATCTGGATCACTCAGAAATACACTACATTATTAAAGTAAAATGGGATGCCAATCTGCACATTAACAGTCCTGTAACCACAGCAGAATACGGTCACAGGCAGAACTTCGCTGGACCCAGAAATACTGTGGTGAAGTCTTTGGTTTGGCATCAAATATGATGAATCGTTCATGACATCACAGCCCTGTGGAGCAGCAGCGTGCAATTAATGCCCACATGCAAAGAAAGCAATCTAACAGCAGGAAAAAACAATGATAAATGCAATTAATATAACTCATTGATATTTTGCAATGACAATTCAGTCATTTTAAGTGTCTAAATACTTTTTGGGGCCACTGGATGTATATATAAAGCTGCAAAAAGCTTTAGAATATCCTTCTAAATAAAACTAGCTGCAGCACGGCTACGGTTATGACTTAAATAACTTCAGGACAGAAACTGTAGGTAATGGAAACCCAATGCAAAGGACAGAAAATAGCTGCTTCACATGTAATTACAGCCGTACATCTGTGCAGAAAGAGCAGGGCAGCTCTGACGTGACCACACGAAAGCCTGATGAAGGGTCAGTCCCTGTAAAAACTTATATTTAGGCAGAGCTACGGAGACCTTTAAAATACACGAGCTGCAGGAAGGAGCAGAAATGACATGCAAAGAAAGTGAGGTGGATTTTAAGAGGACACACACACACACACACACACACACACACGCACACACACACACACACACACACACACACACACACGTCACTGCACTGTAACATATAATGACTACCTCTGCTGCCCATCAAAAGAGTCAAATGAAAAACTTAATTTTCAACATCTGCATGTCTAAACTCTTAAAAATAAAAGGTTCCAAAAAGGGTTTTACAGTTTAATGACATAAGAGAACCTTTTTTAAATTACCTTTTAAGTTTCAAAGATGCCATACAATAACCTTTAGGTTCCTAAGATGCTAAAGAACCTTTAAAAGTTCCTATATTACTATAAAAGAAGATTTAAGTTCCTTTGATGTCATAAAGGAATCTATAAGTTCCTATTATGCCATACGATAACTTATAAGTTCATATGATGTCATAAAAGAACCATTAAGTTGCTAAGATAAGAGAACTTAAGTTCCTATGATGTCATTAAAGAATCTTTAAGCTCATATGATGTCATAAAATAACATTTAAGTTCCTCTGATGTTACAAAATAACCTTTATGTTCCTTTGATGCCATACAATAACATTGAAGTTCCTCTGATGTCATAAAATAACCTTTAAGTTCCTATGTCATAAGATACATTTCAAGTTAATATGATGTCAAAAGAATCTTTAAGTTGCTAAGATAAGATAATTTAAGTTCCTCTGGTGTCATTAAAGAATCTTTAAGCTCCAATGATGCAAAAAAAAAATACATTTAAGTTCCTCTGATGTTAAAAAAAAGAACCTTTAAGTTCCTCTGATGTCATAAAGGAATCTCTAAGTTCCTATAATGCCATACGATAACTTTCAAGTTCATATGATGTCATAAAACAATCTTTAAGTTGCTAAGATAAGAGAATTTAAGTTATGATGTCAAAGTAATCTTTAAGTTCATATGATGTCATTTAAAGTTCCATTAACTTCCTATAATACCATAAAAAATCCTATAATGTTATAAAAATGTTATAAAAGGTTTTATGATCAAGTCTCGACAATCTTCAAGTCGTTTTGTTCTCTAATACAATGACATTCAGATATGAAGTGTGACTGAAGTGTGCACATTCTGCTTTCTAATCATGACTTTGTTCAGGAGCTTCTAGTAATTACTACAATATAGTGTGAAAGGTCTTCAGAAGAAGTAAAGCAGAATACAGTGAGAAAAAGGGAGGAACTGATCTTAGATATCCACAGGCTATAAATATTCACAGGCGGCAGAGATCAGAGGCAGAAGTCTGGACTGTGATGTCCTAACGCAGGTGCTGCAAGTGTGTGTGTGTGTGTGTGTGTGTGTGTGGTGTGAGAAACCATTTAACCTTGGGAAGACTGGATTGTTTTCAGTGAGTGACAGTCATTCTGCATGTGTGTGTCTGGTCAAGTGTGTAGACTTCAGCACCCGTCTTGGGGATCATTAACACTCTGTGTGTGTGTGTGTGTGTGTGTGTGTGTGTGTGTGTGTGTGTGTGTGTGTGTGTGTGTATAGCCAGGAATCTTCAGTTTCCCTCTGAATAGTGCCCGTATATAAATAAATCTCACACACAGTGGGCGATCAGGTTTAGGGGTGGGTTATATTACGGCCAGTCTTTCTGAACGACACGAGCAGAGTTTCAGCTGAACAGTAATATAACAGACGGACAAAAACAGAAACCAGCATAAAGATTCAGTTTCTGTCAACATTTCTGGATTCAGTATCTGTACACAGCTCTTATATCATGAAAAACATGTTATCACATTCACAACTCCATCTCCAATCCACAGATTATTTACAGAAACTGAACTGCAATCATTTGAAATATTTTACAAAATCATGAGCAAATTTTAGTACATGGCCACCCACATTTACACAACTATTATTCAGTTCTTTATAAAATAAACTTTGTTTATTATATTATAAAATAATATATTACATATTACATTATTTTATATTACATTATATTACATCACATTACATTATATTATTTTATATTAAAAAAAAAATATTTTTATTGTTCATTTTAACAACATTATGTATGGAAAAACAAATGCCACAAATGCCTAGAACGACCCTTTTAAAACTTAAGATGACTTCAAATGAACTTGACCATCATTGTAGACATTTTTTTTAAATGTCAATAAAACACACACAGTTGGCATTGAGTAAAGACCCCTCGCGGCAGGTTGCACTGAACCAGCTCCATAAACACAGCGGTTTTATTGTGCGATACTTCAGCCTGTTTCCTGTTAATTAAGGTGCCTTTTTCTGCCCGGACGAGTTTTTAAAACAAGAGTAAAACCCCATGACGCTCCTAACTGTCACACTCCATGGTTAGTATTGTAACGAAGCACCATCTTTAGCATGGCACCGATTTCACGCTCGGATTTAAGGTTCAGTATGGACAAAAAGCCCTTCTGGGCTCTTTTGTGAAAACTCCCAGCATCCTCCGGCTCTTCCAGCACCTCCAGTGTTTGTCTGGGACTTGGCAAACTAGAGTAAATGCTCATTTTGACAGCCAGACACTGATACATTTTATTACAGACTTCTGACTACCCACATTGCAATGAATTCTGGCCAAGAACCACCCATCTAGATTTCAATTTAAATACGCACTTCCCACTAACAATAAGCTACTGTACAAGGATTATAGTTCCTTCTGAAGAACACAACAGCTCTCAAATCACCTTTCATTACAAATCCGAACTCTGGATTGAGTTACACTGAAGCATGTGCTGTAAATCTCTCTCAACTGAGATCCAGAACAAGAACTGGATGAGAGTACTACAACCCACAAACTTTTACTAGATAACCAGACGCACCATTTTCACCTGCTGGACCAGAAAACAGCTGAGAAAAAGACTCCAGCAACCATTCAGGTCACACTAACATTGTGGTGCAAGTTGTGCATGTGCAATAACCCTCGTATGTTCATCAAAAAAAGGAACAAATATAAAACAAATATATAAATACATAAAAATTAATATATATTTATATATTTCTCTTAAAGCAGAAACACAAAAACTGCTTGAGATCTCAATGGCAAAAAGTGTCCCGATCAACCTGAATATAATTTGAGCTATTTGAGTTGCCATAGTTAGCTGTAGTTCGCAAGCAATGATGTAGTCTTCCAGTGAGCACCACTGGAAACAAAAACCCTGTGTGTAGACACAAGCGTTACAGTAAACAACACAAAGAACATTTCGGTCAGTGTGTCACTTGTGATAAGGCGATATAATAACAGTAACACACTGTAAAAATGAGTCGGACAGGGTAAAAAAATGCGTATGGAAGTGTCCGTCCAGTCCAGATCCAAGTTAACTTGTTAAGTATTTGCCACCATATGCATGCATATAATATTTGGATGTTATATGCATGCATTTGGTAGCAAATACTTACCAGGTTAACTTGCATTTGGACTGGAGAAGTATAATCATATATGTAGTAACATATGCATGCATTTAACAATATATTTACTACCATATGCATGCAAATATCACATGCATGCATATGGTAGAACATACTTGGGGGAAAACATGAAAAGGACATGGAAATGTGTACTTCATGAAAATGGTCAGCAAGCAAGCCTCTTGACAGCTGTGCAACACTGCACGCAGCTCCCCTTTGGATTAATTGGTTGCTTTCAAATTAAATAACAGAGATTATCACAAGGTAGGACTTGGTTATATTGTTACTCATGCATATAACAGCACTTTGCCTTCAGATGCGTGACTCACATGCTTATATAATAACGCTGGCTTGGAGTGTTTATATCTGAAATTTGCTGCTGCAGCACATATTAATAGGGAATGAATAGTAAAATGTTGTGTTTCGTGCAATCATTTGAAGTAGTAAAGAAAGTAATCAGGAACCAAAAGTCTGTCTTTAAGTCCAAGTCAAGTCTCGAGTCAGTTGTTCACGTGTCCAAGTCAAAATGACTTAAGTGTGACTTGAGTCGAGTTAAGTGTCACTCGAGTGAGTTAAGTGTCACTCGAGTTTCCATCTCAGCTTAATTAGTCAAAGAAAATTACATTATTATAGTGTTCAAGCACAAGCAAGATATATGAGGAGAGAGAACTGAATCCTCACAAAAAAACAAAAACTCAAGAATAAAACATGGAATAAAAGGCAAAGAACCATGAAGCCAGAAGGATAGAAAAGAAGGATAAACTGCAGGAAAAGTGGGAGAACACAACCAAGCGGGAGAAAAAAATAGATAATTTGGGATGGAAGGATTTCCAATTCAACCAAAAGATCGAAATGAACAAAAAGAAACATGCAGCTTTAAAAGGCATGGGCAGCAACAGGAGGGTCCGTCCGGACGCAGCGGGAGGGGTTTCATGCAGTGATGTCATCGCAGCACAGAACGAAAGCCCAAACCACACAGATGAGGAGAGAGAGGAGGGAGTTTCTGACCTGTAACTCTCCCACGACGCTCGACTAGACCAGAAGATCCGTCCTTCAGAGAGAATTATAAAATCCGCCGGCTATAGAGAGACACAGAGATGAGGAGAGGGTTATCATGGAGTCTGACCGTACGGATGGATGAATGTTAAACATCACACAAATGGAAGATGAACAGAGGACAAAACACTTTATCGAAACAGAAGTGGAAATACACACAGACATCACATTGGAGAACGATGCACTGCTACTGGTTCAAAGAGCAGATCAACATATACACACGGAGGTCAAACACACTTATTTTTCTCAAGATGCACAATGTATCACTAGCGCTGATTTATTTTTAAGTTGATTATTGGTGGCACTGGTCAGACACTGGAAGCATATGAAGGCTTATTTTAAATTACAAACCAGATTTCTGAAGCATTAAACAGCTGAAACCAAAGTAAAAAGCACAACAAAAAACAAAACGGCACATATCTATAATATTGGTCAAATAAAAATGCATCAGTGCATCTCTACCACAGCAGCCCTTTATGCTTTTCCCAATCACACAGACTGGGCCATCTGACCAATCAGAGCAGAGTAGACCAATCACAACAGACTGGGTCATCTGACCAATCAGAGCAGAGTAGACCAATCACAACAGACTGGGTCATCTGACCAATCAGAGCAGAGTAGACCAATCACAACAGACTGAGCCATCTGACCAATCAGAGCAGAGTAGACCAATCACAACAGACTGGGCCATCTGACCAATCAGAGCAGAGTAGACCAATCACAACAGACTGGGTCATCTGACCAATCAGAGCAGAGTAGACCAATCACAACAGACTAGGCCATCTGACCAATCAGAGCAGAGTAGACCAATCACAACAGACTGGGTCATCTGACCAATCAGAGCAGAGTAGACCAATCACAACAGACTGAACCATCTGACCAATCAGAGCAGAGAAGACCAATCACAACAGACTGGGCCATCTGACCAATCAGAGCAGAGTAGACCAATCACAACAGACTGGGCCATCTGACCAATCCGAGCAGAGTAGACCAATCACAACAGACTGGACCATCAGACCAATCAGAGCAGAGTAGACCAATCACAACAGACTGGACCATCTGACCAATCAGAGCAGAGTAGACCAATCACAACAGACTGGGCCATCTGACCAATCCGAGCAGAGTAGACCAATCACAACAGACTGGACCATCAGACCAATCACAGCAGAGTAGGCCAATCACAACAGACTGGACCATCTGACCAATCAGAGCAGAGTAGACCAATCACAACAGACTGGACCATCAGACCAATCACAGCAGAGTAGGCCAATCACAACAGACTGGACCATCTGACCAATCAGAGCAGAGTAGACCAATCACAACAGACTGAGCCATCTGACCAATCAGAGCAGAGTAGGCCAATCACAACAGACTGGACCATCTGACCAATCACAGCAGAGTAGGCCAATCACAACAGACTGGACCATCAGACCAATCACAGCAGAGTAGGCCAATCACAACAGACTGGACCATCAGACCAATCAGAGCAGAGTAGACCAATCACAACAGACTGGACCATCTGACCAATCAGAGCAGAGTAGACCAATCACAACAGACTGGGCCATCTGACCAATCAGAGCAGAGTAGACCAATCACAACAGACTGGACCATCAGACCAATCACAGCAGAGTAGGCCAATCACAACAGACTGGACCATCTGACCAATCACAGCAGAGTAGGCCAATCACAACAGACTGGACCATCAGACCAATCACAGCAGAGTAGGCCAATCACAACAGACTGGACCATCAGACCAATCAGAGCAGAGAAGACCAATCACAACAGACTGAGCCATCTGACCAATCAGAGCAGAGTAGACCAATCACAACAGACTGGGGCTGTCTGACCAATCAGAGAAGAGTAGACCAATGACCCGCATTGATTTAAACAAGAAAACGAGAAACTTGTCCAGTGAATGAAAACCACCACATACACATTTAAGCTTCAAAATCAAACCAACACAAACTGAAAATAAACAAGTGGCTACTGTGTTCTTGATTGGTTCTGTTTAATATCACCGGGATCATTAACCTTTGCCAAGGAAACAATCAGCAATACAATGTAATGTAGGTCAGAGAGAAAGCACCCAAGCGTCTGTTAACTGGGACCGAGTCGAGGGGTGAACAAACCAGCCTCAGACAATTACAGCAAGTCATGCGGACGTAATGCCAGCGCACACAAACACAGGCCCCCGCGCAGCGGAGGAACACAATGTCCGAATTACGGATTATACTGCATGCTAATGTCTTCCTGATGTCAGTCTCAATTTGATTCAGTGCTTCATTTGACTGATGCATCCTCACAGACGCCCGTTCATCCGGCCTGGCGACACACACACACACACACACACACACACACACACACACACACACACACACACACACACACACACACACACACACACACACACACACACACACACACACACACACACACACACACACACACACACACACACACACACACACACACACACACACACACACACACACACACACACACACACACACACACACACGGTTCAGCGCTTCAGTAGAGGAACACAACTACCTGTGAAACTTGTTTTTGAAAAAGTGGATTTGATATGAGCCATGGTATTTAGATGGAGTAACCTCAAACCTCATGAGAACTACTAACTTGTTGCAGTTTAATACAATAAAATGAATATCACATTTCAAATATAATAAAAAAAATAAAACATTCTCCTAGACAAAATCCCTATAGTCCTGACAAATTCATTTTAGCAAATTTGGGATTTTTTTTTTTCAAACGATTCATTCAATTTTTTTTTTATTCAAAAATTCACAAAAAATTCACTACTTTAAAAAAAAGTTATTTTTTTGTAATAAATGAATCTTTAGTTTAAGACTTCTGTTCATATAAATAAATAAATAAATGGTGCTCAAATTACTTCATATGTAGGCATCATAAAACAAAGAAAATAATAAAAATATGAAAAATAAATAAAAATAAATCATATTTTCTAATAAAGAAATTATAATTAATTAAAATAAATAATAATAATAATACATATTTAACATACTTTTATTTGTATTGTACCTTTTATACACAAACGCAGTAAGCACATAAAAATATAGAAACATTGTGAATAAAAAAATATATAAAACCAAAATATATTTAAAAGGAACATTTTTTTAATAAAGAAATTATTGAACTAATAAATAAAGTATTATATATATATATATATATATATATATATATATATATATATATATATATATATATATATATATATAAATAAATAAATGACAATCAGCTATATATGAATATATTTAAAATGCTAAATATAAATATATAGTAATAATTCTAATAAATAATAAAAATAAAATTATAAATAATATCTTTCTCAAAAGCTAACTTAAGATATCTTTTTACAAGGGACTACGGAAGAAAATTAGCCATTGTTGAGTAAATCTGGCGCATTTTTACATATTTTTATGTATTATTAATGTGTATTGTCCTTGAATAAAGAATCCAGGAATATGAACGGCACTGAGGTTTAAATTAAGCCACTTATGTAACTCAACTGGAAGAAAAAAAAAGTTGGAAACTAGTTTTCTAAACTGGAGTTTAATCAGTTTGTGAGCAGATTGTAGCCGATATGATTGCAAACAAGCTTCCCAATACAAACTCACAAATAAAGTTGACATTCAGAGCGTCATTACTCGTCTCTCACACACACACACACACACACACACACACACACACACACACACACACACACACACACGCAGGTGTCTGGATCTCTTGTCATATCACTGACAGCGGCCTAAAATTGATGAGCTACGAGTCAAAGGTCGTGTCCCTTTACAGCGAGAGGAAACCGTCACACGCCACTTCAGACATCACACACACACACACACACACACACACACACACACACACACACACACACCCAGGTGTCTGGATCTCTTGTCATATCACTGACAGCGGCCTAAAAATTGATGAGCTGGAGGATTTCTATTATCCAACACAGAGGCGACCATTCGATTGTTGGCGTGGAGATCGGAGAACAAACAGGTTTGATTGATGAGACGAAGACCGTGGCACACTGGCACTACAATATAAGACGAGGATATTGTTATGTTTCAATACTGGCTGTGAGTCCAACTCAAGCAAAGACAGGAAATGAGTTATATCAACTTCAGTTCTCATGCATTTCAAAACAGTCTGAAGAGTTCGGTCATCATATACTCATCATCGATTCAAAACACACCGACTTATTTTTTTCCCAATTTATTGCTGAAAATCTTCCCAACCACCATAAATCTCAGATTTCATACTTGGTTTAATTCAAAACATTCAGTCATAATATGTTGATTTTCATCAAACCTGGTGTGCCGATTGAATCTATACTGATCTAAAAGATTTGAGGGCAATGGTGAAGCGCAGGGCAGCACAATTAATCCAAATAAAAGAGCGCTTCTCAAAATTCAAGGGCTGCGATTTAATACGCAAGATTGGTTGTTAAAAGATACTAATAGAGATGGCTTTGCGATGTCTATAAAAGAGAAGCTATAAGGGCGCCCTGCGATTTTCTGACAAAATAAAAGCTTGATTATTTAACATTTGCAAATTAAGAAACAAAGACTGCCATAAATATTAGTATTGTATTTATATTTGTAAAGTGAAATATTACAAAATGAATATTTATTTTAATATTTTAATTAACAATAATAATAATACTAATAATGTTATTATTGTTTTAAAATAAAAATATTTAACATTTTTCACTTGTATTTCTATTTATTATTTACTCATTTCTATATATTTATATGCCACCCTTTGATGTATAAGCGGTGCTATTCAAATATAAGCATGTTCAATTAAATAATAACTTAATATTATTATTAATATTATTATTATTATCATCATTATTATTATATAGTAGCCTGGTCCTACCAGACTCTTGTACATTTCATTAGTACAGAGAGTCTGGCCACTCTCCATTGACCAGCGCTAACTTCCTTGAAGGCGGGTACTCTGTTGAAGAGATGACGTGTGTCATCTCAGACTAGCTCACAACATACCAGTCCTCGTTCTCAGCCACATTCTCGGTTCGCTTAGCCTTGAAATCTAGACGCATCTTAGCGGCAGCAAATCTTATTTAGCTGTGAGTGTCGTCTAGCAACTCTTGGTAGACCTGCGAGCTGGAAAAACCAAACTCTGGTCAGGCCAATCACATCGTGTATAGAGTTGGTGGGCGGGCTTAACAATGACGGCAGAGTTGCCGTGGTTATGCGTGCTACTTGTAAACAAAGAAGCTGACGAATGGCGGTCTTTCGAATCGGCTTTGGCCTTGACTCTGGAAGACTTGGAGTTAAGCTTGTCTTTGAGAAAAGAACGGCACTGAAGTCATTCTTAAGAAGGGAAGATGTGTTCGGAGTTTTGCCGACCGGATATGGCGAATGTTTAATCTATCAACTAGCTCCGCTTCGCGTTGCTCTGGTTGGTTGTAGCGCTGTCCAATTGTGTGCAGAGGGAAAGACAACCGTTTATCCCGCCCCTCGGATTGAGCCCTGCCAATGGTGTGTTCCCAGACCCAACATCTTGATGTGGGTGTGGATTGTCAGGCTTCTGTTCGCTGATTGGACCGGTTAAAATTTGCCTGGAGAAAACCAGAGAATATACCGAAATCCCAGACGCAGAACTGAAGGAAAATGAAAATTGAGCGGAAATACGTAGGAGGGCGGAGCCAGGCTAATTATATAGTCACACATGGTCTCTGGCAGCTGCTTCCCGTTTGTTCGGACTGAATCAGAGTTGTTACGGCAGCCTGGAGGTGATGGGTCAGAGGATCTTGACCTTTGAACTACGCCTAAATCAGCTCCAGGTCACATGATCTCAAACTGTTCATATGCAGATCAGAACTGTCAGTTTAGCTGGAGTGTGTGATAAATGCTATAACAACTCACTTGCATAAGGTGGATCTTGATGTTATATTTCTACCAAATCTGCAAACCTAGATATGCAGAATCTTTGAAGGATGCTCTATATGAAACACTAAATAAATCTAAGTCAAATGATTGGCAAACAAGGATGTTGTTCCGGTTGATAGAAAAGTTGATGCAGGGAGACATCCTACTTGGAGATATCGGAGTCAATCACAAACGAGTGACGTTTCCCCCAGCATAAAGCTCACTTACCCTAAAAAATGACAGATCTGGAGAAAACAAGAACCAAATCTGGATTTACAGACAGAAACAGCAACGCTTTTATCTACAATACACAGAAAAACAATATGACCCATAACAAAACAGCAGTGCCCGTATACTCAGAGAAGCAGGAGCACGATCATCCCATGACCTTTTACCATGATTGTGTATTATAAACTACATACCATCAGCAGTTAATTCTCTTCCCTTTCTAAACACTTTAAAGCATAATGACCTGTTCAGATGAAATAATCATATAATTATTAAATAATTATATTTAAAAAAGAACTATACATTTCATACATTTTTAATAATATTATAGTTTGTTAGATGGCACAATGCAATTTTATTTCATGTGCTAAATTTTCATAAATTTATTTTTGTACAAATTTATTATTCATTCATATTTTATAATATTCTATTTTTCAGATGGATAATGCAAATTAATTTTATTAATCAGTACATTTTTATTAATTTATTGTTTTATTAATTTACTATCAATATTTTTTTTTTTAGATGGCCGTTGTGAAATTTTCATTAATTTAATTTTGTATTAATTTTCTTATTGGTCCATTTTTTTTATAATAATCTAAGATTTTTAGATTGATTTAATTTATATAAATTTATTTTTGATTAATTTTGTATTATTTGAGATGGCACAATGCATCTTAATTTTTATTAATCTGTAATTTTTTTATTCATTTAATTTGTATTATTTATTATTGATAAATTTAACAGTAATCCATTTTTCAAATGGCATAATGAAATTAAATTTCGATTAATTTGTGAGATTTTCATTCATTTAATTTTGTATTCATTAATTTTGTTTCATTTTTAATAATAATCACATGTTTGAGATGGCACAATGCAGTTTAATAACACTTAAATACCTTTTTTTGTCTAGTAGAATGTTTCACTCTAAAAAAAAAATGTTCTTTATGAAATGAAAGACAGAATATTTACTTTTAGTAATAGTCTATTATTTTCTGTATTTGGAGGTCCTGTCAAATCCAGGCAGACCAAAGTGTGTGTCAGGTTAGTAAGCAGATAAACCCTTATTAATTATAAACTAAACCAGATATAAACGTGTATTATTTTCCTTCTTTCATGGCACAAAAAAAGCAGAAGTTAGGCAGAATTTCCACACTACACTTTTCCATAAATCATACAGTGACCAGAGGCTGTAAGTATTTTTGGCTTGTTTCTCAAACCAAATCACTTCAGAAGACTTTGTAGTTAACATAGGAAACTCGACATTTAAAGTGCATCGATCATACTTTCCTGTCATTTAGGATCTTGACAGCCCATGATCACTTGTAGATTCAGCTTTTGTGCTCTATTGAAGAAAGAAAGTCACACAGGTTTGGAATGACACGATGACATGACGGGTTTTGTTGTTTACGAACCACATTCAATAACTGTACTGTCTGAACAAGTTGCACAAAGAGCAAACGAGAACAAAATGAAGCAGTTGTCCCTACAGTCCTCCAAAAAAAATCTCTGTCAATATTAACTCAAGAGAGAGGGAATGAGAGGAAGACAGACATGCATTCAGACAGACATGAATCTCAAGTAGTCTTGTGTAGAGCGAGTCTTTGTTCTGGACCCCAATGACAGCGAGCATCCCTCATTCTCGTACTCCGTGTTTTCTTTACGTCTTTTTGGCAGCACATTTATCATTCCTCCACACAAACAATTGTGCTACAAAACTCACGAGCGCAGGCGATACAAAGGACGGCTAAATCGGGGGCCTCCGATCAGTTGCTAGGATACCTTTGATCTTTTTCGTCAACAAGCCTGTCACTTCCATAAGTCTTCGAGGATGATTCTACGTCTGCAGCTGTTGATGATTTAAAGAAAAACTAAAGGGATAGTTCACCCAAAAATGAAAGTTTGATGTTTATCTGCTTACCCCCAGGGCATCCAACATGTAGGTGTGTTTGTTTCTTCAGTAGAACACAAATGAAGATTTTTAACTCCAACCGTTGCCCGTATTATGCATGTCAACGGGGTCTATTTCTATGAGAGCCACTATGAGAGTAAAAACACACATATTAATCCATATTAAATCCTGTGGCTCGTGGCGACACATTGATGTCTTAAAAACGAAACGAACCATCCCTTTAAACTGTGTATAATGGCAACAAGGAAATGGAGATCATGCTGTATTGTGAATATTGTTCAATAGCAACATATTGTAGTGAATATTTGCCGTATCCTCAAGATCTTTCATGAAACACCATCTAAAAGGGAGCAGCAAAGCTGATTCAGGACTGCTGACACCATTAGAAAATAATGGGTACGAACAAATCGCTTATTCACCAGGAAACTGCATTAAATGATGTGACTGTTTCAGCTGTCTGTCCAAATTTCCACGAGTCGCTGCAACACTTTCCACAGGATGGAAACGGTAGCTTGTGTTGAAGAGACGGCTGACATCCGTCGATCACTAATGGAGACGTCAGTGTTGAATGACCACTTAATTTGCCATCTGCATTTTTCTGCTGATCTGGAGTCCAACATCACTTTAAAAGGAGGCAGAAGAACCAGCAAAGTAAGAGGCACTTTGCTGCAAATCCAAATAATGCATCGCTCTATTTGAATGGATATTAAATATCCAATACTTATACATATTATATAAAGAGTCGAAGTTTTCCAATGCCTTTGTATTCATAAATAGGAAAGTAAACCGCAGGACTCTGACGGACATTAAGTGAAATATTATGCCAAAAACAAACTCTACACAAGATCCAAGGGCTGCATAATATATCTCAAAATAAAATGATATGGCATAATGTGATATAAAGGCTGCGATTTAATTAAATATATAGTTTATACAAACACACTGCTGGTTTCAGAGTGAAGCATGGCACTGTTCATTTACACTAGTTATAGGGCTGCCCCCTAATAGTCGACTAAACAGTACTCGACTAGAAGAGGTTCAGTCGACCAAGATTTTATTAGTCGATTAGTTGCAGAAAAAGTCATGCAGTCCGTGAGGGACGGATCGTTAACTAGATGTTCAAACTACCAAAGAAGTACTACGCGATAAAGATTACCGCATTTGCAGCGAACACTTTGACAAGGTTGGCTACACAGAAACAACACAGCGGGGACGGTTTATTTAGCCTTCCATGGGTACACACGGCTCGAGGAGAAATGTGCAGTAATACATTTTTTATAGTCTTATTTGCAAAACTTTCATTATTCACTAGCTTTATGTCTTCAATTATATTTGTGTAATATAATTACTTCTATGGGAGTTTGCACATCTAGTTGAACTACAGAATCTCGAGGGATGAAAATGTAAATTCTTGTATTTTCGCATTCTGTTGCCACAATTCGGAACGGCACAAACGCAAATCTTTTCTTCTTCACTTGTGAGCCAATCTTCACTCCACACACACACACACACACACGACACTCCTCCCAACTGGACTGTTTATGTTTTTTCCGGCTACACTGAGTCCCCAAGTGACTTCAGCGCGAGACTACAGCTGGCCTTCTAAAACACTATTTAGGTGAATTTAAGTGGCTATACGCATCTTGCTGTCATGTAAGAACCATGTTTATGTTAGACAGACATGTTAATTGGATTTTGTGTCTGGTAAGAGGCACAAAGACACCACTTATGTTTATGCCCCCATAACTGCCGTTTTAGCTGAGTGGGGGCTCTGAGCATTAACTGTAACAGCTCCGTGTTGCAAGCACCAATCCGGTTCGTTTTTTTTTCTTCTATAGACAGTACTCACAAAGGTATAACAATCAAGATTAACTTAAAAATTCCCCGGAGTTGTCCTTAAATTGCAATTTCCAAATTGCAAATCAAATACCAGGCAAAATACCAGAAGTGGTGCATTGCAAAGGTGAAAATCCATCAACTGCATTATTAGACCGTTTTATAAGGCTGCACAATGCACAATTCTGACTTATTTACACTGCTAAAGAGTTAAAGAGATTCTCGTGCTAAACATGGCTACCGTAAGCTTCATTCGGGTTTCGATGGACATCGGCGCTGTCATTTTGTTTTTAGACCATGAAATCAACAACGTCAGTAAAGAGGTGTGTTTTTGTGAGCTTCCCAAATAACCAAGCTTTAAACAGTGGATGCAATTTTCCCGGAGCAGCAACGGAGATCTGCAAGGCGGTGAGTGAAACTGCATCCGATGTCTGTGTTTTGTTGGCAATCGGTGCAAAAGTGCACATAATGTCAACAACGCCAACGTTTAGTGAATCGAAGTTATCCAGGGATAATGCCATGATGTAGTGTGTGTGTGTGTGTGTGTGTGTGTGTGTGTGTGTGTGTGTGTGTGTGTGTGTGTGTGTGTGTGTGTGTGTGTGTGTGTGTGTATGTGTATTCATGTTTTTCTATCCTGGCGGGGACTTCAACCTCACAGCACACAGACTCATGGGGATTTGTGTCACCGTGGGCACCCATGAGGAAACAAGCTTATAAATCATACAAAATGAGTTTTTTTGAAAAAGTACAAATTCAGCATGTCTCCTGTGATGGGTAGGTTTAGGGGCAGGGGCAGTGTAGGGGGATAGAAAATACGGTTTGTACAGTATAAAATGCATTACGCCTATGGAGAGTCCCCACAAAGATAGTAAACCAGACATGTGTGTGTGTGTGTGTGTGTGTGTGTGTGTGTGTGTGTGTGTGTGTGTGTGTGTGTGTGTGTGTGTGTGTGTGTGTGTGTGTGTGTGTGTGTGTGTGTGTGTGGTATTTTTAGCTCCGCCCACTGCACTCCTCCATGAGTTCGGCTGTTTTCAGAAAGAATCAGTACAGTCTTTTATAAATATGATAAAAACTAAACAATCTTCGCAGATATGAAGGATGCAATACTACTCTATAGGTACTCAAGATTAACAGGAGATTGGCTGTAACTGTGTTTGCCAAAAAATAAATACAGATTTATTTCTAATAATCACACATCCCTACTTGATCCCACTTAACCTGCATGACTGTGTTCCTGTGTGAGGTAACAAACCAAAAATATACTTCCTTTCCTTTATGAATTGTGTTCTGCATCTGACACATTTCAGAAAACTGCAATATTTGCATAGAGTACACTAACAGTAAAGAGCACTGTCAAAAAAAGACGAATTCTTTCAAAACACCATCAGCTGACCAACAACAATGAAGATGGTCATCATTTTCATTCCTTATTGTCTTCTAACTGGCAAAGGCAAGCAGGAGAGAAAGAGAAAAAAAGATATAAAGAAAACAAAACAGGAATTTGGATCAAACAGAAAAACAAGAAAGCAGCCAACGAGCATCCAGCATCAGAAAACTCGTCTCAGCCAAGACGGAATGCAAATCCATGCAAATGCCAAACATCTCCAAGGGGCCCTCGGAGAAAAGACCCTTTTATATGCCAGTGTTTTCCATGCGTTTGCCTGAAGACGTAACCACATCACTGCTAACCTGATGATAGGGACTGAGATCATACAGGAGAACAAGCAGGACAACAGAGGAAGCATTCAACATATAGCTGCAGAAGCAAACAACTACTCACTTGAACGCCATGGCATCGAGCGGCGAATACTGATTCATTAAAGAGTCTTTCTGAGGTTCACGTCTCAGGCAGCTGAAGATGGAGCAGAGAGCTCTTCACGGATCTGTGGAGAGGACACAAGGACTTTCAGATTAGGAGGGGGAGATATTTGAACTTGCACACACAGGGCTGTGCTCAGAATACAATACTAACACACTGCACAAAATGTACTTTACCCTGCCTACTATTTAGAAAATTGCACAAAGTGGTATGCAACAATTTCAAACAGTAGTATGCTACATCGTCACATGAACTTTTAATGAGTGGTGTCTATAGGTCACAAAAATGTTTTTTTTTTTAAATATTTAAAAGTAATTTTGTGTAAAAAATGATTTTTTTTGGGTGCAGGCTGATTAAATAATGAGTCTAGAAAGAAATAATACAAGAGATAGTCATATTACTTCTGGTTCATTAGTCACTGGAAATGGAAGGTCAATTTTAGTGCATTGCCCTGTGCAATACTTGATCTAAAATTTAATTTAAAAGCAATTTAGTGTATCAACAATTAGAATGATTCAGACTGCTTTGCTAATACATTTGCCTCCCAAGAGCGATTTGAACCGGTTTTCAGGAACGAATCAAATCGACTCAAGACAGCAATTCACTCCCAAGAGCGTTAGGAATCGGCTCCCAAGAGCTTCCCGAATCAGCACCCAAGAGAGTCATGAATCGCCTCCTAAAGGCAATACGAATCAGATTCCAAGAGCATCATGAATCAGCTTCCAAAAACATCCCAAATGAGCAATTCATTCCGACTCCTGAGAGCGATTCAATCTGACTCCTGAGAGCGATTCAATCTGACTCCTGAGAGCGATTCAATCTGACTCCTGAGAGCGATTCAATCTGACTCCTGAGAGCGATTCAATCTGAATCCTGAGAGCGATTCAATCTGACTCCTGAGAGCGATTCAATCTGACTCCTGAGAGCGATTCAATCTGACTCCTGAGAGCGATTCAATCTGAATCCTGAGAGCGATTCAATCTGAATCCTGAGAGCGATTCAATCTGAATCCTGAGAGCGATTCAATCTGACTCCTGAGAGCGATTCAATCGGACTCCTGAGAGCGATTCAATCGGACTCCTGAGAGCGATTCAATCGGACTCCTGAGAGCGATTCAATCTGAATCCTGAGAGTGTTTCAATCTGAATCCTGAGAGCGATTCAATCCGAATACAAAGAGGTCATTAATCAAGCATCAGTAATACTGATTCAAAACAGTTCAGGACCCAAGTCTACTTAAATATTGGCAGGTGTCAACATTAATCTGCAAGTTAACCCATAAAATAGCTTTTGTACTAAAAAGCAAGCAACGCTCAGAGAAATCAAAAATAGCTTTGTAGACCAACACTGACAAATACAAAGTTATTACTGTATTATAGTAACAATTCATATTATGGTGGATACACACACACACACACACACACACACAGCTGTCCTTGCAAACAAAAGGCCCTCGGAGCGAGCGATACAAGGCTGACACACACTACGGCTGCTTCGCTCTCAGTTAAAGGAGAGAGGGGTTTCCGCCAGCTTGGTGGGGGATTCCATCGCCATGGCGACAGCGGAACCCCAGAGAACGGATGGAAAGTGTTCTGGAATCCAGCGACATGGAGACAGAACATGAGACTTCAGATCTTATTAACTACAGGAATATATTAGATTCTATCACCTGCACAACGGGATGAGCCTTTTCATTAGTGAAAAACAGATTAATAGAGACCCTGATACAGAAGAGAAAACTGCTAAACAAATCATTGGTGCTAAAAAGAGAGCAAAATATACAGGTTTGTATGTGTTACTATAGAAATTCCCCTAAATCTGAACAGATCCGAACGCAACAGGATGATCTGACTAAACAGATTAAAACTGCAGCACACTGTCAGCTTCATAAATTATTCAGCATGTCAACAGATGCAACGTCAAGCCAATGAAGGAAACCAATCCACTAGGAGCAGGAAGAAAACTAGATTATTACACAACTGTTCCAAAGTTTGGGGTTGGGAAGATGTTTTTGAAAGAAGTCTCTTATGCTCACCAAAGCTGCATTTATTTGATCACAAACGGAGAAATAAATGCAGTAATATTGTGAAATAGTTAAAAAAAAAATTAAATATAAAATTAATTTATTCCTGTGATCAAAGCTGATTTTTCAACATCATTACTCCAGTCTTCAGTGTCACATGATCCTTCAGAAATCATTCTGATATGAGGATTTCTGCTCAAGAAACATTTATGATTATTATCAATGTATTTTTTGTGTTTTTTCAGGATTCTTTGATTAAAAGCTCAAAAGAACAGCAATCATTTGAAATAGAAATCTTTTGTAACATTATATAAATGTCTTCACTGTCATTTTTGATTTAATGCACCCTTGCTGAACAACAGTATTAACCTTTTTGTCAAGGAGCCAACAATACTCATAATAAACAATGCAAGGTTTAAAACTAGTTAAACTTAGTAGATAAACAGATAAAATGGCATACTAATTAACAGCATCACTTAATATAATTTTTCATCTTTTTTATATGTTTAAGTGGTTTTGAATTGGCTCTAGAGAGGATGTATTTGAGATGCGAGTTGTGACGTGGTTCTCAGACCGCCTCGAGGCTGGAGTCTGAGACGTCGCTGAAGTCCTCTGGGAGACAAGCGTATGGCAGTCGTCTAGCCGACTTCTCCTCATTAGGGTTCATGAAACCCACAACACAACCGCACAAAGACGCTAATGATGATAGCAATGCAGACACAGTAAATCACAGTTTAACATACAGGTACAGCCATCAGAGTACACAATGGATCATGAGGGATTAATTGAGATGTTCTGACAATTATGCATAATAAAATTGCTCATTTGCATGTGTCAACATCTCCGTTTGGAAACAACACTGGATTATACAGATCCAAATTCCTTCTCACCTCAGAACAATGGCAGCTAATTACCCAAACGTGATGGGCGGGTGCGACTGTCTCATCGATCCCTGTAGGGTTCTCCCAGACTGCAATGGGCCATTAAAGGTCAAATGCTTTTTTCCCTTCAATAAACTGCTTCAGGAACGAAGAGACGCTTGGAAAGGAACATTTATGATATGCAAAAGTTCCAGCCCTGTGGGTTTCCACAATACAGCGTAACGACCCAATTGTTATATTTCCAGAAGTTTCCAATGAGGATATGAAATTCCTCAATGATTCCAAGAACCTGAGGTGCTTCAGCCAGGGTATAAATCTGCAAGCAGACGGAAAACACAAGCCATAATCAAATTCTCCCAATAGATCCCATATGCATTGTAAAGGTATTCATTTGCCAGGCACCACTATATTCTAAAACTTGATTCCATTACAAAAAGGTTGCAACCAGGGTTTCTCTCTGAAATAGATCTTGCAAAAACCTAAAGGGGTCATGACATGAGAAACCAAATTTGCCTTGATTTTTTTAAATATCCTGCAAGTTTCATAGCTTAAAACTTCATTATAAACAAAGTATTTATTTCATCAAGTTCCAAAACTGGCACGTTTTGATATTGAGGGATCTGTGACATGACAAATAAATTTGCATATGACCGCCTCCAGAGCAAGACATCGACAAATAGTTCATCATCGCACCACAGGCCCCGCCCACTGGCATTCAGCCTCTCAACGGGTGGCATTTGCCAACACTGGATGTGAGCATCACATCAAATCGAACGCAACTAGAAGTCATTATATTCACTGACGCTGTCTACACTGGATACAGTATACAGATGCACGTTCAGTTTCTGACATACTCCACACGCTTGAGTCTTTCGACAACAGGACAAATGGAAGAGTGAAAGAACATTCGCTTTCCAGTTTGTCTGCGTCTCATTACATTAGATTAGTAAATACGATTATTTAACATGTAGTAAGAAATACTATATAAAAATAATGCAATGCATAGTCTTCACTGCGTGAATTAAATATAAAAAGTATTCTTACTAAAGATTCAAAAGTGATTCAGTCAAGAGCAGTGAGTGATTTTCTCTTTGTCTTTTGTTGTTTGATTTACATTAATGACACGGATGGCAGCAGGATTATTAGGGTGCTGTCACTTTAAGACTGAATGCTCAGATCTTTTGTTTGTCAAGGCATCACTAATATATGGTCAAACCTCTAATGTGCGCATCGTCCTGCAGCGTTTGTGCTTTCAGACGGGAATTCAGTTCACTAAGATTTGCACTGCCAAGGCCAATATTTTTTAATTATGGGCATTGGCTGATAAGAGTCTGTTTGGCTGATGTGTCAGGAGCGGGACTTTAATATTGACACTAAAACACACACATACAGTGTCCATTCTGAAGGGATGCATGATCCCCTTTGCTTTGAAATCGGACAGATGTGTCTTGAAAAACACTGTGTGCGTGTACTTTGATCTCACAAGGCTGCTATGGGAGGCTCTCACACACACACACACACACACACACACAAAGAGGGAAAACACTGATTACAGTGGAGGTTTAAATATGCATTTGATCACGGCTGAAGGAGACACACAGACACGTGCCAACAGCCACAACTAAACTACAGATTTCACAGACAATACAAGAGTATATCTTTACATTAAAAGTTTTCTGTAGAACTTGGTAGATCAATGTTAGGCTATTACAGGTACTGATTTGTTTGAAATTTGAGGAATGCATGTGCATAATGAAATATGCATGTAAATATAATAATTTTCAATATGGGAATTTGTAATAGACTTGCTACAGCAGCATGCAAAACAAAAGGACACTTTAAAATACCTACAAAACCTACAACTCAACCAACCGAACCATCGAATAACATAAAAAAAGGAACGTTACTTAAACCCACCAAGTGTCTGTAAATATGCTCTAAAGCTCAGAGAAAACCACCACAAAATCAACAGATGCAAAAAACAGAACCTATAAACTTTGCATTCCTCAACTGATACATTGTCTACACGATATGTTATTAAAATTAGCAATATGCATCCAATAATGTCCAAAAAATACAAGAAACGTTAGTTAAACTCACCAAGTGCCAGTCAGACGCTCTGAAGCTCAGGGAAGACAACCACAAAATCCACAAAGATGCAAAAAAACAAGTGTGAATCATTTCAGATTGTCTGCTGGTCTCATACGTGTCTGTTTCCCTTCAGACGCGTGTATAATTTAGAGTAAATCTGCAATTTTCTGGGTGTCATAAAGGTTGATGTTCTGTCTGTGGAGGTCTGAACACGAACGAACGGAGATGAGAAGACATTCAAACCTCCCCCTTTCCTTCTCTCTCTCGCTCTCTCTCTCTCTCGCTCTCTCTGAATGTCAAAAAAAAAAAAAGCTCCCAAATCTAGACGGTTTAACCTCAACACCGACCCTCTGTCAAAGCAACAATTAAATATTAATGTCAGATTATAGCATGCTCACATTGCTTTGAAGCGCTGCTGTGACAGGTGCAAAACAATAACAGCAGATCAGCTGGTGCAACTGCATGCATTTCGTGTGTGTGTGTGTGTGTGTGTGTGTGTGTGTGTGTGTGTGTGTGTGTGTGTGTGTGTGTGTGTGTGTATCGCAGAGCACACTTGAGATCGCTGACAGCAGAATATAATCAATGCACAGAGGGGGCTGGGTCAGTGTGTGAGTCTTCTATTGTTAACAGGGTCATGGTGTGTCCATAATGCACCGAGACGGACCGATGGGCTCTTCACCAGGGTTGGGAAGAGTTCTAGTTTCAAGCTGATCCACACTTATCACATTTCCATCCTAAATTTAACCAACCACACAAGAGACGACAACAGAGCAGAATGCAAAACTTAAACTGATCTCACAAACTGATCTGGGTGAATTTAGCACTGGACTGTCAATCACGAGTCTGAAGAGCATGTGATGCATGTGCACGGTCATCAGATGATCTGCATTCGCAAGAAAAATACGAAGAGAAGTGTGCATTAGCAGAGCACTGTGGTGTTTTGATTAGAGACGCACCATATCATTATCGCATTTTTTAATTATTCAGATATCTGCACTTCTTTTTCTTTCAATCAAAAAAAAGGTATGGCTAGTTATAGAACATTAGCTATAATAAATCTGGAAAACATCTGCAAAAATGTTCATTGAAGCATGTAAAGACGTTCAATGTCGCTGAGAGCGCTGTTTTTTTTTCTCCAATTATTTTGAATACAATACATTATCTTTTTTAGTTACTAATACATAAATTAGTTATCTATCAATTTTCTATATCACGCATCCCTATAGATTTGATCAAATTCTTAGCCTTTTTAATTGCAAAGATTTTCATGTTTCTTTAAATCAGATCATTCGGGGACATTATAAAAAAATGATAAATAGTCTTGCACTGAAAAATTCTCATCAACACACCAATCATTTTCCAAATTTAATTAGCTTGTCTCTCTTCGTACCTGCTGGCTCGGTTTGAATTAATAACTTCTCTCTCCGAAACTACGGTTCTGGAAGAACGCACTTGTTAATCAGTTCCCAGTTTTAAAGGGTCTGGTGTACCGTTGAAATGACATCAACTCTGCAATAAAACAAGCCTCCAACAATAGACATCTTATTGATAAATATAAAGCTGCAAAAATACAGAACTGTGTTAGCTTTCAAAATGGTGATATTCTGTTCTGAACGGACTGGGAAGCTTTGAGTTGATGGTATGTCTACAGCAAACATTACAAAAGAGCAAGAACATCCTGTTTTCAATGCAAATATGCATTAGCACATTCATATTAAAGTCTCAGTTAAAGGCTTTACATTATGATTTTTCTAATATTACCTTTCATGCAGTGTGTAATATAGCTGTTTGTTTTAAAGATTCACTGTTTTAAAGATTAAAGTGCACAACAAATAAGTTATTGTCTCACAACAGACTGGGCCATCTGACCAATCACAACAGACTAGGCCATCTAACCAATCAGAGCAGAGTAGGCCATCTGACCAATCAGAGCAGAGTAGGCTATCTGACCAATCACAACAGACTGAGCCATCTGACCAATCAGAGCAGAGTAGGCCATCTGACCAATCACAACAGACTAGGCAATCTGACCAATCACAACAGACTGAGCCATCTGACCAATCACAACAGACTGGGCCATCTGACCAATCAGAGGAGAGTAGACCAATCACAACAGACTGGGCCTTCTGACCAATCAGAGCAGAGTAGACCAATCACAACAGACTGGTCATCTGACCAATCCGAGCAGAGTAGACCAATCACAACAGACTGAACCATCTGACCAATCAGAGCAGAGTAGACCAATCACAACAGAGTGGTCATCTGACCAATCCGAGCAGAGTAGACCAATCACAACAGACTGAACCATCTGACCAATCAGAGCAGAGTAGACCAATCACAACAGACTAGGCCATCTGACCAATCCGAGCAGAGTAGACCAATCACAACAGACTGAGCCATCTGACCAATCAGAGCAGAGTAGACCAATCACAACAGACTAGGCCATCTGACCAATCAGAGCAGAGTAGACCAATCACAACAGACTGGACCATCTGACCAATCAGAGCAGAGTAGACCAATCACAACAGACTGGACCATCTGACCAATCAGAGCAGAGAGTAGACCAATCACAACAGACTGGACCATCTGACCAATCAGAGCAGAGTAGACCAATCACAACAGACTGGACCATCTGACCAATCAGAGCAGAGTAGACCAATCACAACAGACTAGGCCATCTGACCAATCAGAGCAGAGTAGACCAATCACAACAGACTGGACCATCTGACCAATCAGAGCAGAGTAGACCAATCACAACAGACTGGACCATCTGACCAATCAGAGCAGAGTAGACCAATCACAACAGACTGGGCCATCTGACCAATCAGAGCAGAGTAGACCAATCACAACAGACTGGGTCATCTGACCAATCCGAGCAGAGTAGACCAATCACAACAGACTGGGCCATCTGACCAATCAGAGCAGAGTAGACCAATCACAACAGACTAGGCCATCTGACCAATCAGAGCAGAGTAGACCAATCACAACAGACTGAGCCATCTGACCAATCAGAGCAGAGTAGACCAATCACAACAGACTGAGCCATCTGACCAATCAGAGCAGAGTAGACGAATCACAACAGACTGGACCATCTGACCAATCAGAGCAGAGTAGACCAATCACAACAGACTGGGTCATCTGACCAATCAGAGCAGAGTAGACCAATCACAACAGACTAGGCCATCTGACCAATCCGAGCAGAGTAGACCAATCACAACAGACTGAGCCATCTGACCAATCAGAGCAGAGTAGACCAATCACAACAGACTGAACCATCTGACCAATCAGAGCAGAGTAGACCAATCACAACAGACTGAGCCATCTGACCAATCAGAGCAGAGTAGACCAATCACAACAGACTGAGCCATCTGACCAATCAGAGCAGAGTAGACCAATCACAACAGACTGAGCCATCTGACCAATCAGAGCAGAGTAGACCAATCACAACAGACTGAGCCATCTGACCAATCAGAGCAGAGTAGACCAATCACAACAGACTGAGCCATCTGACCAATCAGAGCAGAGTAGACCAATCACAACAGACTGAACCATCTGACCAATCAGAGCAGAGTAGACCAATCACAACAGACTGAACCATCTGACCAATCAGAGCAGAGTAGACCAATCACAACAGACTGAGCCATCTGACCAATCAGAGCAGAGTAGACCAATCACAACAGACTGGGCCATCTGACCAATCAGAGCAGAGTAGACCAATCACAACAGACTGGGTCATCTGACCAATCCGAGCAGAGTAGACCAATCACAACAGACTAGGCCATCTGACCAATCAGAGCAGAGTAGACCAATCACAACAGACTGAGCCATCTGACCAATCAGAGCAGAGTAGACCAATCACAACAGACTGGACCATCTGACCAATCAGAGCAGAGTAGACCAATCACAACAGACTGAGCCATCTGACCAATCAGAGCAGAGTAGACCAATCACAACAGACTGAGCCATCTGACCAATCAGAGCAGAGTAGACCAATCACAACAGACTGAGCCATCTGACCAATCAGACCAGAGTAGACCAATCACAACAGACTGAGCCATCTGACCAATCAGAGCAGAGTAGACCAATCACAACAGACTGAGCCATCTGACCAATCAGAGCAGAGTAGACCAATCACAACAGACTGGGCCATCTGACCAATCAGAGCAGAGTAGACCAATCACAACAGACTGGACCATCTGACCAATCAGAGCAGAGTAGACCAATCACAACAGACTGGGCCATCTGACCAATCAGAGCAGAGTAGACCAATCACAACAGACTGAGCCATCTGACCAATCAGAGCAGAGTAGGCCAATCACAACAGACTGAACCATCTGACCAATCAGAGCAGAGTAGACCAATCACAACACACTGGGCCATCTGACCAATCAGAGCAGAGTAGACTGGTAGAAAGGTGGGGTTTAGAGAGACTGAATCGAACTAGCCTGACGTGGTCATACTATATTCTAGTCAGAATATGAGTCTGATACGGCTCCATTGGGCTGTGATTATGGGGCGTGTTTCAACTGAAGTAGAAGAAGAAGATGAGAGTAAACAATCTTTGCCGGTGTTGTAAAATAATTTAAGGACACACGGAGTACTTACCAACACGATCATCATTTTTGAGAGAAATAGTAAAGGTGAATGCATATACAAACAAGTTCTCCGTTTAGGATTAGAGTGAATTCAACCCAAGCGCCCTTTGGCGACGTGAATGATTACGTTACTGTTGATCATCTGTCCATCATCGTATAAAGCCCGCCCTGACAATGTGATTGGTCCGAACAGCTCCTGTTTGAGCATAGTTGCTCCACAACGGATCAAGTCCAGACCGAACGTCCAGAACTCAAACGTTATGGGCGGAGCTAAATTCAGCATCGAGAATCAAACCGTTTCAAACTGAGAAAAGAGCTGACGCTGCAATGTATATTATGAAAAAAAGTGTTTTTTGACCTTGAATGCATGTAAAGAAATCTTTTTTTTTAAAGGGGCACATAGGGATGTTGCACTGAATATTTAGAACATTTGAAAACACTGGATAATGTTACAATGTAACTCTAAAGAACACAGTGAACCCTGAGCAGCCTGACTGACCATGAGTCACTGCACTAGGGTAGATGTTGTTTGTATTTTGTTCCCATGATGAGTATTTAAGTGTGTGTTTATGGTAACAACATCACAAATGGTTTAACTGTTTATCATCACCCCCATCTGAGAGAGTCACAGGATTCTCATATCATATGATGGAAAACCGGTCTTTTCAAATAAGACTTAAATCTACTGTTTACACATACTCTAACATTCACAATTCAAAGCTACTTCTGGGGCTGTAAATCTCCTAAAAGGACAACAAATAAATTATATTAATACAAATTGTACCAATAAAAACTCCATATGAAATGTGCACTTCATTGAATAAAGCATCAAAACAATTTTCACTCAGAAATTGCAAGTAAATTTCACAAATAATTAGTAACACAATTCAATTAATCATGACGTTTTGAGGAAGCAACACTGAAATAGTATTTCCTTGTAAAACGTACTCTAATAATCTTCAAAACGTTTTTTTACACTGTATATATGCCAAGTCTTCTGAAGGCATAAAAGAGAGCATTAAATTTGAGGAACAGCCTTTACATTTATTTCTGAAAATTATTCCCTCTACTAGGCCTGTCGCAATAATCAATATATCGATATATCGCACAATATATGTACATGACCTCAATAATTTTTTGTGATGCAATATATCTCCCATTATGTTTACATGATAATATATGTCACCAATATTTTACTCGATTGTGCTGTCATCTTGAATGTTTTCTGTGACGGAGGTGAAAGTGGTTCTCGGGCAGTTCCTTCATACACAGGGCGGTTATACACAGGTGGAAAATGGCGCCATTCGAGGCGTTACAGTGTTTTCCTGACCACTACTGACCGTTTGGAAGAATAAGCCCAAATGGACTCGATCCCTGTTCCGGTACACATATAAATGTCAACGCAGAATGACAAGTGTTGAAACCGTTTCACAAGGGAAAATGTCTATTTACTATTTATTACATTTTTTATATTTTTATTCAGGAAAATATATTTTTTACCCTTAATTTCCATGATCTAAAGAATTACAAGGTTGTCATTTGAAAGTGTGTAGGTCGTATGCTGTTATATTAGGATTATATATTCAGTGGCATAAAATAGTCTTAAAATGACAATAATATCGTTTGTCACAGTTATTTCTGGGACAAACAAAAAGTAGTTATCGTGACAGGCCTACCCTCTACCAGTTTTAAAGTCTTAAGGGATAGTTCACCCAAAAATGCAAATTCTCCCCCTCATGTCGTTCCAAACCCGTCTCCCGTTCATCTTCAGAACACAAATGAAGATATTTCTGATGGAATCTGAGCGCTCTCGGACCCCTCCATAGACAGCTCTTTAATTTACACTGTCAAGCTCCAGAAAGGCAGTAAAGACATCGCTAAAATAGTCCAGTCGTTCCACCTTAATATAATGAAGAGACAAGAATACTGTGTGCGCAAAACAAACAAAAATAACAACTTTATTCAACAATTTCGTTCTAGCCTGTGTCAGTTTCCTACGCAGTTTCCATTGTAAATACAGTGAACTATCCCTTTAATTGCATTTATGCAAATTCACAAATCACCCTGTGCATGACCACAATGTGACACATTTAAATGTAGTTCAATGAAAGCAAGTGCAAATGAGATTTGAGAGCTGTAGTTTGGAATAGAGCTTGCAAGTTGAGAAGGTCAAAAAGAGGGCGGAAAATGATCATGTTAAACTAAATTACGACTGTCTTAGTTTAAGAGACCTTGACTAGCTTCAGGGAGAAAAGTCAAATGCTACACATAGAATACGGCCTCTTGAACAAAATATGATTTGCCCACAAGCCCACTTTTAAAGCGCGGACCGTTCTCTCCTCCACATAACTGCTTGTTTCTCTTCAAGCACTCCCTTCAGAAATATTTCATCTCATTAAATTCTTGTTTGACTCCCTAAACAACATAGAAAACATTCAATAAAACCATTAGTAAAATTGAGAAAGAGGTGATGCTACATGAACCAACGCTGCTGTAATGCACATGTTGAATAATCTTATCATTTCCAAGGAAAGAATTTGCTGGCCTTAGTGTTATCTGGTCTAAAACGACATCCGTGTCCGATAACTCGTGGCACGCAAAAGAAATCAAGTCAATCCAGCACAATGAGTCCTTTCAGCACGGAGACGCTTCAAAACAGCCTGAACAGCCTTCCCATCAGCCAATAAATCGATTATCTCTGGAATGAGCCTGTTTTAGTTAACTGAGATTAAAAACAACCAACCCACATGAGTCTTGTGAGTGACCCGGCACAACCTGACTCTCCACAAAGTCAACTTAAAATCTACATTTACCCCACTTACTTTTAGTTCTGGTTTCATTGTGAATGATTCATAAATGCATGTTGTCTTCATAATATTTCATCAAATGACTAATTAGCTCATGGCTCTCTTATTTTAAGACACTTTTTACAGTAAATAAAGTTACAAAGATTTCTATTTCAAAATCTGATAATAAGAAGAAATGTTCATCAGAAGGGTCATGTGACACTGAAGACTGGAGTAATGATGCTGAAAAATCAGCTTTGATCACAGGAATACATGACATTTTACAATATATTCACAGAGAAAACATTGATTTGAAATTGTAATATTTCAGAATATTACTGAATTTACTGTCTATTTTATCAAATAAATGCAGCCTTGGTAAGCAGAGACTTTTGAATGGTAGTATATATCCAGTACAGTACTATAATTACGGCGTGAAAGATCCAACCTTACTTGAGTATTTTTACAATAAAATACTGTTAAATGTTAGCCTGCTTCTACCAGACTCTCGTACATTTCATTAGTACAGAGAGCCTGGCCACTCTCCATTGACCAGCGCTAACTTCCTTGAGGGTGGGTACTCTGTTTAAGTTTAAAACTATTGGATCTGCCATAACCAGTCGATAACATTTGGTTGTGACGTATTTCATCTCAAATTTGCGCGCAACATCAACGTCCTCGTTCTCAGCCACTCCCTCTGTTCGCTGATTAAACTGGGTAAAATTTGACCGGATAAAACCAGAGAATATACCGCAATCCCAGACGGAGGACTGAAGGAAAATGAAAATTGAGCGGAAGTACGTAGGAGGGCAGAGCCAGGCTAGTTAAATGTACCATTTTTTTAATATGGTTATTTACAGTAAAAAGCATTTCCTGTGTGGCACTTCACATTTGATGATTTTTTTATTGCATTAATTATGGTTCTTCTTCGTTCTCATATGCGGTTAAATATACCAGTTTAAAATAATTTTTTATTCGAATTATACATGTTGTTCTGTAAATAATGTTCACATTTTTTATGTATTATTCTGTAAACGAAACAGATTTTGTTTTTACATTTTGCAACAATAGCTACAAATGATGTAGTGTAACTTCATGATATCTCTGTATAAACTTGAAAAGATTTTCTAACAAAAACTAGAAATGTTATCTGGGCACTTAACTGAAATAAAAGTCTAAGTTGAAGACATTACTAAAACATCACTAAAGCTGAAACAATAATAAATGAACCTCTTCCTTCCCTCGCCTAAAATTGTACTTAATGTTTTCTTTGTGCATAAAGCTTGTTTTATTTCAATTTGACAATATTTTTCCATTTTTAATGTAATTTCTTTAAGTAAAAAAATAAATAAAAATAAAAATTCACCTTTAAATTATTAGATTTTATCAATAAATAATAAATAAATAGTATTTTAAGTAAATATTTTTTTCAGGGATGCACCGATATGATACCGATAACTGATAATTCTTACATTTGAAGCCGATAACCAATATATTGGCCGATAAATCTAAATCCAAATTTTTATATAATTTTTGAAAGCCTGATTACAATTTTACACTGCACTGGACGTTTTCTTTTTGAACTGATTCCAATCATATTTCAAGCAATTCAAACCCATCATGGTGAACAGTGCGCATCTGAGGCGTCTCGTCTGAAGGATATAATCCATTATTTATCGAATTTAAGATATTGGACAAATTCTCTTATCGGACCGATGACGATAACAATAAAACCGATATGGTGGTCGATATATTGTGCATTCCTAAAATTTAAACAAAATTATAAAGTTACAAAAGTACATCAAAATAACTAAACTTAAAGTAAAATTCAAATTGAAAACCATAAAATGCAAAAACAGAAGCGAATTCAAAATATTAATAAACACTTTAATAGTATAAAAGCATTGCTCATAACAACACTCAATACATTATACAAAACTAACAAATGCTTTAAGTTTGCAAGGCATAAAAATGCACGTGCATGACAATTAAGGTAAGATGCAGTGACAACACAACTGGACCGTGATGCTCTCCCTGGCCTCGGGGCATCATTACTATTCAGTCCTGTTATCGATAACCAAGCATTGCTTATCACTGTGTGTTTCAAAGAAAATAACTATAAACAGCAGCTATCTGAAGAAACCCTGTGACTGATCTGAGACCTGTGCAGGTGTTGGGGGCAACATAAACTAGCCTGCGGTCAGATTAGAGGGGTAATTAGTATCCAGAACGGTAACAGAATAAGGGCGTCCTCCTATCAGTCCAGATCCTTCTCTCCACACTCCTCTGGGAGATGGAGGGATGTTGGCAGAGGGACACAAAGCACGACTGTGTTCGGCTCACAAAATCAAGAGTGGCACTTTTGTGCGGTTTCTTAGAGTGAAGGAACATTATGTGCCGTGGACGAGTCTTTTTCAGCATCCAAAATGTGGACGGGGCATTAAAACAGGGTCAGAGACCGGTTAGGGCATCGATGTAAGGTTTGGATCAGCTCACATTTCACTAGCTTGCAGAAAGGGGTCAAAACTAATGAGAGACCCCCGCTATCGCTTCAATTCACATCTGAAGGTGGTCAATCGCTGCATTGATTTTTAAAGCAGGAAGAATCTATCAGTTCAAATTTACATCATTAAAGGGTCCGTTCACACAAAAATGTAAGAACATTGTTGAAAACAATATGTTTCAGGTGAACGATCCCTTTAAAACAACACTTGAGTGTAAGTTGGTCTTAATCTCACAGGTTTTGTTCTGAAAGGCCGGTTCTGTTTATCGACGGGCCGCTGGTGTACGGTTCACAGGGATATTGGGTACCCGCCTGACCCGGTGCCAACTCATCTGGGTGACATGACTCTATCGTGTTCAACCATGAAGGCGGGTCATTGTCTGGCTGGGTTATCGACATAAACCGTGTTCAGATGAACATACGCTATATGACCCACTCATTGGATCATTTCCTCATTAAAAATGTCCTGAGGGACTAATTTAACATCAATGAACCCATACCCATGGGGTGGGGAGGACACTGCTCTAATTATTATAGCACAAATAAAGATCAAGGCTAAAAATTCAGAATAAATACTAGCTGTGTTTACGGCCTACTATTTTAAAAAGTAGTATGTGAAACAGCACAGGCATTTCAATTAATAGTACGCTACATTGCTGTCACATGACCTCACGACATGACATTGTTTCAAAGCAGCTTTACAGAAAATCCTGATGTTGATGTTCATAATGCGGTAATATCTTCATGCATTATAGGTCGCATTCAGCAGATGAGAGCTGGGCAATGATAAAGTTACATTTTGTGATGATATTTAATCAAACAGTTGTGATTTTGCTATTATAGGGTAATTCCGTGTCAACTCAAGAGGTCGGCTAAAAAAAAAAAATGATTTAGATTTTTTTTTTGTCTGGTGAAAGAAATGCATAAATGAAGAAGAAAGCCAAAATATTAATGTCACAGATGAATATTGACTGAGTAACCCAATGTTTTTTGTGGAGGGGGTCAAAAATGACAATTTTAACCTGAGATTTGGAGCCAATTTACAGGGGTGTAAAAATGACTTTAGAAATATCTCAGAATCATTATTTTATATTTACACAGAGATTATGTCTATTAGCAAAATCTCTTGACTTCAGCGAGCCTTGTTGCATTATATGCCAACGGTGACAGTTTAAAAATGGGAAATAAGCACTTCTTGTGTTTTTTACCCCACGTTTGCATGCCTGTAACTCAGGAATTATTAAAGATACCTTAATGTCCTTTTAGATTTTGGTTCTTAACAAACATTTCTTTTGGTATCTTCAATTTTAAGACCCTGTATGGTTCAGTCCCAGAGTTATGGAGATCTTAATGTGTGTCTATGAGTAAACTGGTCAATTTTACACATTTTCAGTGGTCAAAAACCAAATCCGGGTCACTTTGCATACACCCCTGATACTTTTTCCTTTTAAAGTGGAATATCTGAACAACAAAATGTTTAAATTAGACATGTATCTTGTTTTATTCTGTCAACACAATTGCATAGAATATATCTGTCTGAGTGCCAAAGATATTAGTTTTCCGAAGTTTGAATGCATGTCACTCAAAAAGCATTAAATATATCCTAATATCCTTCTAGACTCTAATTCTTAATAAACTTTTCATTTGGAACCTTAATTTTTAAGGTCGTATATGGTTCAACTACATAGATATGGGCATCCCAATGTGACTCCATGTTCAAATAGACCCATTTTCAATGGTCACAAATAAAAAAATAGTGGATTACTCAGTAAATATAAAAATACATCCATGAGCGGGGGAGTTTCTAACATTTGGTGGATTTGCCACGGAATTACCCTATAGATTATACTATTGCCCTACATGAGTATAAACTCTATGTATGCAGATTAAGAAAGACATACTTATTTATCCAACAGAATTTATAATTCTGTCAAATAATCCAATCAAATGCGGTGTAGATCATCTGTATTACATGCATACAGAACATGCACACAAGAATATACTGCATGCAAAAACACATGTACAAATACTAGGGTAGTATGCTATTCTGAACACATTCATTTGTTTATTTATTCTGAACTCTGCATAAATTATATCATTTCAGGGGTCAGTTTTAAGACATTAGGGGTCAAGAGGTCATGGACACAAAGGCACTTAATGATAACCCTCCGCTGACAGCCAACAATTCATGTCAGGCTATATTCTTCCACTTACCAGCCACTTTTACCTGCTTCTATTTTAGACAGCCTTCAGGCACCTGCTCTTAGAGACACGAAAGAGGCTCCCAAAAAAAACTAGCAACAGATTAAACCAGCAACAAACTCACAAAGATGCATGACCTTTTGAAAAATACTTGAACACTAAACATGCATTAATGTTTAAACTACATGCAAATATAAACTCGTTATTAATTGAGAGTCTGCATGTAAAAAATTACAACTTTTATGTTAAATCTCACCTCACACACATTTATATAAACTTTAACCTACATTTTGCTTGTCACCAAATACAATTGCACTGCTTACATGGATGGCTTTTGCTAAGTTTGCACAACTAAGCATGCACAAAGAAAAAAATCTGTTGTGGTCTTGAGGACTCTTTTGTTGTTTAGATGAAAAGTCTGGGATAATTTATGCCAGTTTGACTGCAGACCTCCACATGACCCTAAAATGCCAGACTAACATATAAAACCACACACAACTAAACCAAACAGCACTAAACGCGCAGGTTAACCCAGTTTAAATTAACTTATGCAAACAGTTCAAAGGGAACGACATTAGAAGCAGAGTCGATGTCAGCCAATGAGCTTTTGATATTTTAAAAAGAGCAAATACTTTCCTTTTGTTCGGTTGTTTCTGAACCAAACATAAAGTAACACTAAATGAACCCGCCACTAAACGCGAACAAACTGCGATATACGGTGAAACCGACGCGTATTGTCGTGTAGAGGAGGAAGAAACCTGCTGTAAATGATCCAGCCGAGGAGGAACAAGTGCAGCTCAAAGTCTAAACCCTCTCGAGACCAGAGTCCATGGAAACCGGAGAAAAACAATCCTCAAAAACCCGAGCACACAGCGAACGAATCCCGTACAGACACTCACTCACTCACTCACTCACCCGGGCGGCGTGAAGGGTTCCGGTCCTCCGCGCGCGGGTTAACCGTTTAAAGTTTAAAGAGTTTGTGAGAGCTGATGCCGTGACCTGACGCGTCTCTCTCTCAGCGATGTTGTGTGTGTGTGAGAGAGAGAGAGAGAGAGAGAGAGAGAGAGAGAGAGAGAGAGAGAGAGAGAGAGAGAGAGAGAGAGAGAGAGAGAGAGCAGAACTATCATGGGACAAGACGCTTTACAAACGATATTATAGAATAGGTTTTTGTTAATATACGTTAAAAAAATATTTAATAAATATTAGATTTTTTTATTTTTATTTAACACAGTTTTGGTTCAATATATGGGATTTTGTTTTTAGAAAAAATTAGGCCTACTTGTATGACAGTTGACTCAAAGATATAACAAATCATTTTAAATGTGATATATAATAAAATATATATTTTTTATAATTATTATTATTATTTGATATGGAATCAATAATTAATAATTATCACAAAATTATTTGTTGTATCCTTGAGTTAACTGTCATACCAGTTGAAAAAAAAAAATATATATATATATATATATATATATATATATATATATATATATATATATATATATATGCGTGTGTGTGTAATCATCTACATTGTGGGGACCAGCCAATGAGGGGAATGGAAACATACTAAATGATTTATTTATTTATTTTTAAATTAAAAAATTATTTTCTTGTGTGAAGGGTAGGTTTAGTGGGCTACAGGTTTAGTGTATGGCGAGAGAATATACCGTTTGTACAGTATAAAAACCATTATGTGTGTCAGCTGCACCTCCTGTGACCAGAGTTCGATTCCCAGCTCGAGGTCCTTTGCCGAACCCTTCCAACCCCCCCGCTTTCCTGTCGAAATCTCCACTGTCCTATCCAAACAACATAACTTAAAAAACCCAAAAACATGTAGGCCTATGTAGAGTTCCCACAAAGACAGTGACACCGAGAACTGTGTGTGTGTGTGTGTGTGTGTGTGTGTGTGTGTGTGTGTGTGTGTGTGTGTGTGTGTGTGTGTGTGGACTGGTAATCCTACGTTATGGGGACAAAATGTCCCCACAAAGATGGCAATATCCAAATTTTTGTCCTTGTGGGGACATTTTTTGGTCCCCATGAGGAAAACATCTTATAAATCACACTAAGTGATGTTTTTGAAAATGTAAAATGCAGCATGTCTCCTGTGATGGGTAGGTTTAGGGACAGGGGCAGTGTAGGGGATAGAAAATACGGTTTGTACAGTATAAAATGCATTACGCCTATGGAATGTCCCCATAAAACATGAAAACACAACATGTGTGTGTGTGTGTGTGTGTGTGTGTGTGTGTGTGTGTGTGTGTGTGTGTGTGTGTGTGTGTGTGTGTGTAATATACTGTATACCATGTTAAAACTTGCAACTACAGCTTGGGCAGTTTCTGAGTTGTTGGAATGATTAATGGTTGAGTGAATGGTTCAAAGACTCATTCATAAAGGCAGTCACTTGTTTCGTTACTGAATGAATCAGCGTTTTATAATGACTCGGTTTAGTGAATGATTCAATGACCCAAGCTGTGTTCGGAAATCACCCCCCAATACCCTCATTCACAATTCCCTACAATAACTCCACTAATATAGTTCACTTGAGAGGGAGTGAATGCAAACGAGTGAGTGAATTCGGACACTGTTGCATAGTTTGTGCTTGCTGTTTAATTTTTAATTCTTGAATTCTGTGATGGATCTATTCTAGCATGTATAAACCTTAATTAAACAATTTAATAATAAATTAAAAGGAATTTATACCTGTATGATATTACGCCCTTCCAACATTAGACCAGTGGTTTGGAGAATGGATGGATGGATGATTGATTCATCTGCAGGCGCCATCTTCTGGTCAGATGCGGGAATTCATTCGCCACACGACCCTCACAGTGCATTATGGGTATTCTCTAGCCATTGAGCGTACATCGGTTGTTCACTCGTTATTGTGGTGCATTGTGGGATTGAATGAGTGCACTCGATAACGTCCACTATGGTTTCAGACCCCTACAAATGGCTGTCCCCTCAAAAAGTGCCCTATTTAAGGGTACAGAGACTGTTGTTACCGAATTGGTTCACTGAATGATGCGATACTTAATTAAAATACAGTGACTTGTCGCCAAATACTGGTGTCACTATGCAACCTGCAGAAAGTGGCTTTGAAAAATCTACACTAATACACAGATATTTGCAAATCCAAGTCCTGGGTTATCTGTTTTTGGAAACTAGATTTAAACATAGATATATGAAGTTACTGCGAATGTACAGTGGATTAGAACAAATTTCTAGGTTTAAGCCTAGTCCCAGACTGAACTGCATGTTTTTAACTGAAAGCAACTTGCACTGAAAAATCTTAAAATATTAAGATGCACACCAGTAATGTTTTTAAGGAGTTTATAAAAGCTACTGAAATGTCCTAATTGAACTAAGGCCTAATCCTGGCTTAATCTAAGCCCTGTCTGTGAAACCAGGCCATAGAGTTATTGCACCTGTAGAGTCATAGTGTTTACGTAACAAGCATTTATAAAGCTGAGCAGTGGCCATAGAGTTACATAACCTCAGTATGTTACTCTGGAACCTAGATTTGCTTTAATCCTGGACAGGAGTTTCTCCGTTTATGGGCTCTGTGTCTCAAGTTATGGGGCTTGACATTGGATGTTTATACGCAATTAAAAGCGGAAAAAGAAACATTTCTCTCGCCGCAAGCAAGCTGCTAGAACTAATGAAAGGCCCCTTGTCAAAAGGTCAAAGGTTATGAAACATTTTCAGCCTATGGAGGAGTGAATCCAAAACAGGAGCATGTTTCGTCTTTTTCCTCCACATTACCAGGCAAAAGTAAGAAACACTCTGCATACATTATTTACATTATAATTGTTCACATTATTTTTGAAAAAGGAACACAGTAAATAAAGTGTCTTGTGTGCACTAGATCCTCTGGCCAGTGGCGCTGGATATTTAACTTTGATGAGCCATGCGAACAGTTTCCATCTGCTTTCACATCTTGTTTTCACAGAATGACCCTTTAAACTGCTTCATCTGTTAAACCCCCATCGCCTGATCTGCAGGAATTTTAAAAAGAAAGAGCTGACGTAATGACACTCCTTACACAGATAACAGTGGCAAACAAGCAGCACTTACACACAGAGCATCTCATAAATCAGCTGAACTGATGGCCAATCGCTCTGTAATGGGGCGGCGTGTTGCGTGTGACCCTGTACGTCACGCTCTGAGTGCTGAGTGTAATGCTGCTGTACGCGTGAAGTATGAGCGTAAACGCGCATGTGCTGAATGCAGTGTCTCAAAATACACCTGTAAGACCTGGGAATGTGAGGCATCTCTGAGTAAAACAATGTAACACTGATAAGGCAATGTATGATCAGATCTGCCCTATAGATATGACGTACAGGAATCCTAATTAATGTCAACTTGATTCTGAAGAAAATGTGAGTTGTGCTTATCTAGGCGGTTACCACAGTGTTGCTATGGGGTTGCTAGGGTGTTCTAGGTTGTTTTCAAATGTGTTGCTACTGCACTGGATTGCTAGGATGTTCTTGGAGGCTGCCAGGGTGTTGCTAGGGTGTTTTGAGTGGTTGTCAGGGAGTTGCTATGTGGTTGCCAGGGTTTTGCTGTATGGTTGTTCTTAGGGTAATCTAAGTAGTTGTTATGTGGTTGATTGTATAGTCTAGGTGGTTGGCAGGGAGGTGCTGTGCAGGGCAGGGAGATGCTATGGGGTTGCTAGGGTGTTATGGGTGGTTTCCAGGAAGATACCATATGGTTGCTAGGGTATGGAGTTACTACGTGGTTGCTAGAGGCTAGAGGAGCTGCCAGGGTGTTCTGTGTGGTTGCCAGGGAGTCACTATGTTGTTGCTGTACTGCTCTAGGTGATTACCAGGGCATTGTTATGTAGTTGCTAGGACAGGGAGGTTGTCAGGGAGTTGCTATGTGGTTGCTAGGGCAGGGAGTTGCTATGTGGTTGTTAGGGTGATCTAAGTAGTTGCTATGTGGTTGATTGTGTAGTCTAGGTGGATGCCAGGGAGTTGCTATGTACTAGCTAGGGCAAGGGGTAGCTATGTGGTTGCTATGGTGTTCTGGGTGGTTGTCAGGAAGATACCATATGATTGATAGGGTATGGCATTACTATCTGGTTGCTAGGGTGTTCTAGGAGGCTGCCAGGGAGTTGACAGGGTGTTTGATTGGTTGACATGGTTGCTATACTGCTCTTGGTGTTGACCTGAAGTTGCTAGGACAGGGACGTTGCCAGTGAGTTGCTATTTGGTTGCCAGGGATATGCTATGCAGTTGCTAGGGGGTGGAGTTGCAATGTGGTTGTCAGGGAGTTGCTATGTGGTTGCTAGAATGTTTTGAATGGCTGACATAGTGTTCCAGGCGCTTGCCAGAATGTTCTGGGTGGTTGCCAGAGAGTTGCTATGTGGTTGCCAGGGTGTTGCTATGTGTTTTCTTACTGTCTTTTAAAAGTCAGAGGTTAGAGGTTTGTTCAGAACACTATAAGCAATATCAGTTGTGATTTGTTCCTTTAGCAAGAACCAGCTAACCAGCAGACTGTGGCATTCCTGCACTGCAAAACCATATTACCAGTTTAACTGCAAGCTACAAACCTTCAAGCTGAAGCAGCAGCAGCAGGGTCTCTGAACGCAGCAGCTGGCTGGTGGTCTAACCCCTGGGATCGTTCTCTGAGACTGCTGATATGACGGATAATTGCACAGATGTGCTGTTTTTCTCCCACGAGAGTACATGAGGGAGAGGCAGATCTGATCTGAGTTCATGGCCTGTATGAATGAAGTCCAACTAGTTTGATAGACAGAAACTCTGCTATGGATGATGGGTTTGTATAAAACCCCGTTCCTCCATTCACGTAGTTTTAACCCTTTGTTCTCTGTCTCCATCTGATATGTGGGTGAACTCATTTACCACTTTTTATGTGTATCTGTGCAGTTGACAGGCAAATACGTAGTTTTAGTTGCTTCACTGAGAGTGCGATCATTTTTACCCTACATAGTTTTAGCTCACATGATTTTTTTAAAATGTGCAATTTAATATTTCCCTTTGTACTCAATGCAAATAGTGCAATTCAAATGCGACCTTTTAATAGCCTGCTGTTTCCCAGCAGTGAAAGCAATAATCCTTATCAGAGCGCATACAGTATGCTTATGTAAATATGACTTTTCTGGCACATGCCGGACTTCAGTATAGGCTCCCGTACCAACTGAGGATGATGTGTTTTTCAGCAGGGATAAACTCAAAGACAGTGAGGCTGAAAACAGAGACAGAGACAGATGGGCTGGTGTGTATCTAGTTTCACTCGAGCATTCCAGCAGGATTAAACTGTCCTTGAGTCAGTCAGAGACACACAGATCCAAACCTGCGTGTCATTCCCGAATCACACACACACGCTCCGCATATCAAGCACAGATACACAATCCTGGTCCAATAAAAGTTCTGGACCTGTGAGGAGTCTATCGGGTGCGTCTGGAGCTCGCGCGCCATCTAGTGTCGAGGCGTCGAACAGGTTTATAGAGCACTCGTGTTCATCATATTCAAACATTTCTTAATGCATTTTTCACAAATAAGAAATTTTTTTTTAACCTTGTGTTATATATTACTATTATTATATTATTTATTTGATAAATTAATAATATAGCCTATAATAATATCATAAAACAATTATTATTTATAAAACAAGCATATTTCGTTATTATATGATTATAACAACAACAAAAATATATTGTATATTTATTTATTATAATATTTTTTAATTAATGAATTATAATATTTTTAATTAATAGGCCTATTACCATTAGCTCATTTTAATGCACTCACATTCGCCACTAGAGGTCACAATAAGATACATTTTGACATTATTATTATTTTTTATTTATTATTATTTTATTTTTATTTTCTTGATGCTCAGAACAATACACAGAATATAACAACAACAAAAACAATAACAGGATAAACACACATATACAAAGGAATAAAAATAACAAGAAAAAAAATTATTGGGGGGATAATATAAATTAAACATATTGATAAATTATATGAATTACGTGACACTGAAAAAAGGAAATTGATTGCAAACAGATAATGTTTTTATGGCTTTTTTGTTCTCAGAAATTTTAATTGAAAATAGGTATTTTTCAATTTCTTTCACAAAAACAATAAAGAGAGGCTTAGTATTTAGATATTTGGATTTATGAATGTGGAATTTAACGAGTAACAAGATCAAATTAATTACAAAAATGTTATCTTTTTTAGACTGATCATAATCGACAAAGCCCAGTACCTATTTTTTTAAATCAATTCATAATAATCGAATGGGAGTTTTTGCGTAACACACTTCCGTATTCTTCTAAACTGTCTGCATCGTTTCCGGTTCAGGTCTTGATGTAGGGGAGACCAGAGAGTTTTGTTACACGGGGTTAGATGTAAATTTGACAGTAACGTAATCAATATCATACACTCCCATCTTTTGAGCTCACAGGAGAAATTGCATGTGGCTGAGCACATTTGTTGATTTTAGCACCAAAAAAAAAACAGATTTTTAGTTAAGAAAGTAAAAATGTTTCACCAAGATTATGTTTTTCCTAGCAATCATTTATTTTGTACTGGTACAACGATTTAATTTACATGCCCTGAAGTAGCGATTTCTCTAGTTTATTTTGATGCTTTGTATTTATGCTGACTTCAAACCCACGTGCTAAAACAGTTAGCCTTGTTATGGCTGTGTGTGGTGGGGAGAGTAAGAGTTTATTAAAAATATTAAAATCAACCCCTGATGACTCCAATGAGTCCAGTTATCAGTCACAGCCTCTGTTGAGTCATGTGAGTTTTGTTGTTGTTGGTGTGTGTGGAGATATTTATTCAGTAATGTGTTTCCATCTTACCAGCTAAAATTGTAACTTATTAAAAGTTTTTTGTGTGTGTGTGCACATTTTTAGAATATATGTGCATCTTGATGTTTCCATCCAGCATTTTTTTTATATGCAAGATCTCAAAATTCACATAAAAATAGGTGGATCTTGGAAACATAGCTAGTGAGTGAACCCGTATGTGACAGGAATACAGTACACTTAGACACACACACACACACACACACACACACACACACACACACACACACACACACACACACACACACACACACACACAGAGCAAGATCAAATGTTTTGCACAATGTTTAAAGTTCAAAAAGTTCATTTAAATTGTTCAAAACAGTTTTTTCTTTGTTCTTCAATGATATTAATGCAAAAATGTCATAGTGTGGGTGTTACATTCACCCACGGCTAGAGTTAGGCATGGAGTAGATTGTAACAACTCTTTGACATTAACTTGTACACGTCCTAGTTATATTTGTAGCAGACAGATGTGGCTACAAATGTGAGACTTCTAGCACAAACAACCACTGAGTTACTGATGTTCAAACAAAAAGTGTTACAGTTTTCTTCTCACTAACATTCGGAAATTAAAACATGTGAATATAACGTCAACAGTAAAAAAAAATATTAGCTAGGGTAGCTGATTATTAAAAGTCCATAGATGTTGCAGTCAGTTCGTACTGCCGTTAAAGGGTTCGCTAACCCCAAAATGAAAAGTATCTGAGCCGTGCATTCATTTGAGTGATGACGGATATTATGGGATGGCTTGATGCAGCACAGGAGAAACTTAATTGAATGCGGTCACGTAACAGATCTGCTTCAAATTGAATTAAAAAATAAATTAGAACATTGAAATAAAACAAGTAAAGGGTGTTCAAATACTATACAACCGTGAATATAGGCCTATAATTAATTGGGAATTATATGTTTTAAAAAAACAACAACAAAAAACAACAGTGCACATTTCATTTCTCTGTTATAACTTTTATGTTGGTTTGGTCGTTTGGCTGTTTCCTTATAAAGGTCCATGATTTCGTGTTTTTTAATTTTTTTATTTATCAAGTTTTTTGCCAGGTGGCTTTTTTCATTATTATGATCATAATAATGAAAAAAGCCACCTGGCAAAAAACTTGATAAATGTCATCACGGTGCTGCATTGCTGATCGTGGTTTCGAGTATCGATGCATCTGCCCTCTTCAGGGAACATAAGAACGCACAGTAATCACAGATAATATAATCCAGATATTTTAATCAAATACGCAAATTTGTTTGAAGAACCAAAGGGATCCGTTCTTCGCACCTCGCTTAATACATCTGAGATGATTTGACGGATCCCAGACCTTTAATCGTGATTACTGATCTCTGGCTAATTTGGCTCTTCAAACGAATTTGCGGATTTGATTAAAATATGTGGATTAAATTATCAGATTACTGCGCGTTTTTGTGTTCCCTAAAAGGGCAGATGCATCATATGCGAAACCACGATCAGCAATGCAGCGATTGGCTGGCGTCAAGAAAACGTAATGACATCATATAATTGAAAAAGCCACCTGGCAAAAACTATACCAATTACACAATATAGTCACGATTGTATAGTATTTGTACACCCTTTACATTTTTATTTCAATGTTGTAATTAGCAATTCATTAAAATTTTAATTCAATTTGATTTGTTACGCGACAGCATTAACTAAAGTTTCTTAAGGGTCAAGATCAAGTTATCTGCATCTCCTGCGCTGCATCAAGCCATCCCATAATATCTGTCACCACTCAAATCAATGCACGGCTCAGAGTAACGTTACAGCATGTGTGTCAGACTCCAATAAAATTATTAAGTAATTATTCCATCATAAATAAATCTCTCAATCAAGTGGCTGTGTCTATATTATACACAACATTATAATATTATTTTCAAATACATTTTGATATTAATATTGTTATTATTTTAAATGATCATTGTCCCTGGTTCAGTAAGGAACACTTGTAATAAAGTAGCAGTGGCTGGGACAGATTTTAAGTATCAACGCTCCTTAAAAATATGTAATGTTTCCATGAAATCAGTTTAAGCTTAGGGACCAGTTGCTATGACAACAAGTCCAGGATGAGCTTCGAAGAACCAAACAATTCGAGATCATGCCAAATCGTCAACAGTCAAATCCAGCGGACTGAGTTAGCCACGGAAGAACGGACCCCAGGTCACAATTGAAACGTATTGACCAATTAAAAGAGGGATGGCACATAGGCTTTCCAGCTAATGCATATCAATATTTACAAATGTATAATCAGTGTTGGGGAAATCATTAGAAAAGTAATGCATTACAATATTTTGTTACTACCTTAAAAAGTAACTTATTGAGTTACTTTGTTACTTTTTAAGAAAAGTAATGTTACGTTACTTTTGCGTTACTTTTTCTCACCTGGGCTGGGCTTGTTTTTTAGTTTTTTAAAACAAAATGTTATATTTTTGTGCAAATGTAAAGACCTCTTCTTCATACCAAAAATGAAATAAGCCTCAGGCTGAGGTAAAAATACAAATTCCCACATTAACAGTAGAGGGCGCAGCTCTGCTGTGCTGCGCTGCCATTCTGGATAATGGGCGCAGGAGAAAAACAGTTTTACCAATAAAAATAAAAAAATCTAGTAATTTTTGCTCATGGTTTAACTGAATCATTAACAGGTCAGCAGCAAATCGGTCAATAAAGATAGATTAAATGCATACAAATATTTGTTTTATTTAACATTTAATTATTGGAGGTTTGCATATTTTGCATTTTGCTGATTTTATTCATTTTGAGGAATACTCAATCTTTATGCAAGTGAGATGAATAAATGCAGATGAATAAATTTAGTCTAGAACTACAATAACTCATGTTCACACACAACACCTCTGCTGTCAGTCAAATAAATGTGAAAAAGTAACGTGCGTTACTTTTTTAAAAAAGTAACTGATATTTTGTTGCAAATTTGAAAAGTAATGCATTACTTTACTAGTTACTTGAAAAAATAATCTTATTACGTAACTCAAGTTACTTGTAATGCGTTACCCCCCAACACTGTGTATAATAGTACTAAATTTATCTCTCACACACGTGGCCCGCCAAAATCGCATCTACCGTCCTGAAACAGAGCAATAACCAGGTGGAGGAGATTAATATTTTTAAATAAAGTGGTAAATTATGTTTTTCAGGTTAAACCATTGGGCCAAATTTTCCCAAAATATCAGTTCCAACAGAATCTCAATAGACTGTCATCAGATTCTATTTTATGATATATTACAGCTTAAATTAAAAAACTCTGAGACAGAATGAAGGATGAAAGTGTTAACTTTTATTACAAATAAATTCGGGGTCTGTTTTAAGGGGGGAAAAAACAAGCAGACACTCTTTAGAGTCTTATAATGAAACTCTTTAATAGCAGTACATCTGGATCCACCTCAGTTCCGTTCACACTGTACATGGCACTTCTCTCTCTCTCTTTTCAAAATAAAATGACATATATTAGAGAAATCTGGCCAGCAGGGACGTCACAGACACTTGTGGCAGACGTGTTGTTGGCATGCCAGATCCACAGCCAATCAAAACCCATTTCAGAACGACATCACACGCTCACAATAATGATACATTCATCGCTCAAACTCATGGCGAAAAGCACGACGACAGACGAATCACCGCAACACAAAGTCTCAATATGCACATGCACGGGTGTATTTATTAACAAGATATCACGTTCCATTGGTTCGTGTGGGATTTTTCCAGATAGGCCACTTGAATTTGTTCAGAAATGAATATAAAAAACACGAGTTTAGACCAAAAATGCATAACTTTAATCTCTCATGAACTGAATTTGTCCAGAACACCTGCAAAACGACACAAAATCCTCTTGTTAGCTCAAATAACACCCCCAAAAAACACACAACCAGCCCAAATAAACACCTATAGACAGAAATGAATGTCAGTAAATACAAGATATCTACACATACACATGAGGAGACGTTCGCATACACAACTGACCATGAAAAAATAACGCTTCAACTCAACAGGCAACACTTTACAACATTTACACGTGTACAGCAAACGCCGTCGCCCGTGATGAGTTCAAAACAAGTGTTTGTCTTAACTTTCCCGACATACACACGACAAAATATCCTTAAATTAGGCCAGAAACATCCGGCCACTCAAGTACTCCATCTGAAAGGTGTCGGAGTCGGAGCACGTGTGTGGAGTGTGTACTTCAGTGCATGTAGACAGCAGCAGCAGCGCCTGCGCGTCATTGAGATCAGACCAGGCTGAATGGCTTTTATTATTTTCTATGATCACGCCTTGTCATATTGCACAATTGCATGTACGAAATTTCCAGTGGAATGTGGTGAAATGGCGCAACACGACACGTTTTTCGAGCAGTAGAGCACTCGAATGCTCTGCTGTACGATGGATCGCTACAACCTACGAGAAAGCCGACCGGAGGGATTTTAGAGGAAGGAGGCACGGAGAGGAAGCAAAGGCCATTCAGTTTTCAGAAGAAGAGTTCGCACGTGGAAGTGTAGCAGCTAGACTAGGGTTATCAAGACTCCTTTAACCCTTAAACCGAGAGAGAGAAGCACACAAATGAAGACGTTTTAGCGACATCGACGACAAAGTTCACGAAGGCGAGAATGAAGTCGAAGCGTGCCGGTCAGAGCGCGTCTGACGTGCTCTTCCGCTAGCTAAATCATTATAAAAAGCAGAAACTGTAAACTGGATCATCGTTATCGTCTTGTTTAAGAAATGCAGCTGTGGCTTTTGCTGTGTTGGAAATAGAGCCCCACCATCACACCAGGGCCTGAAATTAACGGAGGCTTGCGGCAAAGATGCCACCGAAATTAATTAAAAGAGCTTCCAAAAACCAAGAAATGGTGCACAAAATGTCTTAGTATAATTTCTTGTTTTTCATACTTATAAGCAAAAGTGCTGTTTTCCCTAAATATCAGCACGTTTGCAAATGTGATATTGATTTTATACAACAATTCAATCAAAAATAAGCTTATAGGCTAATAGGTGACAAAGTTTAGACACAATATTTTTGTCTGTTTTTCCTCTAAACAGTGTAGTCATTGCGCAACAGTTTCAGTTTTTTTACTGAATGAATCTGCACTTTTGAACGAATCGTTTAAATGAATGACTCACTCACTTCTGCTTTGCCCCTGAATGAATCAGACATTCTGAACGAATCGTTTAAATGAATGACTCACTCACTTCTGCTTTGCCTCTGAATGAATCAGCCATTCTGAACAAATCGTTTAAATGAATGACTCACTCACTTCTGCTTTGCTCCTGAATGAATCAGACATTCTGAACATATTGTTTAAATGAATGACTCACTCACTTCTGCTTTGCCTCTGAATGAATCAGCCATTCTGAATAAATCGTTTAAATGAATGACTCACTCACTTCAGCTTTGTCCCTGAATGAATCAGCCATTCTTAATGAATCGTTTTAACAAATGACTCACTTACTTCTGCTTTGCCCCTGAATGAATCAAAATCGTTTGACTGAATGATTCCATGACTAACATGTTAAACAATGGCTGCATCCGAGATCGCATACTTCCCTTCTAGGGGGGAATTCAGGTCATCTCAGTGGCAAAAAGTGCCTGAATTCAACCTGAATTCACCCTATATAGTAGGCGAGAAACAGTATGTGACCAAAAAAAAGTATGTCCGAATTCACAGTACTCATAAAAGAGTAGACAAAAGTCCTTGGATGACCTTATACTTCCAGCGAGATTCTGAAGTGTGCATACGATAGACACTTCACTATCCCATGAGGCCAAGGGAAAGGGGTTTGTGAATGGCAGTGAAGCGACGCAACTGATGCGGGTAGGTCGCATGATAAGGGCAACATGGCAAATGTAGTATGTCCGGATTACATTCATACTACACACTCATACTATATACAATATACTTTTTAGTGGTCGTGCAGTAATAACTTATTCAAAATAAGTACCTACTAAATAAAGAGAGTATATGATTTTGGACGCAGCCAATGGTTTGCTGCCACCTACTGGCGGTTTTAGTATCAGTTAATTTTATCTGATGGATGAAGAGGGCTGAATACAGTAACATTGTAAATATAACAAAGATAAAGTAATAGCATTGAATGTTTTCAGCGTGGGGGTGGGGAGCATCAGAATTGCAAAGGCCGCCAGAGAATCGGACCTACGCTACCAATAAAAGCTGCTATCGCTAATGTCTACTTCTCGTTTGAGCATTTCAAGGAAATTAAGTAGTGTTTTGAATTAAAAAATAACAAAAAATATTAAAATCACCTGAATTTTTTCTGTTCAGCTAAAAATAAAATAAAAATAAATAAATAAATAAAATTGCTGAATTTCCTTAATAAATCATTTTAAATGATTCTTCCAACCCAGATTACCTCACAAACTCACAGTCTAAAAACAGATTGACACGTTTTTGTTTTGACTTTTCATCATAACATTTGATTTACAGCAACAAAGGCATCAAAATGTAGTTTTAATCTAAACTGGGCAAGTCAAAAGCTCAACCAATGAATTCAATCCATAAATAATCCTTAATAAGTAAACAAACAACATACTTTAAATGAACAAACAAACCAAACACATCACAGCCGCCCGCCTGCACCCTGAGCGTGTCCTGCGTGTTTCTGTGGCGGCTCAGGGTTCAGAGGTCACAGGTGTAGTGGGGTCACATGAGGACGTTGGAGCGGGTGTCGGGTAGCCGCAGACCCACCAGGCCTCCGCAGACCAGCACGGACGACGCCAGCAGGATCGGGATGGATTTGGAAATTCCCACCAACGAGCCAAATATTAGATTCCCCAAGACTGCGGCCAACTTACACATGGCATTACAAAAGCCAAATCCAGTTCCTCTGCAGACCAGAGAGACAAGCCGTATTAGCAATATTAGCAGTACTAGTACTAGTCATTTTCTAGTTGCAGGAAGAAAAGTCCAAAAAGTTGTTCATAAAACAAAGATTTTTGAAGTATTTACCCAATTCGTTACTTTTGTAATTATTTGTGAAAAATGTTTTTCAGTGTACATGCCACCCGCCTCATTTTTCTCAAAAGTATATTGAAAAAGTAGCTACTACACTGAAGCTATGTATGGGGCACTATCTTTTAAATTCTATAATTATTAGTAATTAATTTTCTGGGTACTCAAAGCGCTTTACATATGGAAGGGGGGGGGGATCTCCTCAAGAACCACCGATGTGCAGCACACTCCTACTCTTTTTCCGAAGCACATCCTGGGATATTAATGACCACAGAGAGTCAGGACCTCGGTTTAACATATCATCCGAAGGATGTAGACATTTCACCTACACAGAGCAGTGCTTATATGGCACAAAAATGTGGGTTTTATTATATATCTAAAATTTCAATTTACAGGTATATGCAAAAACTCCTTTTAAATGACTAACAGTTGTAGTTTTAGTGACTGGTGATGTGAGTCGTGTTAAAGAATCTTAAAAATGTGTATAAATGTTTGTGATTCTTGTTTATTAGTGATTGTGTGTCCATGTACCTCCTGTCAGTGGGATACAGTTCGGCCGTCACCACGTCCAGTGAGTTCCAGGCAGATATACTGAGTCCGTTATAAAGGCAGAGCATTGCGATCATCATGGACTCACTGGTGCCGAACCACAGAAAGAAACAACTGATGCCAGACAACACCATTGAGCCGCCTGAACACAACAACACACACATCATCACATCAGACCAGTTCATTCAGAATTTAGAATGGGCTGAAGTCACAGTTCACTGGTGAAGTCCTTCACCTAACATGCTCAAACGGCCCACTTTATCCATGAGGAGGGCGGAGACTATGTTGCCTGGCAACACGGCCAGCGTTCCCAGGAAGTTGATGAAATACACCCAGTATGCGCTGTAGTCGTCATCAAACGTCATCTGACAGCCGGTCTTGTTGTGCGCAAACGAGGAGTTGATCACAGAGGAACCGATGAACTTTGAGTCGTCGATATCTGAACAGACGGGAGATGAAGAGATACATGACACATGCTCAACTTACAACTCATTTCAAACGTATTTATAAAGTTCTTTAAGAAACTACAGAGAACACCGAAGCGCAGTGCAATCATAGACAGAAAGAGATGGACAGATGCATAGACGGATGGATGGACAGATAGATAGATAGATGGACAGACGGATAGATAGATAGACAGATGGACGCATCGATGGATGGATACTGCCCTCCTCTGGTCACAGGTTGAACTATACTCTTTCACAGGAGACTCTTTAGGGATTTTAACTGTGAAAAGCTATTAGTGAAGTTCAGCATGTGCAGCATTTCTCCTGCTCTCCGTGAGCTCACGCCTTCACTCATTTCATTTCTGCAGCAGCTCTGAAACGGCTTCATTAGAGACATGAACTCAATTACCCATGAGGCAACTGCTCTCTCGCTCTCTCTGGTGTCTGTGTTTGTTCTGCTGAGGTGTGAGTTTGTGTAGGTGTGTAAGGTGGGTTTTCCTGAGTCAGCCAGACCCTGGAATGACCCGGTCGCTCTCCACACACACACACACACACACACACACACACACACACACACACACACACACACACACACACACACACACACACAAACACGTCTGGAGCAAACACAACACTTATAAATCAACTTCAACAGCCTCAAACAAGCTCCATAATTCAAACTCATTCACATTTAATTTGTATTATTTTCAGAACATTCTTCAATAAAGAGTTCTGTACTGAACCAATCAATTTTACATTTTATTCAAATGTGAAATGATAAAGAATTGCTGTTTCTATGGTAACAGTACCTTTCAGTGGATCAATCTTCAGGATTATGGGTTGTGAAGAACTTCACTGGCAAAATGGTGAAATCCCAGACGCCTACAGATGCATAACCAGCTCGTGGTGTGTGTGTGTGTGTGTGTGTGTGTGTGTGTGTCTTGAAATGTTTATGCTACAGTTAATGACTCCATAAAGCTGACGCATGTCATAGACTGAACTCTTATTGCCTGTTTCAGGTCTTCCTCACATAATCACTGCCCTCGGCTCTTATCTTTCATCCTGTTTTTCATCTAATGCATCTATTTGTGTTTTTGCCTTCAAATGCATATAAATTAGAATCAATTTCAACTTCAAAGTGTGTGGTTTGTCCTGTATGGTGAGCTGCAGAGAGACATTTCAACATCAAACATCTCTGAGTGAGTCAGCCGATCACTGATATCTACAGACTCACACTGAGCACTATAGATCCACTACAGAAGAGCCTGTACTCTACACACACACACACTGTTAATGAGGCGATGGGCAGTCGACGATACAGACAAGATGGAAAAATTTGTATTATTCAGTTTTATTACTCAAGAACCCAGTTCACTCCATTTGAAAAGTAATATTATTTCAATATATATTTAAAATAACACACAAGTATTATTTATATGATTTATAAACTTTTTATATTTTCACTTTAATATGTTCTAAATATTCTAAACATATAATTTATATTTTTCCCGAAAATTATATACAGTTGTGGTCACAATTGTTGGCATTGGAATTGTTGAGCTTCACAATAGAAAGTGTCTGTAGGAAAACAGCTTAAGCACTGAAAATCCCCATTTCCACCATCAGGGAAATAATTAAGATGTTCAATCAACTAAAGATGTTCTGAATCTGCCTGGAAGAGGACGTGTGTGTGTATCGTCCTAATGCACGAGAGGAGGAGAGTTTGAGTGGACAAAGACTCTCCAAGATCACAGATGGAGAATCGCAGAGATTAGTCGAGTCTTGGGGTCAGAAAGACTAAAAGAATTTATCAAACAACCCCTACATCACCACATGTTGATCAGGAGGGATTCAAGAAAAATCCTCCTCGCTCATCCTGAAAACAAACTCCAGCATATTCATTATAATATATACTATAGCACTATAATTGTGCTATTTTAAATATAATACTATATATTGAAGTTATTTAAAGCTGCTCTCCGTAACTTTTTTGTGTTCAAGAGTTACAAAAAATATATATTGAGAATGTACAACATGAATCCATTTTCCAAACTGTGTTTTTGTCTTACCCTGAATCGTTATGGCACACTTATAATAAGTGTTTATATTGGCTGAGTGTGAGTTGTGTGGGCATGTAAGGTGGAGTTTTCTAAAGTCAGCCAGACCCTGGAATGACCCGAGTCGCTCTCACACACACACACACACACACACACACACACACACACACACAAATATACTTAATCATATTAGTAATAAAGATATATAAATATATAGAGAGTATATTGATAATGATTAGATAGTAATTGACACTGTAAATATTATTATTAAATATAATAATATTTGATATTATATATTTATGTATATATAATATTACATATATTTAATATAAAATATTTACATATTTAGAATATTAGAAGAATGTGAGATAAATAATTCATGAAAAATGTATCTCAGATGTACAATATATATATATACTGTGTATTTGAGATGAACATTAACACCAAAACATCTGTTTTACTCCGGTACCTGTATTATAGAAGAACGCATCTATGATGGTGCAGTTTCTGAAGAAGGAACCGACGGAGCTGACGTCCTCAAAGTAACAGCTCTGAAAGGTGGAGTCGATGAACGTCACCGCCTTAAACTTCATGCCAATAAACCTGGAATAAAGGACAGCAGGGGTCAGGACACACTTACTCGGACACACCACACCTTAAAACAGAGACAGTCTCCTGCTTCTCAGATGGTTCTCCATACTGTTGTTTCTATAATCTATTGAGTTCCGTCTTCATGATTCATGTGTGTGTCGTGTGTGCGTGTGTGTGTGCAGGACACAAAAGATCCTGCCGTCTGATCTCATCACAGGAGCTGGACACTACAACAACACAATAAGAGCTTCCTCTGCTCCACGAGAGAGGGATGGAGGGAACGAGGAGGAGTGGATGGTGATAATAAACACGGAGAAAGAGAAAGAGCAAAGCAGACAGAAAGAGGAAAGGAGGAGAGGAGAGATAAGGGCGTTTTCATTTCCTGGCCCTGTGTCTGGAAGAGACATTACCTCAACACTGGGGCATTATTTATGAGGGAGCGATCAGACTGCAGAGAACAATAATACACACACACACACACACACACACACACATGTTGTGTTTCCATGTTTTATGGGGACATTCCATAGGCGTAATGCATTTTATACTGTACAAACCCTATTTTCTATCCCCCTACACTGCCCCTGCCCCTAAACCTACCCATCACAGGAGACATGCTGCATTTTTACTTTTTCAAAAAACATCACTTAGTGTGATTTATAAGATGTTTTCCTCATGGGGACCAAAAAAATGTCCCCACAAGGACAAAAATTTGGATATTGCCATCTTTGTGGGGACATTTTGTCCCCATACCGTAGGGATTACCAGTCCACACACACACACACACACACACACACACACACACACACACACACACACACACACACACACACACACACACACACACACACACACTTAGCTGTATATCTGCAAACACGCGTTTAGTTGGAAGACTTCAGTACACACAGGAGCTGAAGTATAGGATGAGTGCTCAGAAAGGGCTCTCCAGATTCACTGACCAATCTCTTTCATCCAGGGACACGAATCTTCTTGCTCTTTTGAAAAGTTTGATTTCCAACATTCACAACACAGAACTTCCCATTACCAGCTTCATTTACTAAAACGGCCAAATCTTCTCATGATTATGACATCATGAGCTCATTAACATATGACCGCCCACATTCACATATCAACACCTGCAGCCAATCCCATTCCGAAATGACCAGCACTATCCTGATAAAAAAGTGTTCCAGCACAATCCAATGGAAAACGTCCCGCGAACAATGCCAAATAACGATCCTACAATTCCCACAATTCCTTGCAGCCAGAGCATTTGCATCTCCTCTCACTGGATTTTCCAAGTAAGGTGTTTACATGCTACTAATGTCCCACTAAAACAGGCATATCCCAGTGGTGGGAATCAGAATTTTGTCTAAACTGATTCTGCAACTGGACTGCAGCGTTTCATGACTCAATGCTGCCAAAAATGGCAAAAAATTGACAATTTGTGATTAATATTGGAACATTGGATGTAATATTTAAATAAAACTAAAACTATAAAAACATATTTGTTACATGGAATAAAAAAATAAAAAAAATATTTTATTTGAGGTAATTGCCAAAGGTAACATTTCTCACTTCCATTTAATAATTTAAATTTAATTCATAATCAATTAAATTCAATTAAATACTTGTCCAAAAAAAAAGGCAAAAAATAGTTTCAATTTAAAACTATAGCTTTTAACATGGTTAGAGTTTGGCATTCAACTGTAATGTTTTAATTCTCATATTTATTATTATTAAAAAGGCTCATATTATCATAAAGAGAAAAATTACTTCCATAAGGAAGCTGAAAAATGGTAATCTAACACTAATTTATGGCTATTTTTGGTGCAAGAAACACTGATGGAGATTCAAATCAGTAAATTAAGGCCTGGTTTCACAGACAGGGCTTAGATGAATTAGTTCAATTAGGACATTTCAGTAGCTTTTATAAATGTGCTTTAAAAACATTACTGGTGTGCATCTTGAGACAAAACAACGGCACTAACATACTTTAAGATATTTCAGTTAAAACAGCTCAAACATGCATTTTAGTCTGGGACTAGCTTAAGCCTTGTTTGTGAAACTGGGCCTAAATGTAACACAAGTGCATCATATGTGCATTTGAATGAGAGCGCAGACGTACCGTCACACACAGACTCACCTGTCGTTGATAAACACTCCGTTTTTATGGATCTGGTTCTCCAGGGTGAAATTAAAGGTGAAGTCTTCGGTCCTCTCGTTGTTGTGGATCTTCACGCGGGACGCGTACTCATCCGCCTGCAGGTGCTTTATGACGTCAGGGAACCAGACAGACAGGCCGTAGTACCTGCACACAGGAAGTGATGTCATCAGCGGCGCATGAGATCAGAGCGGTGGCGTTTGAGGGACTAACAGGGACTGAAGCTCAGTGATGTGTTGTTTACTGTGTGTGTGTGTGTGTGTGACACAGGTGGTGACACCGGCGCTTAGTTAATTAATTTCTGCTCCTCAGCGGTGGGCTTCAGTCTGACAGCGAGCAGCGATAGAGGCATCTGTTCACTCTTTAATTAGTGTGTGTGTGTGTGACAGACACACACACACACCTTTATTTCATACTGAAGTCTGTGAGCTTGAGTTTGTCTGTGACAGAGTGAAGACATGACTTTATTAAGAGAGGAGAAGAGGAGTGAAAATTAAACAAGAAAAGAGTGACAGAATAAAACAGAAAAGAAATCAAGCAATGAGCCACGAGAGGCCATGTTTACCGTGATTTTACCACAAACCTGAAACCCCCTAAACCACGCTATGGCAGACAAGAGGAGTAAACTACAATATGCTCAGAAGATGTGTTATCGTTAAGTAAAACTATTGAAATTGTTTTAATTAATTTATATGAAATCTGGAATAAAATAAAAGATAAATACTACATGAAAACCTTGAACTAAAAATGTTAAAAATTTGAAAAGTTAAATTATAAAATGACAAAACCACATAACAAAAATTGTATATATAGTTAATCTAACTGTGTATTATTTAGCAACTTGGACTATTAATATAGATATACAGAATAGAAGATGACTAACCAATCTGTTTTTAAAGCTGGGACTACTGAATATAATATAATTAATATAATATAATATTACAGATATAATAGATATAATACAATATAATATTACAGATATAATACAATTTAGAATAGAATAGAATGTCCAAGAGTAGCCAGGCCACAGGAGGTTATAGTGTGAGTAAATTGGATTGTTACATACATAAGTGTGTGGATATAAGCCCTCCTACAGAGCTCTGTCTCTGAGCCCATCCATCCAGGCTTAAGCTTCAATAAATACAGTAATTAAACTGTGACTAGTCCCCCTCATGCAGCTCCACCCCTGGGCCTAGTCACTGCAAGCCAGCTACTTAACACATGGTGATTACAGGGACTACACTTCATTACAGTGCCAGAGAGGAGCAGAACAAGACTGAGACACAGAAAGAGAGTAGAGTAGAGTAGAGTAGAATAGAATAGAATAGAATCTGATGATATTGTTCTCTAAATGCCATGCAAACACTGTGTGATGACTATAATCACAGCTCCGCTGGGTGATAATGTGTGTAACTATAGGGGTCGTGAATCAGGGGACGGTCGGGCCAATCAGACAGTGGATATTAGAGCCAAACGCTCTCACCCAAACGACAGCGAGAACCAAACCACGGCCAACTTCACAGTGTTGTCCTTGACGGGGTAATCCCAGCACTTCATGAACGTCAGCCAGATCTGCACACACACACACACACACACACACAGTTAAGTAATGCATAAAGTGCAAATAAAACATCCGTGATTTAATATGATTTCATTTCATCACACCGTTAAGAAATGCAAAGGCAAAGATGAATCAGCAGAACATTTGGTGCAGGAGTTTATGCAAATGGTTTCATGTTTCACAGAGTGTTTTCTGCGCTTGTCTGCTCTCAGTGTCAGCACTGAGATTTTTCTGTGGTATATATATATAGTCCATTATTTGAAGGTCTTGTCTAGGTCTCGACTGCATTTGTACTCGGTCTTGTCTCGGACTCAGACTAAGAGGACTCTGGATTTTATCTTAAGACCACAAGTTCCCAGTGTATTGTCTGATTTATTTGTGAACATCATTAATGTGATTTGATGTAAAATGTACTGCTTAAAATGCAATCAATAAATCAACAACAAAAAAAGAGGTTAAGATTAAGTGACTTAAATTTTAGACACAAGTTTTTGCTATTCCAGCACCGTCACTAAATGAATCAGCTGCTTTGAACAAATCTGTTGATTACATGATTTTGTGACTTTGTTAAAGATTTCTGTTTCATATTTAAAAGTAGACCTATCATTTTATTTTCCATCATTATATATATATAATGAAAAATCAATATATATATATATATATATATATATATATATATATATATATATATATATATATATATATATATATATATATATATATATGGTAATTTTCTTTTAAAATAAGACTTCTTTTTTGCTAGATAAGACCCTATTCCTCAGCTGGGCTCGTGCAGAGCCTCTGAAGCCCTTTGAAACTATCTGTTGGTTGTAGGGGTGTAACGGTTCAGACTGCTCACGGTTCGGTTTGTATCACGGTTTTAGGTTCACGGTTTCGGTACGGTTCAGTATTTGCTATGTTCAGGAAAAAAAGGACTACTGTCAAATAAAAATAAAGAAAATAAGAACAAATCATTTAAATACAAGCAGCAGCTTAAATAAATACAATCAAGCAAAGATACTGATACAATAAACAGTGCTTTTCAGGTTCTTCAGGTAGGTCTAACATTAGTTTTAAGGTACAGTAATTGATCAAATGTAAAATAACATTGCATATTTGACTGTATAGATTAAAGATGAATTACTTATTAAACTTAGAAAAACTATTCAATCAAGAGCAATGAGTGATGTCCTTGTCTTTTGTTGTTTGGCACTAAACACACAGCAGTAAAGGCAACTGCCCCTTTAAGACCTGATGCACGGATATGTGTCGTCTTTCACGACTGTAGACCTGTCCCAAATGGCACACTTCATCTGCACTTTCGGTCTTATCGGCTAGTCCACAAGACCGTAGGGTGTCCCATTCGTCCTTTAAGCTTAAAGAAGGGTGCGAGGGTTTAGGGTGCCATTTGGGACCGGGCCTGTATAAAGTTCACTTAAGGCATATACGGACTATGGGTGCGTCTCAATCAGCTCTTTAGTTCAGTAGCCAGGGCACTGATCTGGGAGTCAGCACATTGACTGATTCCCTGATCAGTGCCCTGACTACTGAACTAGGGAGCTGATTGAGACGCACCCTATGTCTGCTAGGTACTCATCAGGATGGACATGTTGACATACTTTTTGTTGTTGAGTTTGTCCGTTCAACCGCAAGACTTGAAAGAACTCAATATTTGCGTGCTGCGAGACGTGTGCGCGCTTCCGATGAGTGCAGAGACAAATCTTCTCATTCGCGTCTTCTGGCTTTTGAATGTTTCAATTGGCAAGGCTTACATGAGTTTAGTTTAAACACAGGTAGCAACGTGTGATGTTCAGGACTCACCTGTGCTCGTGCTTTACACCCGGGGGATGATGATTGCGAAAATGTCTGGTCATATTCGAACGTACGGCAGCACTCGCATACATTGAAGTGTGTGTGTAAAGGTTTACAAATGGAGAACGTTTTGCCTACGTTTCTCTTTTATTATTGCTGTTGTAATGCATCACTGAGGAGCCAGCACGTGTATCCATCGACAGAAACATTCATTAGCAGAACTGTCTGTTTTATGTGTTATTTAATTACAAACCATATTATAGATGCATCATCAGATTTGAGATGAAGTGCGTGCCGAACCGTGGGTGGAGAACGGCGTGGTTAATTTTTTTTACAGAGAACCGTTTCACCCCTAGTTGGTTGCCATCAAGTCTATTATAAAGAGAAAAATCCTGGAATGTTTTCCTCAAAAAACTTAATTTCTTTTTGACTGAAGAAAGAAAGACATGAAAATCTTGGATGAGATGGGGGTGAGTAAATTATCAGGAAATTTTCATTTTTAAGTGAACTAATCCTTTAACTTAAATCTGTAAAACCTAAACTGTTGCTTACGGTAAATTTCAGGAAACCACAGCTGACATGTGACACTGAAGACCGGAGTAATGATGCTGAATGATCAAAGGAATAAATGACATTATTTTCACAATATTTCTGTTTTTACTGCAGCCTCGGTGAGCACTTAAAAAGCTTATCGACCCCGAACATTTTGAACACTAGTATTTCACAGTTGGCATTAGTTATTCTCAGTGTGTCCTCTCACACATGGTGTATGTGTGTATCTACAGGAGAGCAGAGGGTTTGTTCACTCACTCCGTGCAGTTCGTTCTTGATCCGGAATAAGACTTTGGCTACAGGGTTTGCCGACTCCGACTGCATCTCCACCAGCTCATCCAGATGCTTGGGGATCTTTATACGGTTCACCTGCAGGTGGAGACAGAGAGACGTGACGTTCCCGGTTAGGAGCGCTTTGAGTGAGTGGGGTCAAGAGGTCAAGCTGGTTAGCTGTGGCTGGTCTCGTTAACCACTGCTGGTGGAGTGTGTGTGTGACTCACAGTAAAGACTTTCTCCGGCTCTCCGCGCGCACGCATGTTGGTGTCATGAATCTGTTTGAGAACCATCCACGCCTCGTCATGTTTTCCCATCTGTAGATGAGAGTTAAAAAACATCAAAGTCACGCCACATTTATTTGTGTACTGCTTTTCACAGAACACAATCTTTACAGAAAATCATGATGTTAATATTTATAATATCTTAATATCTTCATGCCTTATAGCTGCATTCAGCAGATTAGAGCCGGGTGATAATAAAGTTAAATTTTGTGACAATATAAACAATCAAACAGTGATTTGCTATACACGGTATTATCGCTTCACGTGAGTATACTGTGTGCATAAGGATAAAGTTAGACATGCTTTATATATAGAGCTAAGCGATATACAGTTTACATTTTGTAGGCAAGCATTACTTTGCTACACTAGCAGGCAAAATTTTGTACATCTTGTTTTTTATTCCTAGCCGTTTTCATCATATTTGAATAGTCCTGTGATTAAAAAACTATGAAATAACACAAATGTACGTGGGGAATGATGTAATGATCAAAACGTGACACAAATGAAAGCTCTTATATTTGAGCTTCTTTTAAGCACTATTGAAGAAGGAATCAAGTGTGCCACACATGTCCTGACAAGTGACGACGAAGTGTCTCGATCGCCCCCTGGTGGCCGGCTGCAGTATAGGTCATAAATCCCACCCAGGACGCCTGACAAAATCACACTCTAAAAAAATCCAATTACACTTTTTTTGCTCAAGTGTAAATTTGGTTGTAGTTAGTTATTTGATGCTATAAAAAATTATTTTCACATAAAGGATATTATTGTTAAACACTAAAAGCAATAAAAACAATTGTATTTATTGAACTAATGCTGAAATAAAATAAAATAAAACAATACTGTAATATGTTTTAAATAAAGTTCTTAAATTACTAACTGGAAATAAATAAAAGCTTAAACTGAACTAATTCAAAGTATTAACAAAAACTATAATTGTCATATGTTGTTGTTTATTGTTTGGACTTTTATGTTTAGTTTGATTTAGTTTCCTCCTTGTCCTTCTGGTTTCTCTGATTGTTTGCACCTGTGTCTTGTTAACTCCCAGTTCATATAAACCTCAGTGTTAGTCGGTCAGTTGTACTTCTGTGCAGCAGGACTGTGCGAGCATTAGAGGTGTTGATGGACTCGATCTCCTCCATCTGTGTTTGATCATCGCTCTGAATCTGATCTGGATGTAGTCTTTCACAAAAACGTGATTTTCTCAGCTTTTTTCTCAAAATGTTGCTTTTTTTATGAAACTTACCAATATTCAAGTGTTGATAAAAAGGAATGCATGAAGCTAGAATATAACGTTTAGTTTTTTTGTGTAAAAGAAGAGGGTATGCTCTTTCTTTTGATATATTGCATTCTCAGATATTCATAAAACAAAATATTCTATGGGCTATTACATTTTGGTGAAAATGGTCAAAAACCCTGGCGGTGTCTGGCAACTTTATAAAAATGCTGGTTGGGAAAGAGTTAAAAGCTTGACGCTAGTCGCTATTCACTACCATTATCTGGGCGAGCGTGAGTGGGACATTTTAAAAAAGTTCTCCTTTTGTGGTCCATAAAAGAAAGGTGAGTAAAGGATGACTCAATTTCATTTTAAAGTGAACTATGCTTTTATATAGCACTAAAAGAACACAGTTTGGCACACATGTGAACATGCAGACTTTTATTACCTCCAAGTAGAATCGTGGACTCTCCGGCATGAACGTGAGCGCAACCACTGCAGAGACGCAGGGCAGCGCACAGACGACCACAAACACACGCCAACTGTGGAACTGATACGCTGAACCCATACTGAAGCTCCAGCCTGCACACACACAGAACATTAAACAACCACGTACATTTATTCATTTAATTTTGCCCAAAAACACTTACATATGAAACAAAATACACATTTTTCAGAAGAAAATTTAGATCAAAAAATGGTACTAAAAAAAAAAGCTGGTGTTCAAAAATGTCAAGTACACACAGTACATGTACAGAAATATTCATGTATTTGAAATAGAATATTATTATAACTATTATTATTTACAATAATAACCCTGTACAGTACCGTGGTGTTTTTTGGCTTTGTTGGTGACACATGCAAATGCAGTTCAGCACGACACAAAATACGCAAGTGATTTCCACAAAAGCCTTTGAAAAGCCTCCGCAACTAAATTTCACAGTGAATAAGTTTGTTTTGCTGTGTGTGTGTGTGTGTGAAGAGGAGTCGATTAAGAATGCCTGCAGGAGTAATACTGCTGAAAAAAAAACACTCTCACTGAAAAATAATCATTAAAGTCAGTATCATTTTCCACATGGCTGATGCTCTCTGACGCTGCGGAGAATGTCTAGAGGCGGAGCGGCACCATATGCTGTGTGTGTGTGTGTGTGATTCAGAAACTGAGAAACAGTGAGCGATGGAGCTGAGCGAGATGCTTACAGGACAGCTGCGGGGGAACGGAGAGTAACAAACGAAGATGCCTTGGAGGACAGAAAGGCCTTAGACCAGAAAAAGATGCTTAAAGGACGATTCTGTCATCATTTACTCACTTCAGACCCAAACGGAGTTTAGCAGAATCATCTGCTCCTTTTAATACACTGACGGTGGATGAGGACTGGGGCCAATGAGCTCCAGAAAAGAGAAAATACACCATAGAAGTTGTGTGATTTGATTTGTGGACCATATTACAAATCTTCTGAAATTGATTCTCATATGTCAAAAGCTGGCACAAATACATTTTACATTTAATATAAAGACCAAATGAGATGCATGATGACAGAATTTTCACAATTTTCACCCCACACACACATGCACACACACAGTTACCCATAAAATTAAGCGGTTACCCATAATATATACCCATAATATATATATATATATATATATATATATATATATATATATATATATATATATATATATATATATATAATTTTTTTAGGTTTTGTTCTCTATAATGCTGGTTAAAATTACACTTAGTTTAGCTGATGATGCAAAACGCACTGTATGAGTGGTAACACACACACACACACACAGACAAACAGACACACGCAGACAAACAGACACACACAGACACACACACACACACACACACACACACACACACACACACACACACACACACACACACACACACATGTTGTGTTTCCATGTTTTATGGGGACATTCCATAGGCGTAATGCATTTTATACTGTACAAACCGTATTTTCTATCCCCTACACTGCCCCTGCCCCTAAACCTACCCATCACAGAAGACATGCTGCATTTTACTTTTCAAAAACATCACTTAGTGTGATTTATAAGATGTTTTCCTCATTGGGACCAAAAAATGTCCCCACAAGGACAAAAATTTGGATATTGCCATCTTTGTGGGGACATTTTGTCCCCATACCGTAGGGATTACCAGTCCACACACACACACACACACACACACACACACACACACACACAGACACACGCAGACACACGCAGACACACGCAGACACACGCAGACACACACACACACACACACACAGACACACACACACACAGACACACGCAGACACACAGACACACGCAGACACACACACACACACACACACACAAAGACACACACACACACACACACACACACACACACACAAAGACACACACACACACACACACACACAGTCTCTGAGCACTAATGTCTTCTAGCTTCTAATGCAATTACTCACTCTCGGCTGTAAGAGGCCGTAGGGGACACACAGAAACATCACCGCAGAGACGAGAGTTAATATTACATCCTTAAACCTGCTCACTCACAACCTCTCTCTCTCTCTCCATCTGCATATTATATCTGTCCTAAACAATACACTAGATCAGAAATACTGTGTCCCGACTCCTGAATGATAGTACACAGGGAATAGTGAGCCAAATGTGCCCAGATGGTTTCAAGTACACTTTCATCTCAGAGATCTCAGCGATTGCTCTTTCAGAGCTCAGAACACATATACATTATTGGGGGTAACACATTACATGTGATGTGAGTTACGTAATCTGTTAAAGTTACTTTGTTACTGACTGACAGCTCTCCTGCCCCAATGTTAAGAGAAATCAGGAGTAAAGTTCACAGTCAAGAGCGCGTGTGTAAAAATAATGCAAGCGTTTTCTTTTAAATGAGAATTTTTTTAACAGGCTCCTATGTTTAGGTTCAGTAATTTTACTTTAATGGTGATGAAAAGATTATAAGTCCGTTATTGAAAAGCCTTATTTTCAAAAATGTCACTTTAGTTAACTGTCTTTTGCTGCAAAACCATGTGTTTTTTTGTGTTTTTTGCAAAAACCTCTAAGTCCACCAGTTTGGACAACAAGACATTGTAAACAGTTGCAAAATCACTAAAGATGCAACTGGAAATATTGCAAATGATGAAAGCAGAATTCAAGCTGTAACAAAGAAGAAACTGATCCACATAGTAGGGGGAGCTGTGATGCAAAGTGTCTGTCAGAGTTTTACAGAAGCACCAGGAACACTGCTGTGTTTAATTGCTACTCGCATAATCCTGTCATTGCCACTTTAACGATGCAAGCTTGGCAATTGAAAGACAGCTCATTCACACAGCGTCATTCATCTTGAAATCATATGATTCGATTTGTGTCTTCAGATTGGTTTCTGTGGATTTAAAAGACTTTGCTGACAAAGGGACAAAAATTCTGATATTACATCTTGTGGGGACATTGTCCTCACACCAGGATTTACCAGTCCACACACACACACACACACACACACAAAGACACACACACACACACACACACACACACACACACACACACACACTGAACTCTTCATATATACAAGATATGTGTGTGCGTGTGTATATGTATAGCTATAACTATATATACATCAAATATATAATAGCATGGGTTTATAACTAATATATATATATTTGGAGGGGTGTCCCAATACTTTTGGCATTATAGTGATGGCCACAGGTGTATAAATCAAGCACTAGGCATGCAGACGCTTCTACAGTCATTTGTGAAAGAATGGGTCGCTCTCAGGAGCTCAGTGAACTCAAGCGTGGGACCGGGATAGGTTGCCATCTGTCCAATAAGTCCATTCGTGAAATTTCCTCACTATTAAATATTCCACGCTCAACTGTTAGTGGGATTATAACAAAGTGGAAGCAATTGGGAACAACAGCAACTCATTGGCCACGTAAAATCACAGAGCGGGGTCAGCACATGCTGAGGCGCACAGAGGTCGGCAACTTTCTGCAGAGTCAATAGCTAGAGACCTCCAAACTTGGGTTTCCATGGCCAAACAGCTGCATCCAAGCCTTACATCACCAAGTGCAATGCAAAGCGTGGGATGCAGTGGTGTAAAGCACGCCGCCACTGACCAATCACGCTTCTCTGTCATGCAATCTGATGGACGAGTCTGGGTTTGGCGGTTGCCAGGAGAACGGGACTTGTCTGACTGCATTGTGCCATGTGTAAAGTTTGGTGGAGGGGGGTTATGGTGTGAGGTTGTTTTTCAGGGGTTGGGCTTAGCCGCCAACCCAATAGCTACAGACCTCCAAACTTGGGTTTCCATGGTCGAGCAGCTCATCCAAGCCTTACATCACCAAGTGCAATGCAAAGCGTGGGATGCAGTGGAGTAAAGCACGCCGCCACTGGACTCTAGAGCAGAGGAGACGTGTTCTCTGGAGAGACCAATCACGCTTCTCTGTCTGGCAATCCCATGGACTTGACTGGCCTGCACCTCCTGACCTCAACCCGATAGAACACCTTTGGGATGAATTAGAGCGGAGACTGTGAGCCAGACCTTCTCATCCAACATCAGTGCCTGACCTCACAAATGCGCTTCTAGAAGAATGATCAAAAATTCCCATAAACACACTCCTGAACCTGGTGGAAAGCCTTCCCAGAAGAGTTGAAGCTGTTATAGCTGCAAAGGGTGAGCCAACTCCATATTAAACCATATGGATTAAGAATGGGATGTCAGCATTAAAGTTTATGTGCATGTAAAGGCAGGTGTCCCAAAACTTTGGCAATATAGTGTATAAACTTTATATATGTCATCATTCTTCCTTTTTTAATTAATTTCATTAAGGCTGAGATCATTATGTGGCGACTCACACAGATGTGTTCACTCCAGACGGATCAATATCTGGCACATTTGCTCCGGATAAAAAGACGGGAAGACTGGATCACTTTTTGACAGTGGCAATAACACTCATTACAGGGCCGCAGCATTCCGTGTGTGTGTGTGTGTGTGTGTGTGTGTGTGTGTGTGTGTGAGGAATAACCCCACGGGTGCGTGTTTATCAGTCACCATAGAGAATCTCATTATATAGATTATGTGTGTAATGGAGTGTGTTCATGGACCACTGACTCTAGAGAGACACAGCAGCACGACACAGTGAATAACGCAGCACATCGGTATTCACCGCAGCTCCAGCCTCCATCACAAACTAGCACAGACCCGCTAAACCAGAGCTTAACAACTGGACATGGATTTATAATGTTGGGTTAAACCGGTGACCAGCATGGCTACACTAGTTAAGCTGGTTCACCAACAATAATTATCTTAACCAGTTAACAAAGGCTAGCATCTAAAACTAAACAAATTCCACACACTAGTTTATAGTTAGCATGCCATCTCAGATACGCAACGGCAACTTTTTAATCAAATCAAGACGTCCTGACAGCATTCATTACTACTTCAGGACAAAAGTTGGAGGATATGCAGAACACACACACACACACTTAAACGGTTTCACCACCGCCAAAGTCCTTCACCTGCCTCTCGCCCCGCTCCTGCAGTGATGAAGGCATTGCGGCAGAACCGTTTCAGCACACGCCGCTGCCTCTGACCACACAAACGGTGCTAAAACAAGAGACGCTAATCAATTGACCTCAATTACCAGCACAGTATCTCGCAGAAGACCAGCAGCCCCCTTATATCTGCTCATGTTTACACTCTCACGGAAAATTACCCATCATCCTCTCATAATGAGATGATGAAGGACAGAGAGGCTTCCCAGAGGATCAGTTATGTGATATCAGCACAAATATTTGTCTCATTCTCAACAAATTGCATGGATGTGAACGCTTCTCAGGCATTGGGTTATAGGGCTGGATGTACAGTAGAAGCAGAGCTTTATGATTGGTCTGTTGGAGCTGTCACTCACCATAGTGCGGAATAATGGCCCAGGCCATGGCCGAGGCGTAGATCCCGCCCACCATCCAGAACATGCACAGCCAGCTCAGGTGTTCGCCGCGCTTCTCACGGGCCAGACACTCTGCAAAGTACGAGAACACGATGGGAACCGCCCCGCCAATCCTGCAAAGAAATCAAGATACATATTTTTAATTTGATCATTTTTCATTTATTTAAAACATAACATTTGCAAATATATTTTAAGATTTATTCAATGTTTTTGAAAGAATCTCTTCTGCTCACTACAGCTGCATTTATTTGATCAAAAATACAGTAAAAACGGTAAAATTTGAAATATTTTTGCAGTTTAAAAGATAAAAGAATATATTAAAATTTAACTTATTCCTGTGATCAAAGCTGTATTTTCAGCATCCTTACTCCAATCTTCAGTCACATGATCCTTCAGAAATGATTCTAATATGACGATTCGCTGCTCAAGAAACATTTATGATTATTATCAATATTGAAAACAGTTAATAAATGTTTTTCAGGATTCTTTGATGAATCGAAAGTTTAAAAGAACAGCATTTTTTTATAGAAATCTTTCAAAAATAATAATAATTTAAACATTATAAATGTCTTTACTGTCATTTCTGATCAATTTCATGTATCCTTGCTATGTATATATATATATATATATATATATACACACACTGATCAGGCATAACATTATGACCACTGACAGGTGATGTGAATAACACTGATGATCTCTTCATCACGGCTCCTGTTAGTGGGTGGGATATATTAGGCAGCAAGTGAATGGCATTTCGTCCTCAAAGTTGATGTGTTAGAAGCAGGAAAAATGGGCGAGCATAAGGATTTGAGAGAGTTTGACAAGGGCCAAATTGTGATGGCTAGACGACTGGGTCAGAGCATCTCCAAAACTGCAGCTCTTGTTGGATGTTCCCGGTCTGCAGTGGTCAGGATCTATCAAAAGTGGACCAAGGAAGGAACAGTTGTGAACCAGCGACAGGGTCATGGGCGGCCCAGGCTCATTGATGCACGTGGGGAGTGAAGGCTGGCCCGTGTGGTCCGATCAAACAGACGAGCTACTGGAGCTCAAATTGCTCAAGAAGTTAATGCTGGTTCTGATAGAAAGGTGTCAGAATACACAGTGCATCACAGTTTGCTCATAGGGCTGCATAGCCGCAGACCAGTCAGGGCGCCCATGCTGACCCCTGTCCACTGCCGAAAGCACCAACAGTGGCACGTGAGCATCAGAACTGGACCACGGAGCAATGGAAGAAGGTGGCCTGGTCTGATGAATCACATTTTCTTTTACATCACGTGGATGGCGGGTGCGTGTGCGTCGCTTACCTGGGGAACACATGGCCCCAGGATGCACTATGGGAAGAAGGCAAGCCGGCGGAGATAGTGTGATGCTTTGGGAAATGTTCAGCTGGGAAACCTTGGGTCCTATCATCCATGTGGATGTTACTTTGACACGTACCACCTACCTAAGCATTGTTGCAGACCATGTACACCCTTTCATGGAAGCGGTATTACCTGGTGGCTGTGGCTCTTTGAGCAGGATAATACGCCTGCCACAAAGCAAATATGGTTCAGGAATGGTTTGAGGAGCACAACAACGAGTGGTGTTGGCTCCAAAAAGGCCACCAAATTCCCACATCTCAATCCAATCGAGCATCTGTGGGATGTGCTGAACAAACAAGCCCAATCCATGGAGGTACCACCTCGCAACTAACAGGACTTAAAGGATCTGCTGCTAACATCTTGGTGCCAGATACCACAGCACACCTTCAGGGGTCTAGTGGAGTCCATGCCTCGACAGGTCAGGGCTGTTTTGGCAGCAAAAGGGGGACCAACAAAATATTATCCATGGTCATTATGTTATGCCTGATCAGTGTATACATTACATTTTATAATATATTCTTAATATTTTCTTAATCTAATAATTACATATGGCAATAATTATTTTTAGCTTACTAACATCGATACATTTAATCAAATAATCACCAAATAAAACAAGTATCAAAAATGAATAAACATTTTAGCAGTGCAGGGGCTTCAATCACACGGGATTCCTTTGCATTATTTTTAACACTGACTAAATTACACAATTAAATAAATAAATGTGAATACATGTCATCAAATAAAATCAGCAAAGAAAAAAAAAAACACAAATAAATGGTCTTATGCTCTTCCTGTGATACATCTAGCTATTTTTGAAGACATGGGCCTGTAGTCTGTTGCAGTCTCAGTCTGTATGACCTCTGACCCCGCGTGCGTGCGTCTGCTTCAGATGGGCCGCAGTGATTCAGTCTGGAGTCACTGCACTGCTGCAAGGCCAGGAGATCACGCTAAATTCAATTAGCAATAAAACCCTCCGCTCTGAACGCTCTCTCTCTCTCTCTCTCTCTCATGAGTCTGTGCCAGGAGGTTAAAGCAACTGTGACACTGCAGAAGTGCTTGAAGAGAGACAGACAGAGGAACTGACTGTGAGTCAGTGTGTCACTCAGAGTCGTTATCACTGTGTGTGTTATTCTCAGACCGCAGACAGGACATGATGGAGTTGTGCTGTATTCAGGATATTCCTACTGGATATTTCCAGCTTCTGAAGTGGTCCAATACTCAGAAGACGATTCAAAAGGAACAAAATGTCAATGCTAGCATCTGTTTTGCAGGTGTATGATTATCAGAAAAGATCCTTTCTATGTTGTACACACTTTATCTGTCTCTATAAACATTTGCAAAACAGATTTAGTTATCATGCACCGCTGACTCACTGATGCAATAATTTGCTTAACAATAAATGTTTAGTAGATGAGTAAAGTTTGATAACAGACTTTGATGTCGGGAAGTTTAAAATAACTTGAAACAGCTTAAAGTTTGAAGGTTTTGCACACAGAGAAAGTACTTTTTTTCCCCAACATGCTTTAACATTTTGCTAGCATGTTTTAACACATTGGTAGTATAAATATTGCAAACATGAATTATCATTTTTCTAACATGATTTAAAATGATCATGTTTTAACACATTGTTAACAAGAATTAACACATTGCTAACATGATTTAGCCTGTTTTAACACATTGCTAACATGAATTAATATGTTGCGATCATGTTTTAACACATTGCTAACATGAATTAGCATGTTGTTAACATGTTTTAACTCAATGCTAGCATGATTTCATACTGTGGTAACATGTATTATCACGTTGCTTGCATGTTTTAACACATTGCTAACATGATCGCTACATGTTTTAGCACATTGCTAGCATGATAGCAACCCGAGTTAGAACAGTCTGAAGGTCTGACCTGAGTTCAGTGGTTGTATCTTGAAAGCTCTTGGAGGAGATACTGTTTACATTTTGGCTTAGAAGTTTAAATATTTCGATAGTCCACTTTGGGCATTCTGCTAACTACAGTTAACTTTACAGCTACATCAACTAACTCTCATTAGAGTAGTACTGTTAGGGTTCAGTTACTAGAATGAGTTGACATGCAGTTGCAAAACTACTTATACTAAAGTGGACAATTGAAATAAAGTCTTATGGTTTGGAACGACAGGGAGAGTACTCTCCATTTTTGGGTGAACTGTCCCTTTAAGAACGTTCTCTCCCAAACGTCATGGGTGGTGCTGTTCCTCACAGTCGCAGTTAATTAACTCATTAGCTAAGTAAAGCAAAGATCGTCCAAGCAGAAGATGAATGGCTTCCTTCATGAGCGAGAGACTCACCCGAATCCCGAGAGCATCCTGCAGAAGAGGAAGGTGCTGTAGCCCTGGACGAAGGACGACAGGAAGGCGAAGAAGCCGTTGACGGACATGCACACCAGCAGACACTGCCGCCGGCCCACCTTATCTGACAGCCCGCCCCAGAAGAACGCGCCCACCATCATCCCCAGATACACCACACTGCCTGCACACACAACAGAGGGAGTATTAGGATCATCATCAGACCACACACAGATCATACCTTACAAAAAAGACCAAAATATTGCGACCCGCAGCTGCTCACTTTAAAGGGATAGTTCACCCAAAAATGCAAATGACCCCATGATTTACTCACCCTCAAGTCATCCTAGGTGAACTACCTCTTTAATAACTGCATAATCTTGATTGCTTTATGTGCCAAGCTTAAACAACAAGCTCAAAAACACTTATAATAAGTGGACATGGCAACACTGCAAACTTACCTGTGCCTTTAAAGCTGCAGTCTGTGACTTTTTTGGGTTAAAAAATGATCAAAAATAAATTTGAGCAAATGCATAACCAGCCAGTGTTCAAACCTATCTGCTTACCTTAGCTCGATTTACAACGGTGAGCTTGTAATAATGTTTATAATGTTTTCAAGCATATCTTTGCATCATTACGTCACATCAATAAGGTGTCCAGGCTAGTAGGCTATATCGCGTGTGAGGATGTTGGAGGTGGAGATTTATAGCCTTTTCTCACAGCACTTGATATAATTAAACTTATCAATTTGATGGCGGATCCAGAAAGGTTGAAACGACAATCACCAGTGACTACTAGAGATTCACCCGTTGTAAAATGCAAAAGACTTTGGACTTTTGGAAGGGCCAAGACTGCAACCGGGCTCGTGTGAAAACAAGGAGAGTAAGAGTAGCACACATGTTCGCTTAATTCATACAGTTACGGAGTTTTATTTCTTTCTTATTTTGCTATGTGCGTTATGGTAAATATCAATTATTTTGTGCTAGCTATGAGAGGGAGCATTCACCTCTACTCCTGAATGCAACCTCACTGCTGTCTAGGAGAAACCACTGAGATATTAAAGAGAAATCATCAGAGAATTTCCAAACGGTGTGTGTAATATTGACGGCTACTGTTTATTGATCAGTACTGATTATAATGGAAAGCTGAGCAAGTCAATAACTATAACATAAATAACACACACAGATGTTATTAGTCTCATCGATCCATTTCCACCATCCTAAATTAACCAGTCAAATTTAAAAGGACAGCTCACCAAAAAATGTGCACACACACTTAATCTCATATCCTTTGACACCTGCAACCTCTGGATGTAAAATGCTACTTGCTACATTTGTCTGTTCACATCTTTTGCAATGCATTCATGCCATCCTAAGTCAATATATAGCTAACTAACACACCTCAGCACAATAAATATGAGCTAAAGATGACCTACACAGGGCTTTCATTCACTCAAGATGAGCAACACTTCAACGGAAAGAACAACCTGTGTATATCACCCACTGTCCCTTTATTCCAGCTGTGAGTTCAGAAGGACGGGCTGATCATCACTCATTCCATCCAGTACACACACACACACACACACACGCACAGACAGACACACACACACACAGACACACACACACACGCACAGACACAAACACAGACACACACACACCCGCACAGACACACGCACAGACACAAACACAGACAAACACACACACGCACAGACACACGCACACGCACAGACACAGACACACACACAGACACACACAGACAGACACACACACACACACACACACACACACACACACACTTACACACACACACACACACACACATGTTGTGTTTCCATGTTTTATGGGGACATTCCATAGGCGTAATGCATTTTATACTGTACAAACTGTATTTTCTATCCCCTACACTGCCCCTGCCCCTAAACCTACCCATCACAGGAGACATGCTGCATTTTTACTTTTTCAAAAACATCACTTAGTGTGATTTATAAGATGTTTTCCTCATGGGGACCAAAAAATGTCCCCACAAGGACAAAAATTTGGATATTGCCATCTTTGTGGGGACATTTTGTCCCCATACCGTAGGGATTACCAGTCCACACACACACTTACACACACACACACACACACACACACACACACACACACACACACACACACACACACACACACACACACACACACACACACACACACACACACACACACACACACACACACACACACACACACTGCCCCTAAACCTACCCATCACAGGAAACATGCTGCATTTTTACATTTTCAAAAAACATCACTTCATAGTGTGATTCATAAGACGTTTTCCTCATGGGGACTAAAAAATGTCCCCAAGGAAAAGGATTTCGGATATTGCCATTTTTGTGGGGACATTTTGTCCCCATAACGTATGGTTTACCAGGCCACACACACACACTCTCTCTCTCTCTCTCACATACACACACACACACAAACACACACACTCTCACACACACACCTTTACACTACCTCACACACACACACACTTTCTCTCTCTCTCTCTCTCTCTCACACACACACATAACGGAATAAATCCTGTCCTGTCCACTCATTCAGGATAAGGTAATAAAAATGCTAATTTATGTTGTAGAATGTAAAGCGAATGCCATTTGACGTGCACAAGCTCGACCAATGAAAACACAGCGAGGCATCTCTGTCTATCTTTCAGTGCTGTTTGGCCTTATTCCAGCTGTGGGTCTGTGAAGGACGGGCTGATCATCACTCATTCCATCCAGTACACAGACACACACACACACGCACAGACAGACACACGCACACACAGACACACACACTGTCCGACAGCACTGAATACTGCGCTCGCTCACGCTTTCTGCACCTATAAGCTACATTCAGCAAAAGAGCTGCCTTCACACAGCCACATTTACAGTTTTACACTTACTGGTTTTTCCATAAAGTACTTTAATATGTGCTATATTTTTACATAAAATCTATATATAGTCTATATACACAGTACAGTATGTAGGAACTATAAACTATAAAAAAGCTTTCAGCTACATTTACATTTACATTTAGGCATTTAGCAGACGCTTTTATCCAAAGCGACTTACAACATAGGAGTACAGGAAGCGATCGGTCATGAATAGGCGCAAACGCAAAAAGTGCCTTAAATACCAAGTTTTGGATATTACATAGAATAAGCTTAAGCTAGAATAAGGAAGGAATAAAAGAGAAGAGTTTTTTTTTTTTTTTTTTTTTATGATAAGTGTTCACGGAAGAGATGAGTTTTTAGCTGTCTTTGAATGATGACAGTGATTGTGCCATCCGGATGGAGGTAGGAAGATTGTTCCACCAGCCAGGAACGGTGAATAAAAAGTTCTGGAGAGGGATTTCATGCCTCTCTGTGATGGTACCATAAGCCTCACGCTCCTTACCTGAGCGAAGGCTTCTGGTAGGGGTGTAGACTCGTAGGAGCGAGTCGAAATATGCTGGTGCCGAGCCTGTGGTGGATCCATAAGCAGTGTCAAGGCCTTGAACTTGATGCGGACAGCGAGTGACAGCCAGTGCAGAGAGATGAAGAGAGGTGTGACATGGGCCCTTTGGGCTTGTTGAATACAAGACGTGCTGCAGCGTTCTGAATCATTTCCTAGAAATGACAAGGGCCTGGACTGGGGCTTTAGCTTATTAATGGCAATAACACAGGTAGAGCCCCCAGTGAGTCAACTATTTATAGAAAATAATGTAGAAACTACATGCCCATATTATGCTATTTTAATTGTGTTTCGTCTCCTACAATTTTAAATGCATCCAATGTCAAAAAGCACTTTATTTTCTCATAATGTACATTGCAGCATCAGCTCATTTCTCAAAGAGTCTGTAACGGTTCGATAAAGGATTCAGTCTCTCGAAACCCCGGCTTTCTGAGAGTCTACCCTGCTCTGATTGGTCAGACGACCCAGTCTGTTGTGATTGGTCTACTCTGCTCTGATTGGTCAGACGGCCCAGTCTGTTGTGATTGGTCTACTCTGCTCTGATTGGTCAGACGGCCCAGTCTATTGTAATTGGTCTACTCTACTCTGACTGGCCAGACAACATAGTTTGTTGTGATTGGTCTACTCTGCTCTGATTGGTCAGATTCATCTCCAGATCTTCCTCAGCACTTGATAGACAGTGATGCGAACAGTAACGATGACGTCTTGTTTTCCTGTATCAATCTCATCCTTTGGAAGAGGAAGTGGATTTGCTTTGGCAGCAGAAAACAACTAGCCAAGAAATCTAGACTCACCCTAGCGGCAGAAAATGTATTAAGCTGTGAGTGTCGTCTAGCAACTCTCTCCAGATCTGAGAGCTGGAAAAATCAAACTCTGGTCAGGCCAATCACAGCGTGTGGAGAGTCGGTGGGCGGGCTTAACAATGACGGCAGAGTTGCCGTGGTTCCGTGTGCTACTCGTAAACAAAGAAGCTGACGAACGGCGTCTTTTGAATTGGCTTTGGCTGCGACTCTGTTAGACTTGGAGTTAAGCTTTTCTTTGAGAAAAGAACGGCACTGAAGTCATTCTTAGGAAGGGAAGATGTGTTCATAGTTTTGCCGACCGGATACAGCGAAAGTCTATCAACTAACGTTAGCTCGGCTTCACCTTCTTCTTCGCTCTGGTTGGTTGTGGCGCTCATGGCGCTGTCCAATTGCATGCAGAGGGAATTTGAAAGACAACCGTTTATCCCGCCCCTCGGATTGAGCCCTGTCAATGGTGAGTTCCCAGACCCAACATCTTGATGTGGGTCTGGCTTGTCAGGCTAGAAAACAACGTCTTCTCAAACCAAACTCTTCCAGTCTCAGCTACAATAACAGTGTTTGAGGGCGGGGCAAAGTAGACTTTGTTTCGCCGGCAGCCAATGAAGACCATAGGTTTGCATTATGCAAATTAGATGCAAACATACATTGGTTTGAGCAGGAAGTGCGACTGGAATTACTGACGACTCGTTTCAGGAGGTTCACAATCCGATTCTCTCTTCTGGGAGACAATAACTCCATTCATCTGCACTTTGATCTTCTTGAAACATTCACAAACAGCTAAATAACACAATACACGAAAGGTAATACCCCAAAAAGCATAAATGTGATTTTTTTTGTAATAACACAAAACATTTTCTAAATGGTGCAGAAATCACTCATAACAGCTTTTTAAAAATGTCATTCCACTGAAATAATTTTTCCCTACATATTTTCTCTTGGTTGTACAGTCTTCTCCTTTGCTACTTCTCTCTCATGTGGGATTTATTTCAGTGAACCGCATCTACATGTCAAAGCTCTTGTTATTAATATCCCAGCATTCAGTGAGTGAAAATGAGCTCCTGCAGAGTGAAATGTCCCTTTCTCCCGTTCTCTCTGTCACAGACTGATTTCGGCAGCGCTCAGAGAATCGCCCGTATTTCCCCTGATCTTGTCATATAAATCCCATTGGAAAACGTTGTGAGCAACAACCAGAGCGAAACGCACAACTCTAAACAGGAGCGGAGCACAGGGACTGGAGAACTTTTTTCAAGAAAACATTTTATAAACGTAACTTATTTTTTGTCAATCTGGCTTCTGATTTGCTCCACCAATCAGAGTGCAGGACAGGACGAGAGTGGGCGGGACACATGTCCTGTACTTTATAATTACGGAAGACTAATCTAGCATGATTGCACAACAGTTTCAATACTGACACACTCATGCAGAGACTCAAATCACACACAGATATTTGCTTTTTCAGATCTGGACTAACAGTCCACAGTCGTCGTTCGAGCGATGACATCTGATCTGTTTGTTCAGACAGTGTTGACAGTATCTGCTGTATCTACATCCGCCACTCTTGTTATGACGTGAGTGTCAACGCGATTGCATGAGACTGTAGAAATACAGATATTTCACCTCTACTGATGCATATCATGAAATCACACCGCACACATGAGGAAAATGTCTCCTGTAGGATTTTTTATGTATTTGACAGAACATTATAACCTTAAACATCTGCGTCTTTGATGTCGAACAATATGTGCATATACATACTGTATATCAATAAAATAGACCCTTTTCACATTTCCGGGTTTCTCAAAGCGGAAGTCGTCATAGTTGGGTTAACTTTTATAGCGGCCAATGACAGAATACATTAAATATATTTTTTGTGTCCTGATTTGCTCAAATAGCAAAAGAAAAACGCAACAATAGTGATTTCACAACTTTCAAAAAGAGGGGGAAAATAGAGCGAGATTGATAACGGCCGTGACTGCGTCTTTGACGTCGAACAATATGTGCATATACATACTGTATATCAATAAAATTCCTTTAGCAGCATTTTGGTACGCCATTAGCTTCCTCATATAACATTTCACAGGTCTTCAACATTAAAAACCATAATGGATCTGTACTCACATGACTTAGAAATTCACGCAAACATTAAGAATCACACCGTACGACAAAATTGGGTACGACATGCATGTAGACTGTACGATGATGACTATTGAATCGTAGACTATGATGAGGCTTTAAGTTAGTATAGAAGAATAACACGTGGTCATCAGCATGCACTAGTAAACAAACAGAGCAAGATGAATCACATTATGGCAGTTGTGGTTTTTATGTGAAAGAGGAGAATATGGATGCGGTCATGGCAAGGGAAAAGAGACCAACTAAGCATTCCAATCTTGCAAATGGAGCTTGAGGTTTTAGCGCCATGTTGCATTGATCAATACGCCATTTCATGTTGGCTAGTCTTAGTAGATGTAGGGCGTAGCAGCAAACACACTGTGAGATGATCATGCTGAACTTCTGACACTGTCAGAGAATGATCGCAGGCTATCTTTGGTCGCAAGACCGTGACAACAGCCGTATTTGAACCTCTCCCACTGTTTAGGAGCCACGACCTCAGAAATCACCACGATCTTTTATCTAGGACAGCCCAGAATCGTACAATGGGTGCTTCTCATTTCTTGTTTGAGCATCCTTTGTACATTCCTGAAATGCATAATGTGGACAAATCACTTTAAATCGTAATGTAGACGCATGCATTTTCTCTGAAGCTGCTTTGAAACGATAAGTATTGTGAAAAGCGCTATACAAATAAATGTGAATTGAATCCTTGTTTTCTTTCCTCGTGTCTCAGCTCCACCCACTTAGTATGCGAGGGAAGGATACACCTCGCTCTTGACTCCTCATGAAGCTTCCTCAATCCTCCATTCACAGTGCAATTAGGGAACTGAGATGTCCTTCAAGATGGCTGAATTCGATTGGTTTTCGGGTCACTGGCTGGAGAAATCATCAGTTTGAGTATTGAGAAGTGGCAAATGTGTACCGGGCAAGAAAAACAAGCGTGTCGTACGGTTATTGCATGCTTGAGTACTCAATGGCTTCTTACAGCACCAACTAGTGGTGGGAGTAGTCGAATACCCAAGTAATCTATAAAAGCCCTAATAGTGTATGTACCAATCATAATTGGTCCTAACTACATATTAATACACACTACTGTTTAAAAATACAGCAAAAACTGTAAATTGAAATTTTATTGCAGTTTAAAGTAGCATATGATGTAATGTATTCCTGTGATCAAAGCTGAATTTTCAGCATCATTACTCCAGTCTTCAGTGTCACATTCTGATATGAGGATTTGTGCTCAAGAAACATTTATGATTATTATCAATATTGAAAAAAAATATTTTTATGGTTACCAATCAATTTGATCAATTTAATCTTTGCTGAATAAAAGTATTAAAAATCTTACTGACCCAAAACTTTTGAACAACTATGTAAATGCATTTAAATTCAGTCACACACACAGATTTCAGCTTGAGCTGTACAACATCTGATGTTGCTGATACTGCAGTATGAAAGGATGGAGAGAGAGAGAGAGAGAGAGAGAGAGAGAGCAGTAAAGCGTGAAATCAGAAAGTGTCGGGCATATTACAGCCGCCTCTCAGGGGTCTTTTCAGCAGAGCAGCGTCTCACCTCTCATCTCTCCATCACTCCATCCTCTCTATCTCTCTAACACTGGGAATGTGATCACCGAGCTAATGGCCACACGAAATTACCCACAGCACATTTGCTGTACCTTTCTTTCTTTCTTTCTTTTTGTAATGCATATATCGTTTCACATACTAATTTAAAAATCCACTTTTTTTTGTATCCCAGCAAACAAAAATATGTTCTAAAAAATGTTGTTAATGTTCCCATGAAGTTATGAAAACGCTATTTCTGAATGTTCAAAACATCCATTTTTAAAAATGTTTCTTGATTATACGAACGTTAAGGGAACATTCCATTTTATAATTTTTCAAACATTCTAGAAACGTTATTTTTGCATGTTCTCGGAATTCTCTTAAAACAAGTAGTAACATTTAAAAAACGTTAAAAGACCCTCCAACTAAACATTCCATGAACGATGTATAAATAACATTGTAACAATAAAGTGATTTGAATTGTTTTGAGAACATTATTAAAGACCAGATAACTTTCAACAAATGTTCTATTAATGTTACTTTCATAACTTTGAGAGAACCTTGCCACAACATCAGTTAAAGTTCTGAGAACGTTCCCTGTTAGCTGGGCTCTTTCTTTCTTGCTTTCTTTAATGCATATATTCTTTCACATACTCGTGTAAAAATCCACATCACTTTTGTTGTATTCCAGGAAGCAATGGAAGGTTTCACATGTTATTTTAAAAACCTGTCTTGATGATCAGTGTGATCTCTTCACCAGCTCAGGACAGTGTGTGCATATCTATTCACGGTCGAATTGCGTAACACGTACTCTGTGATTGACAGCTCTCTTTATCTGGGACTGGGAATATCTCCATCCGCTCCGCCTGCCGTCTAATTTATCGATCAGAGTTATTGATCTGAGCGCACGCGGACCGCAGGGCAACTGTGTGTGTTTTATAAATGCACTATGTTAAGATCCTGTGAGTGTGTGTGTGTTCTCCGAGCATCATTAGAGGAAAGAGCCATCCTGTACGGCGGGCACAAAGAGGACAGGAGGAGGAAAAGAACGAGTGATTACAGAGAGGGAGGGTAAATAAACGAGCTTTACTGCAGGGGAAGAAGAAGAGGAGAATGGGAGAAGAAAGATAAGAGATAATGGAAGCTCTGCGGCAGACGCTCTCAGTGTGAGTGTGTTTCTGTGCCGCGCTCTTCATTACCTGCACCAAACCCACACACACACACACACACACACACACACACACACACACACACAAGCAATACTGTCATCACAGGAGACATGCTGCATTTTTACATTTTCAAAAAACATCACTTAGTGTGATTTATAAGATGTTTTCCTCATGGGGACCAAAAAATGTCCCCACAAGGACAAGGATTTTGGATATTGCCATCTTTGTGGGGACATTTTGTCCCCATAACGTAGGGATTACCAGTCCACACACACACACACACACACACACACACACACACACACACACACACACACACACACACACACACACACACACACACACACACACACACACACACACACAGCCCCTAAACCTACCCATCACAGGAAACATTCTGCATTTTTACTTTCTCAAAAAAACATCCTGAGTGATTTATAAGCCTTTTGAAAAGTGGGGACCACTGGCTGGACCCCACAATGTAGGTGATCTCAGGTTTTTCTATCCTTATGGGGACATTTGGTCCCCACAATGTAATATAAACAAGGACACACACACACACACACACACACACATACACACACATCTTCAGAAGAGCACAGTTAATCAAGACTAAGTGCAGAGTATTGATCAGAGAGAGAGAGAGAGAGAGAGAGAGAGAGAGAAAGAGCAGAGGAGAAGAAACTGATAATACTTTTCTGATTTATCTACAGATACACCGTATCTCTATATGTGCACGAATGCAACAAACAAAAACAGCACTAATCGGAAATATTACATAATTAGTGTAATAAAATACAGAAATGAGCTCTGCACTGTGCTTGACAACACCAAGAACCATAAAGTCACTGTTACACCCGCACGTCCTACACTGACATGATGCAACAGGTTTCATTCCTCTGTCCTCGCTGCAAGAACCACAATAACAGCCAATCGGTACGTATTTAATAAGATGCAGTTATGCATCTATTTCAGACACACAGGCACACAATAAAACGCTTATGACAAAGACACTTCACCAGCACTTCATCATTTCATTCGAAGAAACTATCGTCATTCACAGAAACTCAAAGGTCACGACGTCAAAATAAAGGTTTGGTTTCAATTGTGATAGAAATACAGTGCTACTGTCCTGCAGTTTAACTTTAAACAGTAAACCTCTGTTGTGCAGAACAATGACTGTGGAAAAAAAAGCAATTGTTATTTTCCACTTGATTACTTTTTAAAAGATTGATTACTTTGTTAATACTTGGTTACCGTTTTAGGTAATACATTTGTATTGAATCATAAATCCAGAGAAATTTTTAAAGAAAACAAAGCATTTCTGAAAAACAGTATTTAGTATTGTAAAATAAAGAAAAGAAAAAAGTATACATTGTTAAATTGTTAAAGTTCATGAATTGATTAGACACACTTTTTGAGTATGAAAATGACTCCATTAAAACAGATTCCAAAAATAAAAATAATAAATTGAATTTTGGGAAAACAACCAAAGTCACAAAAAACTATTGATAATTAATAATAATTGCATTTTCTCTTAAAATGATCTCAATAAACAATTCTTCTGCCGAGTAATATATAGCATTAGCACTAAATGCTGGGTTAAAAACAACACAAGTTGGGTTGAAAATGGACTAACCCAGTGACGGTTGGTTTAAAAGTACCAGCTGGGTTGTTTTAACTCAACTATTGTTGAAGAATGACTATTGCTTGCTTAAAATGAACCAAAAGTATGTTGGAAATGAACATTTATTAATATGTTTAATACATTAACATTAATAATAAGTTCAATGAATAACAATTAAACAATACACATTTATTAAATTGCTTATTGATAAATGTTCACATTTTGATTATTATTGTTGCCTCTAGTAATTATGTCTGATTTTTAATTTCCAACCTATTTAGGGTTCATTTTAAGACAGACATTTTCGAAACAATAGTTGGGTTAAATAAAACATTAAACCCAACCTGTGGGTTAAAACAAACAACCCAATCGCTGGGTTAGTCCATTTTCAACCCAACTTGGTTTGTTTTTAACCCAGCATTTTTAGAGTGAGTGCATTAGACAGAACAACACATTTTACTTCAAGTTCATTAAAAACTTATATAATAAAATAATCACTAAACATGACAATGTTCTGACACAACATCCAGAGAACATCTGGAGAACATCAGCTCTTTAATTTGATTTGTTTTCATTATATTGTATATGTGATCTACATATTATTATAGATAAATACTTATATAAGAGACAGTGAAGCAAACACACACACACACACACACGCACACACACACACACACACACACACACACACACACACACACCAGCTCCTCTTAAATAAGCTCAGATCTACCCACACATGTGCTGTACTACCTGCTGCCAAAACAATAAACTCATCCAGACCCAGAGAGATCACTGAATAATACAACAACAGTCTCTACACACACACACACACACACATCCAAAAACCATCAAACAAGCACGACACAGTACGGTATCGCTGGCAGATGCCACCCAACCGCCCACATTACACAGCACACACACACACACACACACACACACACACACACACACACACACACACACACACACACACACACACACACTCATTACAAGGAAAAAGCCTTCCCTTACATCAAAGGGCGTAAAAAAGCAGCTTGTCGTCTTTAAGCATGTGACTAAAGACAGAAACGTGGGTACAAAGACAGAGATGAATAATAACTCCGCTCCATAATCGGCTGAGCGTCACAGATCTTAAGACACAGACGTGCTCTCGACACAGAGAGCAGAGGGTCATTGACACCTTCATCTCATTGAGCTCTTACGTTTAAACTTAAATATACAAACATTTTCAGCATCATCACTCCAGTCTCCAGTGTCACATGATCCTTCAGAAATTATTCTGATATCATGATTTGCTGCTCAAGAAACATTTAAAACAGTTGTGATGCGCAATATACCATTGCATTTTTTTTTTAATAATCTTTTATAAGCAACATCACAAATGTCTTTACTGTGATTTTTTGATCAATATAATGCCTCCTTAATGAATACAATTATTAATTTCTTTAATAAAAAAAGACCCCAAGTGATATAAACAGTACTTCATTTAACTGTCACAGTCCCGTTAAAGGGACGCTTGGTGCTCTTTTTATTTATCGCCTTTTTTCCATATCACATATTATAGTAATCATCATAAATTAGGTATCATTTGAAAGCTTACGATCTCAAAAGTCATCCTTTGAAAACCGTTACCATGGAAACGGTACTCTAATCTATTTTAGCAGGCTCCTCCCCTAGTGGGCTGTGTCAGGTGAAAGGTTGGATTCTGGAATCCACTGCCACTTCAATATATACCTGTAAATATCCTTATTAAATTTATAATCAAAGCCTTTATTAATATTTATCCTCCTTTATTATTTTAATGATTTTTCATTATTCTTTCCAGATATGATTTTACTGAGTCAATAGAACCACTGATTGTTTGTTCTTCCTTTATGTTTTCTAAAGTGTGTGTTTGGTCTTTGAGTGGTGACCGAGGGTCTGGCCTAGGGCTGTGTGATGTGTCACTAAACACTTGATAGCTACATGTGTGTTTGGATTTTGGAGGTATCACACACCCCTAACATGCCGGGAATGCAGTAACAGTGTTTGCTCACCTAGCCTGGCTTCCAGAGGTGAAATATGGATTTGTCTTCCAGAGGTGAAATATGGATTTGTCTTTCATTTTTATATTATATTTTATTCCTTTCACATTTCCTTTTACTGAAACACTAAAGAATCAAGATGAATATTGCCTGTACTACTGTCTGTACCTCTCACTGAGAGGAAGCACATGTTATCAGTATGTTTTGGGAAACGTTCTGGTCAGAACTGGAGCTTAATCAGCTCCAACCTTGGAGAGTATGTGTATCTGTGTATGTGCGCAGTATTCTGTGTTACAGATCATTATTGGAGGTGGATTACGGGCCTCCTAACAGATGGGTGGATTTGTTGTTCTGGACAAGCTGGCACCTGTCCCAGACCTGGAACGGTCTACGGGCCTAATTCTGGGGTGAAAGCATCAACAAGAGCCACATGTGTGGACATTCACCATGGCTGTGCATTTTCTCTGAGCCAATCAGAATCATACACCTTGCAATAATGATGTGGCTAGACCTTGAAAACACTGTTGGGACAGTTGTATGTACGGTATGGCGGGATGGGGAGAGAGGGAGCGCGGCCTACGAACTCCTTGTGAGACTTGAAGCTGGTTTCTGCTGATGAAACTGCAAACTATTCTTCAGTAAAAATTTTCTTTAATTAATTGCACTCCTGACTCTTGGTCTTCATTCTTCACTACTGGTCTCTGGGTCTTAAACTGTTAACCCCTAACACAGTTTATTAAAGGTATTACAAACTTTATTTGAACTAATTTATAATCAAAACCTTTTCTAATCTTGAAAAAACACATATGAGTCTCAATGTTCCATATCTGGTGATTGTTTTGTTATATTTACAAATGTGTTACAGGAGAATACAATGGAATGCTATTTTTGGTACAGTACCAAAACAAAATCTCATGAGAACTAAAATTTTTGTGAAATCAACTTCAAATTTGGAACACAACTTGGTTAGACATATGGCTTTGATTTTATAGTAATTTTTTATAGTGAAATTATTTAGTAAAATATATATTTTATATAAAAGAAAAAAATATTTAGTAGAGTACATATGATTTACAGTAAATGTAAATTTCCAGAATTTTTTCATACTTTCATTTTTTAAGTTTTCACTTCAGAAATAATCCACTGAGTGTCTTTAAAATGTAGGTGTACATCCCAAAACATTCTTGATTTACAACCATTCAAGTCAAAAAAAAAAAAAAAAAAAGGGGGTGGGTGACAGTTAAGGGGTTAAAGTGAAGTAAATTCTGTATCAATATCAATCAATAGTATCATTAAATGGGGCGTGGTTGATGCTTTGGCTTCTTCTGATGCTGGCAAAGATAAAATATCCAGACTGACTGGCCTGTTTCATGCTGTTAGTTGCTTGTGTGTTTATTTGGTCACTCACCCAGCCATCCTGCTCCTGAGTTGGGCACACACATGTCCGTTTCAGCGCTGGGCAGCACAAACCCCACGACGAACACTTCCACCCCGTCGGACATGAGCGCCAGGCCCAGCACGAAGAACAGCTGCCACTGGAAGCGCCCGTGTCCGCACTCCTGGATGATGAGCTCGTACTGCTGCGCCAGCTCTTCCTCGTCCGCCTCTCGCTCTTTCTCTAGCTCTCGTTTGTCCTTCATTCCATCTGAGAGCGGCTGGCCAATCGCCACCTGGCCACGCCCATCTGTTGCCCCGCCCGCCGGCACGCCCTGATACTCGCCCTCGTATATTTCGTCCTCGTCGTCGTGGCCCTCAGTGGCGTCGCTGGAGCCCTCGTCGTCCTCTCGCTGAGCCTGACCATCCTGATAGTGGTAACCGTCTTCATCGGCACCCTCGTCTTCGTCATTTTCAAAGCGGCTGTAGTTGCGACCTGCGTACTCGTCTGAGGCGCGGTCCACCACTTTGTTGACCTTCTTGACAGCGTGCCGTTTCGCCTCTTTGGCGATGTCACGAGCGCCTTTGGCCAGAGACGTCCTGTCTCTGTACGGGTCCTCCATCTTCACCAGATGCAGACTTTAGCTTTTGATGGTTGCACCGGCCAGGAATCACACAAGAGTTTCAGAGGCCGAGCTCAGCTTTACTGCAGGCTGCTTTGGAGATGGACAGCAGTGGACAGGACGGTGTGACGTATGCAGAGCAGTCGTGCTTCCCTCTGACCGACAGCTTCATTCACTATGGGAGAAAGAAACACAGTCATGATTTCATTCTCTACAAGAGGCACTAACTTACAATTACTAATTCAACCAAATATAAGCAAACATAGTACTGTATATATATATATATATATATATATATATATATATATATATATATATATATATATATATATATATATATATAATAAAAATTTAAATTAAAAACACAAACACTCAAATACATATACATATATATTCTTTTTATTAATTATAATTAATCATTTAAAATTTGTTTATGGTTTTATATATAATAATAATAATAATAACAAAAATATTGTTAAATTATCGATATATAGTTGTATATATAAAGTATGATTTGGTTATACTTTATATATAAAAATATTTTGTTGTATAATAATAATACACACACACACACACACACACACACACACACAACCATAAACTAAATTGAAAATAAAATGTAAAATAATTATTAAATTATTATCAATAAAAAAGTTATATTAAGGTATAACTACAAACACAATTATTTTTAAAATACAAATCAGGATATAGCCAAAAACAAAAACAAAAAAATCAATATATAATAATTATGAAATAATAATTAAATGATACACATACACATATATAGAAGGAGAGAGAGAACAATTACAAAGTATTAAAATATAATCACTATGAATTAAGAACACATTTCAGTGCATTTCAGATCTGAATGAGTGTATTTTTGGTGTAATTGAAGAAGTGAAAGCGCAGTAAATCTCAGGTGTTCCTGCTCATGTGCCCTGCAGAACGCCAGGAGAAGCCATAAATCAGGCTGGCACAGCGGGCAGAGGACACTGTGCCCAGTTTAACTCATCATCTACTGCATTTCCCTGCCCGGCTTCACACTATTAACCTCCACAGGAAGTCATGTGGACATTAACAGGACAGAGTTGAGGAAAAATGAAGAAAGGAACTCCACATGCAGACATTACAGAGCTGCATGCTGGGAACATTGACACTTCACACATGTGCATCTGGACGTTCTCAGGATCTCTGACACACTGAAATGCTGGTTCTTAAACTCACAGAAGAGCCCTGCTGCATTGCAGCACGACTTCTCTCTCAGACTCTCTCCGGCAGAAACATACACACTCATCTCATTTTTATCTGCTCACATCTAAAAAATAAACACAAACACACACACTCCCACAAACTCAGAGAATCTCTTTGAAAATGATCAGTCTCACAGATAATATCTCTGTGAAAGAGCCGGAATGAGTGAAAATATTCCATCTGTGATTCAATATTCTATCCCATTCTATTCAATTCTGATGATTAAGTGCTCCCTTATTTTTTTTGTGCTGTCAAATCGATTAATCACGGTTAATTGCATCCAAAATACAATTTTGTGTTTAGATAATATATATGTGTGTACTGTGTATAATTATTATGTATATATAAGGACACACATGAATGTATATATTTAAGAAAAATGTGCTATATTTATATATAAAATATTTATATGTACATATAATATAAATTATATGTATATACACAGTATATACATGCAAATAGTTATTAAATATATACATACATGCGTGTGCATTTATATATTCTGTATATATACACACATAATTATACACAGTACACACATATTATGAAAACACAAACCTTTTTTTGGATGCAATTAATCGTGATTAATCGATTTGACAGCACTATATATTATACGCACACACTCACACACACACATTATATATATATACATATATAAATAAACCAATTATATTAAAAAATAATAAAAGTTAAATATTTTTTATATAAAAGGTATAACCTATTCTATTCAAATCTATTCTATTGTATGTATAAAGAGGATAATGAAAATTATGATTACAGTAAAGGTTTCAAATAAAACCAGAAATCTTTTGAACTTTTTAAATGCCCTTTAGTTCTGGTATTTTAAAGCCCCTGAATCCAAAACACAAAACATCAGGAATCATACGCAACTCAAGAACAATATTCAGCCAAAAAATGGTTCATGATAAGAAAAAGCTGAAGACACGGAGCACCAAAGAAGCTTTTTTTGCAGAATGTTTCGTGAATCTCAATTTGAGCTGACATTTGATAACTGCGGCTGAATTTCAATCTGGCCAATATGCTGATCATCATTATAATATTATTAATATTCATTAACTCTGGCATTTGGAACCCAAATCTAAGAGACAAAACCCACTAAAGACACGCCTGCAGACACATAACTGCAGACTGAACACACACACAAATACTCACAATTCATTCAACTGGTTCACAAACTCTAAACGGGTCAGTGTGATCTTGAGCACGATAATCAGCACAATCATTTATTAAAACATCTAAAATCACACGCAACCGAATCAACTGTTCCAGCGGTGTTGCGTGTTCGGCCTCTTTTCTGGAAAAACCAGCGAAACCTTGGCCTGTCCAGATTCAGCCAAAACAAAAGGAATGATTCAGTTGTGCTTTCACGGGCCGCTGACACTGTCAGAGACGCCCTCATTAATCAGGCGTTCTCTCTCTCGCGCTACACACAGTGTGCACTAACTTAACATTCATACTGTACGAAGAAGTGACACATTTGACCAGCACATTCAAATCATTTATCCATGATCCATCTAAAAATCCTGACTTGGAAAACTCAGCACGGCACGACCGGAGCGCTGCGGCAACGGCGTGCCTCAATACAGACCTAAAAAAAGACCAAATCATGACATCATTTCCTCTTAGACCAAATAAAGGCAGTTCCCAACGTAACTATGACATCATTAGAGGGGTGATGTAATCAATGCGACACCCGTTTTTCTGCATTAACCCCAGTGTGAGCGCGGGAGGGGGAGGAAATGGAACAAACTCGCAGGACGCTGCGGCATCAGCGGTGAGCGGCTCAGTTTGACCCCTCCAGAAACGGATCATTGTGCTCAGAAGAACACACCCGAAGTCACTCACTGCAAACTCACGTGTCATGTTGCTTCCCAAGTAAATGGATCGTGATTTAAAAATGCTATTTGTATTGGAAAAATACTATTTTTGTCGCAGTGTAAGTGCCAGTGTTTCACGATGTGTTTGAGTGAATAATTATAAAGTTGCACAGGCAAGGTCGCGCTGTATTCTCCTGTCCCTGATTCCGCACACTTCACCTTGCGGAAAACAGATCTGTTGTTAACCAGACTCAGTTTAGTAAAAAGCAGATGAATAACTTCTTACTGAAGATGCACTCACGCACACACACACACACGCGTATCCTGCAGTAATGTAATGATGGATAGCTGAAGGCTTCACTGGTCACTGGGACTCACCAGCAGCTGTGGGGGTTTCAGAGTGGACGCCTGCACTGATTTGATGAAGGCAGTTGAGTGTGTGTGTGTGTGTGTGTGTGTGTGTGTGTGTTAGAGAGAGAGAGAATGAGTGTGTGTGTGTGTGTTTGTGTGCACACGTATGTGTATGAGAGAGTGTGTTTGTGTGAGTGTGTGCACGTGTGTGTATGAGAAAGAGTGTGTGCACATGTGTATGAGAGAGTGTGTGTGTGTGCGCGTGTGTATGAGAGAGAGTGTGCGTGTGTGTGCGTGTCTGTGAGAGAGAGAGAGAGAGAGAGAGAGAGAGTGTGTGTATGAGAGTGTGTGTGTGTGTGTGTGTGTACTTGTTTATATTACATTGTGGGGACCAAATGTCCCCACAATGTAAATGGCTTAATAAACATACTAAATTATGTTTTTTTTAAATGTAGCAATGCAGCATGTCTCCTGTGATGGGTAGGTTTAGGGGCAGGGGCAGTGTAGGGGGATAGCATGTACAGTTTGTACAGTATAAAATGCATTACGCCTATGCATTACGCCTACGTCCCCACAATTCACAAAAACCTAACGTGTGTGTGTGTGTGTGTGTGTGTGTGTGTGTGCGAAGGCCTGGTAAACCCTGGTAAAAACAAAGCTGGCAATATCCGAAAGTTTATAAAGCTTATAAATCGTGCTAAGTGAATGTTATTTTTTTTGAAGATACATAAAGTTGTGTGTGATGGGTAGGTTTAGGGGTAGGGTTAGTGTGTGTTAGTGTGTGTGTGTGGGGTAGGGTTAGTGTGTGTGTGTGTGTGTGTGTGTGTGTGTGTGTGTGTGTGTGTGTGTGTGTGTGTGTGTGTGTGTGTGTGTGTGTGTGTGTGCGTGTTTCTAATGTTTCTAATTTAGACAGATTTATACAGTTTGATCTACACCCTACAGTAAAAGCTGTACACACTGAGTATAATCTATACAAGAGGATTTTCTCATTTACTGAAATAAATAGGTAGTTTTGGTAAGTGATAGAATCCTGTAGAATTGATTTTGGTGAAATTATAAACAGTTAAAATATTAGAAGATATTTTATTTCTGGCCTTTAAAATCATATAAAAACTACACATATACAGTGTGTAGTGTGTGTGGCATGAAAGACCCTATCAGACCCCCTTAAATTGTTCACTCTTTGTTATATTGCAGCCATTTGCTAAAATCATTTAAGTTCTTTTTTTTCTCATTAATGTACACACAGCACCCCATATTGACAGAAAAACACAAAACTGTTGACATTTTTGCAGATTTATTAAAAAAGAAAAACTGAATTATCACATGGTTCTAAGTATTCAGACCCTTTGCTCAGTATTTAGTAGAAGCACCCTTTTGATCAAATACAGCCATGAGTCTTTTTAGGAAAGATGCAACAAGTTTTTCACACTTGGATTTGGGGATCCTCTGCCATTCCTCCTTACAGATCCTCTCCAGTTCTGTCAGGTTGAATGGTAAACATTGGTCGACAGCCATTTTCAGGTCTCTCCAGAGATGCTCAATTGGGTTTAAGTCAGGACTATGGCTGGCTTTGTTATTTTAGCTGTGTGCTTAGGATCATTGTCTTGTTGGAAGGTGAACCTTCGGCCCAGTCTGAGGTCTTGAGCACTCTGGAGAAGGTTTTAATCCAGGATATCCCTGTACTTGGCCGCATTCATCTTTCCCTCGATTGCAACCAGTCGTCCTGTCCCTGCAGCTGAAAAACACCCCCACAGCATGATGCTGCCACCACCATGCTTCACTGCTGGGACTGTATTGGACAGGTGATGAGCAGTGCCTGGTTTTCTCCACACATACCGCTTAGAATTAAGGCCAACAAGTTATATCTTGGTCTCATCAGACCAGAGAATCTTATTTCTCACCATCTTGGAGTCCTTCAGGTGTTTTTAGCAAACTCCATGCAGGCTTTCATGTGTCTTGCACTGAGGAGAGGCTTCCGTCGGGCCTCTCTGCCATAAAGCCCCGACTGGTGGAGGACTGCAGTGATGGTTGACTTTCTACAACTTTCTCCCATCTCCCGACTGCATCTCTGGAGCTCAGCCACAGTGATCTTTGAGTTCTTCTTTACCTCTCTCACCAAGGCTCTTCTCCCCCGATAGCGCAGTTTGGCCGGACGGCCAGCTCTAGGAAGGGTTCTGGTCGTCCCAAGCATCTTCAGTTTAAGGATTATGGATGCCACTGTGCTCTTAGGAACCTTAAGTGCAGCAGACATTTTTTTCTAACCTTGGCCAGATCTCTGCCTCGCCACAGTTCTGTCTCTGAGCTCTTCAGGCAGTTCCTTTGACCTCATGATTCTCATTTGCTCTGACATGCACTGTGAGCTGTAAGGTCTTATATAGACCGGTGTGTGGCTTTCCTAATCAAGTCCAATCAGTATAATCAAACACAGCTGGACTCAAATGAAGGTCTAGAACCATCTCAAGGATGATCAGAAGAAATGGACAGCAGTTAAATATGAGTGTCACATCAAAGTGTCTGAATACTTATGACCATGTGATATTTCAGTTTTTCTTTTTTAATACATCTGCAAAAATGTCAACAGTTTTGTGTTTTACTGTCAATATGGGGTGCTGTGTGTACATTAATGAGAAAAAAAAAGAACTTAAATGATTTGAGCAAATGGCTGCAATATGACAAAGAGTGAAAACTTTAAGGGGGTCTGAATAGGGGGTCTTTTCGTACATACTGTATATCAAACCTAAAGTAGCTAAGTGGATTGAGTCATATCAAATCATATTTTTATCCTGAATAAAACCACATATTTCACAGTTTCACAAATCACAGTTTTAGTAAATTTACTAGGCAACCTGACATTTTACTGCATTGCACAATTCTTCCAATAACCTTTGTATGCAGTTTGTGGAATCTCAAATTAAGTGTGACTGTGTGTAATATTTTTAAATGTATAGATTCATCTGACACACCAGTATTTAAGATCAATGTAAAAAGCAAAAAAAAAAGATGAATTCCAATAATTTGCATGCTATAAAAAATATTTTGCGACTACTCAAATGTAAAATGTACAGCGGCTTACAGTGTGTGTGTGTGTGTGTATAAAGTGAACGCCTGTGCTTTTACTGTGAGTGGATCTGAAGGAGCAGACTACAGGGTCAAAGGTCACAAGTTCTGTGTGCAGGGGGACACTTTGTCTGATCCACTTCACTGATCAGCTGACACACACACATATAAGAGCGTGTGTGAAAAAAATTGATGCATTTGAAACTATCCATCCATCTATCTATCTATCAACCATACACTCTAAGGATCCCCATGAACCTGCCTCGTTTCATTTTCTAAGGCACACCAGCTAAAAAATATTTTTTTTTAAATAAAAAGTATTTGTATTTGAATTTGACTATGTGCTTCACCTGAATAAAGGCAAATCGTTCTGAGTCTCCTCTTCAAAATGGCAAATGTCAAAGGACCGGTTCACTGACACACACATGCAAACACACAGATGTGCCGGTTAAAAACAGTGCAGTCAAGGTATCAAATTGCAAAACTATGGTATTTTGAGAAATACTGTGGTACTGAACGAATGTGTTTTGTTGTTTTTACAGTGTAAAGAGCACCATCATACATAACAGTATTAAGGTACATGTCCAAAAGGCCATAGCTACTTATTTGTTAGTGCACTTTAGCGTAGTAAAGAAACATTTTCAGCTCCAGGACAGCGCTATAGTTGTGTATTCACTGCATCACTCTCTTCTCTGAGGCAGGTTGTTTCACGCACCGCAGCTTTCACCCTTTTACTACCACTCGGCGAAAAGTCATCGGTCTGCGCGTGAATCGCCAGCACAACCGGGAAAAGGCATCAATCACGGTCCGGCTCTGACGCAAGCTGCGCCCCGTAATGAGATTTCGCCTGTCTTGACATTGTGCATGGGAATCAATCCCCCTCCCTCTCCGTTTTATCTTTCCGTCACACACACATCTGCTCTGCGAGCCTCCATGACTCACAGTTTCAGGTGGATTTCTTTCTGCTTGTGACAGTCACGCACATTTTGCTCTGTCAGGGAACGGGTTCCTAAAGTGAATCTCTCTCTCTTTTAATAATCCGGGACACCACCGGGAGCCCCTGAGGATCACACACACACACACACCTCTTCTCCAGTATTCAGAAAAAGGTTGCTCTACAGCATATGGGTTTATTCAATGGCCAATGCTTAAAGGAATAGCTCACCTATTATTCACAAAAGTAAAGAATCTTTATCATACAAAACGGTTGCATCTGTTAAGCTAAAAAAAAAAAAAGCTCATTGAACTTATCATAAAAGTGGTCCACGCAACTTTAATCCATTCCTCCTGAAGTCACATAATGCTTTTCATAAGGAATAGAGCAAAATCCAAGTCCCTGTTCACTGCTAAACTTCTCAGATCACATAAAGAACTGCTAGACGTGTCACTGACGTTTGGTCACATGACAAGCTAGAACCAATGATGTCGTTTGATGCTGCTGATGTATTTAATTTGAGGTCCCCACACAAAGTTATGGCATGACTTCAAAAGGCTTAGAAAATAGTGCATAATTCATATGGATGACTTTTGAACGACTTTTGTTGTGTTTTTGGAGCTTGACTTCTACGCATTGTTACCGTACGGGAACATCTGCATTTAAATTCTCATTTTGTGTTCCACAGGAAAGAATAACAGTCTTTATAATCTTTAATATTTGGTCATATCCCAGCCTCAACTTTTCAAACTGTAAAGGGAATGAAAAGGTATTCCTCAATGTATTGACAATGGCTCACAATTAACACTTCCATCTTTTCGGATCTATATAGTCTGTATAGATTCACACCTGTAATATACCAGATTAAAAGATCAAGTTAACAAAAATTAAAATGAATTTGCAAACACCTAACAAACACTTAAGTGTGTGTGTGTGTGTGTGTGTGTGTGTGTGTGTGTGTGTGTGTGTGTGTGTGTGTGTGTGTGTGTGTGTGTGTGTGTGTGTGTGTGTGTGTGTGTTTTAATTGTTACCCATTGGGAGACAACCTAATTCCCATTGCTATTCAAAAGCAAAACCAGTATTTAAATCTGCATGACTAAACTGAAATATAATCAAAAACAGATTCATGATTTTGATGAATTTATGCTTGGCTCTTGTTTAATAAAAACACAATTTCATGTTATGGTCTTCATGGGAAAAGAATAAAAGCGGATTGGCAGAAAAATAAAACAGGTTCTAACGGGACGCGTTCTGCTTTAGTAGCATATTAACGTACACGCATTAGAGTCAGAGTGGCGCGTTTGCGTCGTGTTTGTAATATGGTGTGTCAAGTTAAAAACAGTTTAACTTCATCGCTCCGTTTGAACGCAACAACGCGTCCGAGTGAACGTTCCCTGCGTGCAACTAAAGTTTATTGTACGCGTTTGACTCGTGCGTAATCGTACAGAATTTAGAATTTTAGAATCATTAGAGTCACTTACCGACTGTACGGAATCCAGACTTCACGGGTGCGCGGGCATCTAAACACAGGAACGGTTTTTTCTCTCCTCACAATGCAGCACCAGCAGCTCTCTCTGCAGCACTTGAAGAAAAGCTGAGAAGAAGTGATGGGGGGAGAGAGAAAGAGAGATCAATAGTTGTATCGCGGGCAGCCCTGCTCAATGTGACGCGACGCGGAGCGGGGGTGGGGGCAGCGAGCGCGTTAGGATCATAGAGAGTATACTATGACTGTATGCGTGGATATGAACACCCCACCCACCCGTGACGCATTGCTCTTTCTCCGCGAGTCACGATTCTCTGGAGGCTCTGGGGTTTTCTCCTGCTTTGTTGGAGTGACTCGTGATTTAGTGTTTTTAACTTTCTGCGCTTCCCCCGATACTCACGCCTCAGCGGAACAATAAAAAAAAAAAATTGCGGCACTCGGGTTCTGATTGCGACTCATCGTGATTGAACTCCCGCCAGGCAGGAGATTGAATCTTGATAGACTCGAGCGGTTTACGCGGGACGGACATGGAACTCTCCATGGTGCTGAAGAAAACACACAGAACAGATACATACAGAACAAACCCTACAGGTCAGATCCTTATAAAACACCACAGAAGCACAAAGAAAAACCTGACAGAGCCACATAGATCAGATCAGATATAAAACAGACCTTACACAACCACACAGAACAAATCTACTCTGACCCACACAAAACCACATAGATAAGATGCATATCAAACAGATCCATGTAGAAGAGATCCACTCAGCCCAAACAGAATAATCCCTACAGAACCACATCTGTTTTGAAATAAACATTACAATCTATGTACTACACAGAAAATCCCACAGATCAGATGCATAAACAGACCCTACAGTACAATCCCCTCAGAATCACATATCTCAACAACATAATCACATACACTATATTGCCAAAAGTATCGGGACACCGCTCCAAATCATTGAATTCAGGTGTTCAATCCCTTCATGGCCACAGGTGTATAAATCAAGCACTAGGCATGCAGACACTTCTACAGTCATTTGTGAAAGAATGGGTCGCTCTCAGGAGCTCAGTGAACTCAAGCGTGGGACCGGGATAGGTTGCCATCTGTGTCCATTCGTGAAATTTCCTCACTACTAAATATTCCACGCTCAACTGTTAGTGGGATTATAACAAAGTGGAAGCAATTGGGAAACACAGCAACTCAGCCACGAAGTGATAGGCCACGTAAAAATTACAGAGCGGGGTCAGCGCATGCTGAGGTGCACAGAAGTTTTTTTCAGGGGTTGGGCTTTACCCCTTAGTTCCAGTGAAACAAACTCTTAATGCTTCAGCATACCAAGACATTTTGGACAATTTCATGCTCCTAACTTTGTGGGAACAGTTTGGGGATGGCCCCTTCCTGAACTACACAGAACTCCATAGATCAGAGTTTACAGAACCATGTAGAACAGATCCACATAGATCAGATTTGCGAATAATAGATCTACTTAGATCACAGAACCATATAGATCAGATCCATATAAAAACAGAACCACATACATCAGATCTGCAAATAATACATCTATTTAGAATTACACAGAACTGCATAGATCAGATCCTTATAAAACAGAACCATATCAGATCCACTCAGAACCAAACAGATGAACATGGATGTACAAATGGATGTAGAACCATGAACAGTAGAATATATCCACTCTGACTCACACAGAACAAACCCCATAGATCAGATTTGCACATAACAGATCTATATAGAACTTTACAGAATAGCATAGATCAATGCATAGAAACAGGCCTTAAAGAAGCACACAGACCACAGAACAGACCCAACAGAACCACAGCAAACAGAAGCAGACGGAATGTAACCCAGACCAAAAGCACTATGAAGAAGAGAACATGAAAGGAAATGTGCATGCTCACTTGACCTCTGACCCGTGACGTCAGCTGCTATCAGAGTTTCAGCTGGAGTTCACAGCACAGACTTTAACAGGGGAGTTTTGATGGGGTTTCAAGTCAATGGCCATTAACATCACAAAGGCATAAAATGAAGATGAGGAGCATGTGTGAAACGAGTCCCTGCAACGAGGAGAGTTTTCTGTTTTGTTCCGAGCTAAAACGGCTCCCTGGAGAGCTTTTAGGAGAGAAATCCATCTCACATCCTATCCGGCCTCTCAGAGACCACCCCGAACTCTCTGAATGCTCCTCTCCTCCTCTTGGAAATCTTCAGAATCAAAAGAGGGATGAAGATGCAGGAAGGAAGAGTGCAGGGTTCCCTGCTCATTCTAACGGCCGCAATAAATATGCTAATGCGCTCACATTCACATCCAACAGCAGCTGTTTAGAGTTTTTCAGCTCAAATGGGCACTAATAAAGTTTCCTTCTTTCTTAATATTCAAGAAACTTTATTGGCATGGTAAAAAAGCTTTACATTCCCAAAGCGTAAGATTATACAGTCTATACACACGTCACAGATTAATGGTTGACTGATAAAGAGTTTTTTTATTGGCTGATTTAACGAAATGTATATAATGCAGTATAACTGAATTAGTGAAAAATATTTTTTTTAATAATTTTAAATATATTTTATATACACCGATCAGGCATAACATTATGACCATGTGATGTGAATAACACTGATGATTTCTTCATCACGGCTCCGGTTAGTGGGTGGGATATATTAGGCAGCAAGTGAACATTTTGTCCTCAGAGTTGGTGTGTTATAAGCAGGAAAAAAATGGGCAAGCATAAGGATTTGAGTTTGAGTTTGACAAGGGCCAAATAGTGATGGCTAGACGACTGGGTCAGAGCATCTCCAAAACTGCAGCTCTTGTGGGGTGTTCCCGGTCTGCAGTGGTCAGGATCTATCAAAAGTGCTCCAAGAAGGAACAGTGGAGAACCGGCCACAGGGTCATGGGCGGCCCCAGGCTCATTGATGCACGTGGGGAGCGGCTGGCCCGTGTGGTCCGATTAAACAGACGAGCTACTGGAGCTCATTATATATATATATATATATATATATATATATATATATATATATATATATATATATACACACACACACTATATGCACATGGACAATCCATGTAATTATATTAAATAAAAACATGTTAAACTTGCAGTATTGTTCACATGCACACATTGTCATGCTGTTTTACTGGTGTCCCTATGATAATTATCATGCTCTCTTTGATTTGAATAACTCCGCCTCTAATCCACTTAAGACTTTTCCTGTGAATGTGAGAGGGCGGGCATGTTGCCATGGTGATGACATATTGATCAGAGCCTGGAGAAAAGGGTTGTGGGACAGAAATCAGTCGGTCTCTTGTGTGAGGAGCTGATGATCAGATAATCTATAAACATAATTTGACCAGAGGGAAAACTAACAAAAACAACAAGGTTCAAATTACCACACAATAAAAACTGTGGCTACTCTTTATTTTAAGGTGTCATTGTAACATTATCTATCTATCTATCTTTCTATCTATCTATCTATCTATCTATCTATCTATCTATCTATCTATCTATCTATCTATCTATCTATCTATCTATCTATCTATCTATCTATCTATCTTTCTATCTATTGTATCTATCATTAATCATTTAATAATAATTTATTAATTTTTTTTATAATTATGCTCTTTCCCACTTTTGCCTGTATTATGCTATATTTTAAACTGAAAAAAAGTACAAACTTAGTTGTAAATAGCAACACAATGTTCTCAACTCTCTCTATCATTATCTGAACATGTGATATTGGTTTTAATTGATATGCAATTATGTGCATCAGTGGGCATCTAATTTCATGCAAATAAGCTGAAAAACAGGGAGCTGTTAGTTAAGAATGTGTGTGTGTGTGTGTGAGAGAGAGAGAGAGCACAAGATAAACCTGCTTGCTGATAAACACACACACACACACACACACACACACACACCTGCAGGGGTGAAGCTGAAGACCCCTGTGGGTGGATGGGAAGGGTGTAATTGGTGCCTGTTTAAATTCTCCTGCCTGCCAAAACATTCACTTTCTGCATGCAAACTTTCAGAAATTATGCTGCTCATTATGCCACAGTCATATGCAGTTTTCAGACACACAGATCTGCTTTGAGCTTCAGAAAACATTACTTACATTCTTTGATAACACCTCACTTAAGACTAATATATATATGATTAGGCATAACTTTATGACCAAATATTGTGTTGGTCCCTCTTTTGCTGCCAAAACAGCCCTGACCCGTCGAGGCATGGACTCCACTAGACCCCTGAAGGTGTGCTGTGGTATCTGGCACCAAAATGTTAGCAGCAGATCCTTTAAGTCCTGTAAGTTGTGAGGTGGGGCACATCCCACAGATGCTCGATTAGATTGAGATCTGGGAATTTGGAGGCCAAGTTTACACCTCAAACTTGTTGTGCTCCTCAATCCATTCCTGAACCATTTGTGCTTTGTGTCAGGAGCATTATCCTGCTGAAAGAGCCACAGCCACCAGGGAATACCGTTTCCATGAAAGGGTGAACATGGTCTGCAACAATGCTTAGGTAGGTGGTACGTGTCAAAGTAACATCCACATGGATGGCAGGACCCAATGTTTCCCAGCCGAACATTGCCCAAAGCATCACACTGCCTCCGCTTGCCTTCTTCCCATAGTGCATCCTGGGGCCATGTGTTCCCCAGGTAAGCAACAATGAGCATCAATGAGCCTTGGCCGCCCATGACCCTGTGGCCGGTTCTCCACTGTTCCTTCCTTGGAGCACTTTTGATAGATCCTGACCACTGCAGACCGGGAACACCCCACAAGAGCTGCAGTTTTGGAGATGCTCTGACCCAGTCGTCTAGCCATCACAATTTGGCCTTTGTCAAACTCGTTCAAATCCTTATGCTTGCCCATTTTTCCTGCTTCTAACACATACATTTCGAGGATAAAATGTTTACTAATGTTCCTAATATATCCCACCTACTAACCGGAGCCGTGATGAAGAGATAATCAGTGTTATTCACATCACATGTCAGTGGTCATAATGTTATGCCTGATCGGTGTATATAAAATCTTTTTTAATCAGTTATACTGCATTATATACATTTCGTTAAATCAGCCAATAAAAAAACTCTTTATCAGTCAACCATTAATCTGTGACGTGTGTCATAATGTTGTGCCTGATCAGTGTATTTAAAGGTGTATACATATTATTTACACTTATGTAAAGCTACAGTATTATATACTATATAGAAAATCTCAACTGGTTGTTGCAAAATGTAACTATATTATCGCCCAGCTCTAATCTGCTAAATACAACTAGAAGGCATGAAGATATTAAGATATTATAACTATTAACATCATGATTTTCTGTAAAGCTGCTTTGAAACAATGTTTTTTGTGAAAATTGCTGAAATAATATATATATATATACTCACTCACCTAAAGGATTATTAGGAACACCTGTTCAATTTCTCGTTAATGCATTTATCTAATCAACCAATCACATTGCAGTTGCTTCAATGCATTTAGGGGTGTGGTCCTGGTCAAGACAATTTCCTGAACTCCAAACTGAATGTCAGATTTGGAAAGAACAATCTGTGCCACACACTGGATTTTCACGGTTTACCATTTCAGTTACTGGGATTTTCACACATTTGTGGGAAAAACATCCAAAAATGGTGTGAAAAAAAAAAAATGCAGCAGCATTGATGCTAGAGGTCAGAGAGATGCAGCTGAGAGGAGATTCAGCTGACTGAAGAGAACTATCAAGCTGATAGAAGAGCAACCACTGAAATAACCAGTTAGCAAAGCAGTAACAACACGCACAACCTTGTGAAGCGGATGGGCTAGCAGAAGACCCCACCGGTACCACTCATCTCCACTACAAAGGAGGAAAAGAGGCTACAATTTGCATAAGCTCACCAAAATTGGACAGTTGAAGATAGGTGTTGCTTGGTCTGATGAGTCTCGATTTTCTGTTGAGACATTCAGATGGTAGAGTCAGAATTTGGCGTGAACAGAATGAGAACATGGATCCATCATGCCTTGTTACCACTGTGCAGGCTGGTGGTGGTGGTGTAATGGTGTGGGGGATGTTTTCTTGGCACACTTTAGGCCTCTTAGTGTCAATTGGGCATCGCTTTAAATGCCACGCCTACCTGAGCATTGTTTCTGACCATGTCCTTTATGACCACCATGTACCCATCCTCTGATGGCTATAATAATGCACCATGTCACAAAGCTCGAATCATTTCAAATTGGTTTCTTGAACATGACAATGAGTTCACTGTATTAAAATGGCCCCCACATTCACCAGATCTCAACCCAATAGAGCATCTTTGGGATGTGGTGGAACGGAGCTTCAGTGCCTGGATGTGCATCCCACAAATCTCCATCAACTGCAAGATGCTATCCTATCAATATGGGCCAACATTTCTAAAGAATGCTTTCAGCACCTTGTTGAATCAATGCCACGTAGAATTAAGGCAGTTCTGAAGGTGAAAGGGGGTCAAACACAGTATTAGTATGGTGTTCCTAATAATCCTTTAGGTGAGTGTATATATATATATATATATATATATATATATATATATATATATATATATATACTGCTGTGCATTACAGTGATTTTAGCACAGTTAAAGGGACAGAGAGACAGAGAGCCTAGAACCCCATTAATCAAAATCATTGTAATTGCAGCCTGGGTGTATTACTGCTTTGTTATAATGGCAGATATATAAAAGAAATATTAAACGCTGACATTGGCTGGACCTCGAGAAAGGACTTCTTACGTGAGCCTCCACACATGCTGTATTTTTCCCTGTCTGTCTGATGTAATTAACCTTGCCGTCTCCTCTGTCTCTCTGCCTGACCCTGAGAGCCGCTGATTTTACCCTCAGTCAGTGGTAACATTTCCCATCCTCCTTAAGTGCTGTTCTTACTCTGTGTGTGTGTGTCCAATGTTATCTGTGAAACCCAGAGCTGGATTTAAGTGTGTCAAAGCAGTAATCAGTGCAACAGGGGTCAGAGTTCAAAAGAGAAATCAGAGGAGTGAATTGTACACTAGTTGAACCAATAGCAGACAGGGGGTGGAGCTAAAGGGCAGGAGGCGGGGCCAGTATGTTATGTTTATATATATATATATATATATATATATATATATATATATATATATATATATATATATATATATATATATATATACAGGGCTGCTAGCAATTTTGGGCCCTATGAAATAATATGAGTTGGGCCCCTATCGCACCATTTAGGGGAATTTTGCCAGAAATGCAGAAATAAGACCTAATTTTCTTTTATTTGTTACTCTGGTAGATTATACATTTATAATTTATATTACATTACTGCTAGTACTGTTACTACTAATAAAACCAATCTCTGGGGCCCCAAAAGTGCATGGGGCCTTAGAATCGTCTAACTTTCCCTTAGCACCCCCTGTATATATATATATATATATATATATATATATATATATATATATATATATATATATATATATATATATATATATATATATATATATATATATATATATATATATATATATATATATATATATATATATATATATATATATATATATATAAGAGTTTTTACTGTATTTGTAATCAAATAAATGAATCCTTGGTGAGCAGAGAAAACCTCAAAGGGGCGGCAGTGGCTCTGTGGTTCATGTAGGTTGTCTACAAACCGGAAGGTTGGTGGTTCGATCCCCGGTTCCACCTGACCAAGTGTCGAGGTGTCCATGAGCAAGACACCTAACCCCAGCTGCTCCGACGTGCTGGATGGTGCCTTACATGGCTGACACTGCCGCCGGTGTATGAATGAGAGAGTGTATGGGTGAATGTGAGGCAATATGTAAAGCGCTTTGGATGGCCATTGGTCTGTTAAAAGCGCTATATATAAATGCAGTCCATTTACTTACCGACCCCAAACTTTTGAACGCTATCTGAATGAGTGTGTGCTGTTTAATGATGGATTTGTGTGGGAATTCCCTGTCTTTGCCCATGGATTTGAGCTGGCAGGGAAATACTCAGAGGAATCGTTTCATTCAAGGCCGAGAAACCCGATATAATGCTGAACTGCCCTCTGTGAATTATTCAATGGATGGATTTGCAGCTCTTTCATCATCTGAGCTTCTGACAGTGAGCAGTGAGCACAGGCCTGCTGCCGACTGTGTGTGTGTATGAAAGGGATTCAAGAGACACGCGGATGGTTTCGCAGACGGAAATGCTGTATCAATGTGTGTGTGTGCTGGAAAAGCCTGAAAGCCCTAATGAATGACATCCATCAGTGGATGTTATTTTCAAGTGCCGCCTCACATGGACTAATTCAGTTCCCTTTGCCTGTTCAACGGTACAAAGACAACACACAAATGAGATCTCTGCAATATCTCTGCAAATTAGAATAAGCGGAGAGTCCAGCTGAAGTTTCCTGATGACTCTCCTGAGAAGTAATCTCACGTGTCTCCTCATCAATGTCTGAAACTGAGCTTAAACGTCAGAGATCTCGATATGAACTCAAATATATCTCATCAAATGAATCTAGACTCTTACGGAGGTCAACAGTGGCCGGCCACTTTTTCAGCTGCGTTGGTTCCAGAAGTATTTTTTCCATTAATTTTTCCCAAAGAATTTTTAATTTGTCTTCATTAAAGCATTATAATCCATGAATCAAAACGACCAGCTATGAGGTGAATCATAACACTATAAACTTTGATTTGAAGCAAAAACGCTTTTTGAAAATCGGACAAAAAGACAAAAGGTACAAGACTGTGAACTTAACGGCTTTAGTGAGGGAAAGAACTACAATCCCATGAAGCATTGCGAACAGCATAATCAAATTAGAAAAGATGGAGAAATATAAAACTACTACTTTAAAAATGTTGATATATATTGTTTATTGCAAAATATATATTGAAATATTTCAGTATTTTTAGAGTGTAGGGAGACTCGATTACGTCATCAGCAGTGCCTCATGGAAGTAGGCGGAGCTAAAGAGATATTTTGGGCGTTTTGCTTGTTTCAACTCTCTGCTTGGTGGGATTTTCTGTACAGCATCATGGGTAATGTAGTTTTTTAGGGAGGGTTTTAAGCTGTAATAATGCAGGCTGACAGCGTCAACAGAAGCAAAAACCATTGATTAACAACCTTGTAGCTAACAGTAGGGCTGTCTTTAAAGGTTAATATGTTCAAAATCTATTTCCTTATGGAGTTTTTACTTCTGGTGTAGTGACAAATTGGGTCTCCCCGCGAAATCAGGTCTCCTTTAGGAGGTACTCTCTTTAGTGTGCATGATTATAATTCCTACAAAATCAGGTTATGATAAATTGTTTCAACTAAATTATAATGGCCATTTATGTCTGTATTAGTTAGCTTACATACTAACATAGCATACAGATAAGCGATTAGCATGACAGCTTAGTTTATATATTAGTTTATACAAACATTTGCACTTAAACTAAATATATTCTCAGTCATCTTAATTATGCTTTAAATTAAGTGTTAAATGTCAAAATATTTCAGGTTTAAATAAAATGAATGATGTTCAATTATTTACTTAATAGGCTATTATTTATTATTTATGAATTAACAAATGTAATCATTCAATTAGTTTAATTATGCACTAATGTGTTTTCGTACACATTATATAGCAAGCTATGCGTATTTTAAAATAATATAATTTGTATATAGGATAATCATTAACTGACAGTTTGGGGAGACCCAATATTGAATCTAAACTCCTAAGCTTTGCATCACAGGAATGTATTACATTTGAAAATATATTCAAATAGAAAACTATAATATTACAATATTATTACAGTTCAAAACTTGTTATTACTGTATTTTCTAATCAAATAAATGAAGCCTTGGTGAGCAGAGACTTTTGCCAAATTAAAAAAAAATGCAGTGGTCGAAACAAACAGGAATCCTGGCATATATTCAGATCTTATAAATTAACTGGATGACAACAAGTGACTGCTTTAGGTCAGTTTTAGGAGAAACATACGAGACAAAATTGATATCTAAACAAAAAAACTGTCTCCTGAGCTATGAGGGAGAAATACAATTCTGAAACCTGCCTCTTTTCCTGCTGTCTTTACTCTGAAAAGACTATATTTATCTCCATTTCTATCTCTGGGTTCTGTTGCTCATGAATAGCATCTGCTTTGACCTCAGGGTTCGGCCGTGACGGTTACAGCACTTATCTGAGCCTGAATAGACAGGGACTGGCTCTTTCATAGTCCAGCCATACAAGCGCTCACGTGAACATCTACACACATCCACAAACCTGCCTAATGCTGTAGCGACCCAGTGGTCACATGGCAGGTGTGACAACACGAGTGGACAGGAGTGGGCTGATGTCGTCCTGATGTGTCAATCATCGCTGCCATGCCTAAACTGTTACTGTGTTACTGTCACTGTCAGACACGTCACACTCACATGCTTATGGCAAAGGACAATTCATTGTGTTTCGTTAAAATGTTTCCTTCAGGCTTACACTATGGGCCAAACATTAAGAATAATTAAGAATTTTTTATGTTAAGTCTCTTCTGCTCACCAAGCCTGCCATTATTTGATCAATAATTAATAAATAAAAAAACGATTTTACAGTAAAATTGTGAAATATTATTACAATTTACAACTGTTTTCTATGTTTCACTATATTGCCAAAAGTATTGGGACACCGCTCCAAATCATTGAATTCAGGTGTTCAATCCCTTCATGGCCACAGGTGTATAAATCAAGCACTAGGCATGCAGACGCTTCTACAGTCATTTGTGAAAGAATGGGTCGCTCTCAGGAGCTCAGTGAACTCAAGCGTGGGACCGGGATAGGTTGCCATCTGTCCAATAAGTCCATTCGTGAAATTTCCTCACTGTTAAATATTCCACGCTCAACTGTTAGTGGGATTATAACAAAGTGGAAGCAATTGGGAAACACAGCAACTTTCTGCAGAGGAAATTTCTGCAGAGTCAACAGCTACAGACCTCCAAACTTCATGTGGCCTTCAGATTAGCTCAAGAACAGTGTGTAGAGAGCTTCATGGAATGGGTTTCCATGGCGAGCAGCTTATCCAAGCCTTACATCAAGTGCAATGCAAAGCGTGGGATGCAGGACTCTAGAGGAGTGGAGACATGTTCTCTGGAGAGACCAATCATGCTTCTCTGTCCGGCAATCCGATGGACGAGTCTGGGTTTGGCGGTTGCCAGGAGAACGGTACTTGCCTGACTGTGTTGTTCCATATGTAAAGTTTGGTGGAGGGAGGATTATGGTGTGGGGTCGTTTTTCACAAATTTTGGGCTTGGCCCCTTAGTTCCAGTGAAAGGAACTCTTAATGCTTGCAGCATACCAAGACATTTTGGACAATTTCATGCTCCCAACTTTGTGGAAACAGTTTGGGGATGGCCCCTTCCTGTTCCAACATGACTGCACACCAGAGCACAAAGCAAAGTCCTTTTGTCCATTAAGACAAGAGTTTGGTGTGGAGGAACTTGACTGGCCTGCACAGAGTCCTGACCTCAACCCGATGGAACACCTTTGGGATGAATTAGAGCGGAGACTGTGGGCCAGGCCTTCTCGTCCAACATCAGTGCCTGACCTCACAAATGTGCTTTTAGAAGAATGATCAATAATTCCCATAAACACACTCCTGAACCTGGTGGAAAGCCTTCCCAGAAGATCTGAAGCGGTTATAGCTGCAGAGGGTGGGTCAACTCCATATTAAACCCTACGAATTAACAATGGGATGTCATTAAAATTCATGTGCATGTAAAGGCAGGCGTCCCAAAAACTTTTGGCAATAAAGTTTAAGTCAAAATGTAATGTATTCCTGTGATCAAAGCTGAATTTTCAGCATCATTACAAGTCTTCAGTGTCAGAAATCATTGTAATATGATGATTTGATACTCAAGAAACATAAGTGAATATAAGAAATTGTAGCTTCATCATCATTAAAGCTGAAATATCAGAGGAAATATATCAAGCTACAAAAGGTTGAGAACTGCTGCTTTAAATCACAAATGTATTCTGTAGATGATAGTATAAATTAAGATATTTTTATGAAGATTGATTTAGTTCACCTTTGAAGGAAATCTGGAGTTGCGTCTGGGGTCAGGACACACTGTTAAACACCTGGCACAGGTGCGGTGGAGTCTGCGGCTGCCTGTTTGCTGACATCAGGTGCGGCTCTGTCAATATATCGTCAGATCTGAGCAAGAACAATGAGCAGGAAAACCCATCAGCTTTCAACACACAAACTACCACTGCATCAGAGACGAGAAGAGAAGAAACAGAGAGAAAGAGGGAGTGTTAGAGGGAGGCGTGGGGGTTTACGGATCCGTCAGGCCTCTTCCTCTCGCTGTCATCTCAGTTCACCTCCGCCGATAATAAATGGCTGCTGACATTGATGTTAATTGGCTTTTTCTCTACCTAGCAGAATTGTGAAGAAATCAGGACTCTAACACTCTCTCTTCCTCTACAGCGTTTGTAAAATCCCTCAAATCAGATGTCACTTTATTGTTAAGTGATCAGAAACACCATTTTCACCTGCTTGACCATAAAACGTGGAGAGAAAAAACATACTTGCTATGTGGTTGCATTCTAGCCAAAGTAAAAAGCTTAGAGGGTTGTATCACTAACCCTATGAGCACTGTGTTTAGATGCTACTTAACTTACATCATCTTTAAATATTATTTTATTCTGAGCTACATTTCCTCATATAACCATATTTGGAGGTTAATGGTGAAGGGCAGGACTGTGTTAAGCTCTAATGAAGAGCTGTGATGTGTCATTGAGTTGAAGGTTTTCCTCCCACACACACGGAATCCCCACTCTGCAGCGTCTGATTTGCCGTCTGAAGTCACATGACAGATTTCCGGCGTGAGTCGTGAGTGGAGGAGGGAAACCCACCCTGAAGGGATTGACACAGCTGTGTGTGTGTGTGTGTGTGTGTGTGTGTCCTCGTCTTTACATGATCACAAATTTTACACTTCAAAACACTGACTCCAAGCGCTGATTGGTTTCTCAGTGATGACACAGTTTCTATCATCTTTGCAGTAATAAACTGTGGCAATGTTGTCAGTCTTCAGTCAGACTCTCTTCTTTTCTCAGAAGTAGAACTATCATCTTTCTTCTTTGTGTGAAAGGAAATAGCTCATCCAAAAAGGAAACATATCATTATTTGTTACAAACCAATATGGCTTTCGTAGAGGACAAAAGGAGACATTTTGAAGAATTTTCACGCTGCTGTATTGAATGTGGATGGTGATGACCATGTGCTCAGTTCTACAAAAAGTTCAAATTTACTGTAGTTTTGGGAAGTTTGACTCTTTTCTCAAATCTTTTATGTCTTGATGTCTTCCAAGACAGCCTATGATATTTAACATGCATTACAGATGTCCTTTACAATAAGGTCCCACTAGTTTACCTTACTTAAACAAAGACCGCTAACTCAAGATTAACTTCAGATGTGTTTAATCTGAAAAGAAAAGCACTGAAGCTGAGAAAAAGAATGAATTCTGTTCTTTTTTTTTTACCTCTGATGTGTTTTTAAATCAGGATTCATTATGAAACACCATTACAAAGGATAGGGTGTTTTATATTCAGTACATGCAAATGGAGTCAAATGTTTTAAAGCTGCTAACACACATCACGGCCCACACGCACGCTCACATTAATGGTGTTTTTCAGAGCACTGCGCTTTTAAACTGTCACAACACACTCACTCAAATCTCACTAAACACTGAAACTAACACAATAGAGGCAGAAAAATGAAACTGTCAGTGTTTGTCAACTGACTGTAGAAGAACCAAAACCCCAGAGGAACCAAAGAACCAATTTGGAGAAAATATCATAGGGTGACCAAACGTCCTGTTTTCCCAGGACATGTCCTGTTTTCAACTCCTGGACTGGCCGTCCTGGCTGTTTTTTATAAAGTGATGAAAATGTCCTGGTTTTCATTATTTTTCACTCGAGTATCATTTGAGTATCTCATTGCTGGGCCGAGTGTCCTGGTTTTCGGTAATCAAAATGTGGTCACCCTACATATCATAAGTTTAAATAACCTTCAAAGAACAATATAGTCAAGTCAAAGTCATCTCTAACCAATTTTGTGCCACTAACTCAAAGTGTTTAATACGTATTATAATTTATGTCAATTTTCACAATGGCGAACCAGCGATTTGTTTGATCCTGGCATCTTCTGAACACTAGGAGGGGGTGTCTTTAAATGTCCCAAGTACCTCCGGGCCATACTATTAATGATCTCTACCAAATTTTGTGCCAATAACTCAAAACGTTTAAAAGATATGATCAAGTATGTCAATTTTCACAATGGCGAACCAGTGATTTGTTTGATCCTGGCAAAATTAATATCAACAGCTTTGGCATGACCCAAAGAATCCGTAGACACCAAGAACCTTGAATTACTAAATGTATTTTTTATACACATTTATACTATTTTTATACAAACAAAAGAGAGTATTTTTATAAAAAACTACTAAAAATTGTATTTCTTCTGAACACTAGGAGGGGATGTCTTCAAATTTCTCAAGTACCTCTGGGCCATACTATTAATGATCTCTACCATATTTTGTGACACGTTTAAAAAATATTGTAATTTATGTCCATTTTCAAAATTATGAACTGGCAAAATTTAATATCAATGGCTTTGGCATGATCCAAAGAGTCCGTAGACACCAAGAACCTTGAATTTGTATAAATGTAGATGTGACTATCTTTGATTAAATTCACCTCAATAATGCAAAATTCTTTAAAGGTTTACTTTGGGAAAACTGGCAAAGGCCACATCTTCAATGCTTAAATTTACCAGGACTCTCAGGCCCAAAATTGTCATCCAAATGTATCCTGCCACATAAAAAAGTTATAAATGAAGGCATAGTAAACAATTCTGGTGGACTAAGGGTCTGACTGCCCTGTTTTCTGGCTGTCTGCTGTCAAACAGAAGTCTAATTACAGAGCTGGAACACAAACGCTGACGGACCGGACCAGACCGGAGTGGGTGGCAACGTCTGCAAGTGTTTTGTTTTTTATCATGGGCTGAGTTTGCAGACGCTTTATGTGCGTTGGGATTAAATTTAAATGGACAGTTAAATGGACGTCTAGTTGAGTGGATGCAATCAAAAACTGTTTAATAAAGAGAAATACATCAAATAGTACCAATTTTGTCATTTACTCACCTTCATGTTGTTCCAAACCAGTGTGACTTTCTTTCAAAAAAATTGTTTTTGAAGAGTATGCTGACCACTCTTATACACTTAATAAAACTGTGAAAAATGAGAAATAGCTCTGAAAACTTCTCTATCTTAAAATACTTGCATTACACTCCAAGTCTTCAGAAGGCACCTGATAGCTTTTTTTGTGAGAGTTATTTTTGCAAGTAGGGTTTTTTTTTTTATTTAATTGTTTTTTTGTTTTGTTTTTTGGTTTGAGCTTGACATCTGTTCACTTTCATGATATATAGAACAATAAAGCAGCATAAGGAAAGGTTTGGATGACATAAGTATGATTTTAAGTGAGAAATGATTCCTTTAATTACAAAAAAAAAAAGAAAAAAGGATGAACTGTCAGCTAAAAACAATGGCTTCTTCAGACAGTCATTAATATGAAGCAGGTTTTTTAGACTCTAAAGATGGCGTTCATTTATTAGGAACACGGAGAAGGCGTGTTGGTGACCTACTTGCCGTTGAATCTGTGCTGAGAATCACTAATCAATACGGCTACAACAGAACAGATGATATTACATCTATCAAAGACCCTCATTCATGTGAATAATGACCTGATCACACACACAAACACACGCAATGATAGATAGACGAGCCTGGATGTTACCTGAAAAACATGCCTTCAGTCGACGGTTTGGCAACACTTTACAATAAGGTTTTGTTTGCTAACAACACGAGTTAACATGAATTAACAATGCAAAATGCTTCTAACGCATTTATAACTGACGTTCATAAAGATCAAAACAAATGTATTGCTCATTGTAAGTAATGCGATAGCTCTATATTTCTATGGCATTGCTGTTTACGAATAATTAGCTGGTGAAGTGGATTTACTTATTGTAGAGTTCACGAAAGTTATTCTGAGCATTTTAATGTTTACGATAGTGGAATACAAACAACCGGAAGTCAAAAGTCGAGCGCACAGCGCAGCGATGAAAAGGGGCGAGTCTATGCAACGCGGCTGTTGAATGCTTGATTCTGATTGGCTGATGAACATTCTATGGTGTGATTATTTTCAGGGAAACTCACATCTAAAGTAGTTCCAGGCAGATCTTGACCGCATTACAGTTCCATATCACTTCGCCGAATTATATTTTGATATACACAACAGCAAAATGTCTTTACTTCATGCATTAAAGGCGCAGTGTGTAAACTTGAGCGGCATCTAGCGATGAGGTTGTGAATTGCAATCCCTACCGCTCACCCCTCCATATGATATAGAGAAGCTACGGAGGCCAACAGAGAAATGGGCAGTGTTTTTTAGTATCATTGAGATACTAGTTTTTATGTTTATATTTTCCATTGTAACTTTAACGTTTTGTTTTTTTTACTAGCGAAAATGTTTTTGATTTATGATTTGAGTTACAGTTTTAGTTAACTATAATAAATCTGATAATGGGACTATATTGTAAAGTGTTATCAGATTTTTGTTTGTTCATGTGTATTTTTTTATTTATTTTTGTCTCATATTTTTACATAAGAGTAGCCAGGTTTTGCATCTGAACATGCATCTGAACTCGAGGTCACACTGAGTGAAATGGAGGGCCTGAGGGAGAAAACACAAAGAGAAAGAATGAGAAATAAGTGAGACAGAAAAGAAAGCAGATGTTTCAGTGCACATGTGTTCAGCGGCGTATTGCCACAGGCGATTGTGCTCTGCTGTGATGCCACAACGGACTAAAAATACATTCATCAAAAGAAAATTCCCACAGCCAATACGTGCATTTGAAGTGCTTTATGTTGTGCGTGTGGCCTACAGAGGAAGAAGCGCTGAAGGCCACGAGCAGGAGAAAGTGAAGTCTCTTCACATCCACGCATTGCTTTGAGAAGGCCAGCAGGTAAGGATGGTTTCTATTACTGCACCACACAAAAGAGCAAGGCGTGACGCAGACAAGGGAAATATATCTCAGCAAACCAGGCCTGTTTCTTTAAGATGCAGTCAGTTATTTCCGACGAGTTTTATAGTGAACACTAAATATAAACACGCTGGATCCTCAAATTGCTCATACTTAAAGGTACACTATACATGCGTCCAAAATCACATGCTGTCTGAGTAGACACTACGTTTGAATTTGAACTTACTTCACGACCGTTAAAAAAGTATGTTATATAGTATGAATGTATGTAGTTAGTAACCGGACGTACTACATCCGTCATGTTGTCATTATCATGTGACCTACTAGAGTCAGCTGCGCCGCTTCACCTCCATTCATAAATCCTCTCCCGAGGCCTCATTGGATTGTAAAATGTCCATCAAATACACACTTCAGATTCCCGCCGGAAGTAGTAGGTCATCCGAGGATTGTTCGCCTGCTGTTTTCCGAATACTATAGAAAACTATATAGTAGGGAGGTATTCAATTTTCACTTCTTTTTTTTTTTAGAGATGGCGAGAACTGAGGGATTTGAAATGTGGAGATGATGGTGTTTTTATTACTCAGCCGGTGAGTAAGGTATTTTATTGAACAGATAAATAGGCATAATTAGTTATTCATTCATAGCACAGTAACACAGAGGCGAAGCACAATCAAAACAATGTTATTCTGCAAAATGCATGCAGTTTTATTTTTTAACCGCTAGAGGGCCAAAAGCTATACTGTACCTATAGCTATAGTGTAAGATGAGTGATGCAAATACAGAAAATACCATTATAGCACCCCAAGCACTAAAATTCTCCGGTTTCTATCCGTTCCACACATTTTATTCCCTCTCTCACTTCATCCATTTGTAAGCATATGACTCACACACACACACACACACACCCATACAACACCCACACACACACACACACACTGCCCCTAAACCTACCCATCACACATACACACACACACACACACACACACACACACACACACACACACACACACACACACACACACACACACACACACACACACACACACACACACACACACACACACACACACACACACACTGCCCCTAAACCTACCCATCTCACACACACACACACACACACACACACACACACACACACACACACACTGCCCCTAAACCTCACAGGAAACATTCTGCATTTTTACTTGCTCAACTGATTTATAAGCCTTTTGAAAAGTGGGGGCTGTAGGTGATCTCAGGTTTTATTATCATTATGGGGACATTTGGTCCACAACATTTTAATATAACTTTTTGCATGCAGACACGCACGCACGCACGCACACACACACACACACACACACACACACCTTTTGACTTCAAATGCTTCATGAAAACAACTATCATCCGTTTTTACTTACAATCAAATGCTCAAAGCCACATGAATGAACAAAATTAACAACAAAAACAGTTTACCTTTTTTCCTTAGGGCATCAACAAGTAGGTCCGTACTGAAGACAAAAAAGATCTCCATGGCAACCAGGCATGAGGGAATGTTCCGATTCCAAAGGGACGGATGGAAGATGCTAATTCTGATGATAATTCAGTGTGCATCTCAAATCATGTCTGCTGTGGCTTGACTGAGTGATCTGATGCATAATCTTCAGAAAACAGCTGAAAAATCCCACAGACGCACTTTGAGGGTGTTGATTTGGTTATGAAGAGACAGATGCCAGTATACAGATTTATTTTAAATATGCCAATAAACAACATGAGGTATAAACAGCATAGCCTTGCATCCTGAAAAATAGTTCTGCTGATTTGCAAAAAAGGCCTAATACAAGCTATATAATCTTCATGTGTGTGTGTGTGTGTGTGCGTGTGTGTGTCCTGGTAATCCCAGGTATGGGGACATAATGTCCCCACAAAGATGGCAATATCCAAAATCCTTGTCCTTGTGGGGACATTTTTGGTCTCCATGAGGAAAGCAGGTCATAAATCACACTAAGTGATGTTTTTTGAAAAAGTGAAAATGCAGCATGTCTCCTGTGATGGGTAGGTTTAGGGGCAGTGTGTGTGTGTGTGTGTGTGTGTGTGTGTGTGTGTGTGTGTGTGTGTGTGTGTGTGTGTGTGTGTGTGTGTGTGTGTGTGTGTGTGTGTGTGTGTGTGTGTGTGTGTGTGTGTGTGTGTGTGTGTGTGTGTGTGTGTCTGTGTGTGTGTGTGTGTGTGTGTGTGTGTGTGTGTGTGATGGGTAGGTTTAGGGGCAGGGGCAGTGTAGGGGGATAGAATATATGGTTTGTCCATAAAATGCATTACGCCTATGGAATGTCCCCATAAAACATGAAAACCCAACAATGTGTGTGTGTGTGTGTGTGTGTGTGTGTGTGTCAGATGTCACAGCAGGGTTCGTAATGGTGTTTGGGAGCTCAAAAGAGCGTCTGTGATAAATTGGGGGTGTTTGACAGGGAGCCCAGAGCCACACACACACACACTCTTGTCACGGATGATCAGTTTCATTGCCTGGAATCTCCAGGCGTCTGTGGACTGTACACATGCATTAGGAAAACTGGATCACTGCGGGAAAACTCTGGAGGAGACACTGCGTGAAGTTTCCATCACTGAAACTGAGAGAGAGATGGTATGGTCCTGAATGATTAGAAACCAAACATTACTTCAAAAAGTACTGTAAAAGTACCATAGGATTACCGTAGTATATGTCCAAACCCATATTTTTGTATATTTTTTCTTATACTTTTATATTTAAATATTATAAATGACTTATAAATGTATATATATATATATATATATATATATATATATATATATATATATATATATATATATATATATATATATATATATATTCAACAGTAAAGGGGATTTCCGTGTTCTGACAGTGACAGCTAGTCTTGTTCCCGTGTTCACACAAACAAGTTTGAGTTCTTTCAATATAAAAGTCTTTGCTATTGGGTGACGCACTCCTTTGCCGCTCTCTAATGGCGTAATAAAGTAGCCTAACATCTGTTGTGGTCACTGATCTATATAGAGAACATTTATATAGATCAGTGGTTGCTGTTTAGGGTCAGGGACTATTTTAGGAAGGCTTTTAGTGATTTTGCATCGACACATATATTTTGGCTTTGATATTTGCATTGTGTGGTAACCGTTTTAAAAAAGCAATAAACCCTTACAGCCCTTTAAGGTGAATTTCAGTTGGACAGTTGAGCCCAAGCCTCCGTTACTCATTCTAAAACGTCATTTTAGGACTATGAACATTGAGTCCCTTCATTTAAAAGTTGTTTTAAAGCCTAATAAATGTTGAAATTGATATAGATTTCAATTTTACTGTAATGTTGAATGTCTATCATTAATGTTTAATAATAATAAAAAATAGATGAGACAGTAGTATCAATGATCAATCATAAAAACACACTATTACAACAAATATTTAAAGCTGCAATCCGTAACTTTTGGCACTCTAGCGGGAAATAAACAGAACTGCATGCGTCTTGCGGAAGAACATTGCAGCCGGAGCTACTTCTCTCTATGGCGAGTCACGCAGGGACTGTGCTCCTCCGCAGTGGTTCCTACCAGACCGGTCTAAAATAGTCCCAATATAAACACTTATTATAAGTGTGCCATAACGATTCAGGGTAAGACAAAAACACAGTTTGGAAAATGGATTCATGTTGTACATTCTCATTATATAGTTTTTGTAAATCTTGAACACACAAAAAAAGTTACGGAGAGCAGCTTTAATAAGTTGTTTCTACATTATTTTGGAGAGTAACTGAAATTATTACAGTATAAAAATATAAAAAACGCCAATGTTTTTTATTGCAAATAATTACAGAAACATGGGTGATTAATTAGTTATATATATACCTATTCAGTCTGCTTTTCTCCAAATGCCTGAGCACATGACCTGCCTAGATGCACCATAAATAACAGTAGAGCCAAAGCGATGTTGAAAACATCTCTGGCCTCTGTGACCGCATGTCTTTTCTCTTCATTTCATTAGTGTCTGGTCTTTTAGTAAAATAGGCTCATGGCTCTATAATACTTGTCCCTCCATCAACTCAGTCAGAGGGCCTGTAATGGGCGGCCATCCCAGGAAACACACACACACACACACACACATCTCTTGATCAGGTTTCTGCTGCGTTTGCACTACAGTGTTGGCATCCTGCAGAAATGCCATATGGGAGCTGCCGCATATTTCATCTGCTCACGGTGCGTGGGTCATAAGAGCGCTGTCGAGTACAACACACATCATATGTGTTCATTAGCCCGAACAGACCTTATGCTGACACTTGGACTCCATACTTGTATAATGCATTATACATACATTCCTCAAGCATTCACAAAGACAATAATCAGTCGCATGCTCTTGTGAATAACTATAACCATAGCGTTACTGCATTACAACACCTGACAAGTCATGGTTATACCTTTAAAAATGCACCAAAATGCATGATTAACACCCAAACTCATGTCAGATCATCATCTCTGAATACTTGTAAAATGTATATATATATACACTCACCAAAAGGATTGTTAGGAACACCATACAAATACTGTGTTTGACCCCCTTTCGCCTTCAGAACTGCCTTAATTCTGTGGCATTGATTCAACAAGGTGCTGAAAGCATTCTTTAGAAATGTTGGCCCATATTGATAGGATAGCATCTTGCAGTTGATGGAGATTTGTGGGATGCACATCCAGGGCACGAAGCTCCCGTTCCACCACATCCCAAAGATGCTCTATTGGGTTGAGATCTGGTGACTGTGGGGGCCATTTTAGTACAGTGAACTCATTGTCATGTTCAAGAAACCAATTTGAAATGATGTGTGTGTGTGTGTGTGTGTGTGTGTGTGTGTGTGTGTGTGTGTGTGTGTGTGTGTGTGTGTGTGTGTGTGTGTGTGTGTGTGTGTGTGTGTGTGTGTGTGTGTGTGTGTGTGTGTGTGTGATGGGTAGGTTTAGGGGCAGGGGCAGTGTAGGGGGATAGAATATATGGTTTGTCCATAAAATGCATTACGCCTATGGAATGTCCCCATAAAACATGAAAACCCAACAATGTGTGTGTGTGTGTGTGTGTGTGTGTCAGATGTCACAGCAGGGTTTGTAATGGTGTTTGGTTATGCTTTCTTCATCATTAAAAGACACGTTTAGTTCTGTCTCGCTCTCTTATGGTCGCTAGCAGCTAAACGACTGACCCATGGCAATGCCATTAAACTTTAATGATTGCTCGTCTCTCAGCATTATGGTTTATGCTAATGCTGAGAGGCTAAACATCAAGCCAAACGAATGAACACAAAAAGAGGAAATCAACATTCAACGTAATGTGTTTCCAAGAGCACCAAAAACACTGTCCTGTTCAACCATAAACATGGCCGTGCCCAAAGCCTTTACACATTACATTCTCCACTTAACCTCACTGCATAGGGGTCGTGTGGCTCCTCCCACCTCAAGATTGTCACAGGAAGTGGTTGAACAGGTCTGCTCATCTCAAGAGGTGCTTGAAATATGACTGACAGCCATCAATCAAAGATCAGAGAGTGTAAAGTCTGTGAGCGTGTCTGCTGGGACAGGAAATCATCTGTGATGAATGACTGACAGCTGCGGAGAGAGAAAGACATGAGCGCGTTCATCATTAGAACAGGCACAGCGGAGCGTTGTGTACCTGCTAGTCTCATACTCGTAAATCCTTGTCATCTCTCTCTCTTATTTTTTATGATCATTCAGCGTGTCCAAGAGGAACAGAATGTATGAGACAGTCTGTACTTAGTTCCAGTCCCACAGAGACATAAAGACTGTAAATGCATGGAGACGGAGAGAGAGAGAGAGAGGGAGAGAGAGAGAGAGAGAGAGAGAGAGAGAGAGAGAGAGAGACAGAGAGAGAGAGAGAGAGAGAGAGAGAGAGAGAGAGAGAGAGAGAGAGAGAGAGAGAGAGAGAGAGAGAGAGAGAGAGAGAGAGAGAGAGAGAGAGAGAGAGAGAGAGAGAGAGAGAGACAGAGAGAGAGAGACAGAGAGAGAGAGAGAGAGAGAGAGAGAGAGAGAGAGAGAGAGAGAGAGAGAGAGACAGAGAGAGAGAGACAGAGAGAGAGAGACAGAGAGAGAGAGAGAGAGAGAGAGAGAGAGAGAGAGAGAGAGAGACAGAGAGAGAGAGAGAGAGAGAGAGAGAGAGAGAGAGAGAGAGAGACAGAGAGAGAGAGAGACAGAGAGAGAGAGATGGTAGTACAGGAGTGCAACCTGCCGGCGGGTCACAGTGAATGTAGATTTACAGGCAAACTCCTGCGCGTTCAGATATCAGTGCGTCTGTCTGCAGGAATACACCTTTTATCAAAGATGAATAGCATTATATTATATCTGTGCAGTCAGATGATGATTCTACAAGTCAATTATTTGTTAAAACAAAAACTACTTTTACTGAACAAACACTGTAAAGCATAAAAGTAAACAGAACTTGCATATTTTTATTTTGGACTCAGACATTTTAATTGCGCTTAAGCTAATTTATTCATTCATTTAAATTGCAGCTATTATCCTATTTTAAAGGCTCCTAAATTTGTTTTGGAGTCTCCTACAACAGGTTTAAATGCATTAAAGGTAAAAAAAACACTTTAATTTTCTCATAATATACATTGCACATCACCACCACATTTTTCAGTGATTCTCAAACGACTCCTCAGATGATTCAGTCCCTCCTTTCCCTGAGCTACTCTGCTCTGATTGGTCAGATGGTTCAGTCTGTTGTGATTGGTCTACTCTGCTCTGATTGGTCAGATGGTTCAGTCTGTTGTGATTGGTCTACTCTGCTCTGATTGGTCAGATGGTTCAGTCTGTTGTGATTGGTCTACTCTGCTCTGATTGGTCAGATGGCTCAGTCTGTTGTGATTGGTCTACTCTGCTCTGATTGGTCAGATGGCTCAGTCTGTTGTGATTGGTCTACTCTGCTCTGATTGGTCAGATGGCTCAGTCTGTTGTGATTGGTCTACTCTGCTCTGATTGGTCAGATGGCTCAGTCTGTTTTGATTGGTCTACTCTGCTCTGATTGGTCAGATGGCCTAGTCTGTTGTGATTGGTCTACTCTGCTCTGATTGGTCAGATGGCCTAGTCTGTTGTGATTGGTCTACTCTGCTCTGATTGGTCAGATGGCTCAGTCTGTTGTGATTGGTCTGCTCAATAAGACAATAACTTCCAAATCCTATAAATTATGATGATTACTAAAATATGTCATGGAGAAAAAGCAACCACTACCGGAACTTTACAGTTACATTAACAGCTAAAATCATCATTATAGCAACTGATAAGTATATTAAAGCGATAAATGACATATCTTAACCGGTCGATCGTTTTGTTGTTGCCAAATGGCTATTCAATTTAAACTATAATGCAGTATGTTATTGAACATATTAACAGTATGAATTTAAAACAATGTATATGGTGAAAAGCGATATACAAATAAAATTTACTTAAAAATAGACTTGATAACTTTTGAGTGGGTTATTGCTTTTATAAATCAGCAGCAACAGCAGTATGATGATAAAATGCCCGATAAATGATTGCATTTATGATTTAACAGTAATCAGAATATATATTATTCTGGAGAGTAATAGTTCACAATTCACATGAGCACAACTCCTTCATCCAAACAGACTGTCTGTTTCGTAATATAAACCGAGCTGAAATCATCATCCCTCAGCCTGAGATGTTTGTTGTCATTGCGTGTGTAACAGGTCATTAGCGCCTTGCGCTTTCACTTCTGTAAGCGGTCCATTAATGCTCAGGAGTCGTTTAAAGACAGACAGACATTAAAGAACATGAGAGCACATTCACAACAGCAGATAAACACACACAGCGTGAGCCGCGCATAACCGCCAGCAAAAACACTTCACAAAGATGACATCTCTATCCTGGAATTTTGATCTTTTTATTTGAGGCAAGTGGATGTGTGTGTTTGTGGTGTATGTGTGTGAGCGAGTGAGTGTGTGTGTATGTGTGTGAGAAAGAGAGAGTGGGGGTGTGTCTGTGAGTGAGTGTGAGAGTGTTTATGTAAGTGTGTGTGTGTGTATTTGTGAGAGTGTGTGGTGTGTGTGTGTGTGTGTGTGTGTGTGTGTGTGTGTGTGTGTGTGTGTGTGTGTGTGTGTGTGTGTGTGTATGTGTGAGAGTGTGGTGTCCTTGTTTATATTACATTGTGGGGACCCCGTACTATCCCATAAGGATAGTAAAACCTGAGCACCTAAATTGTGGGGTCCAGCCAGTGGTCCCCACTTTTCAAAAGGCTTATAAATCACACAGGATGTGTTTTTTTGAGAAAGAAAAAATGCAGAATGTTTCCTGTGATGGGTAGGTTTAGGGGCAGGGGCAGTGTGTGTGTGTGTGTGTGTGTGTGTGTGTGTGTGTGTGTGTGTGTGTGTGTGTGTGTGTGATGGGTAAGTTTAGGGGCAGGGGCAGGGGCAGGGGCAGGGGCAGTGTGTGTGTGTGTGTGTGTGTGTGTGTGTGTGTGTGTGTGTGTGTGTGTGTGTGTGTGTGTGATGGGTAGGTTTAGGGGCAGGGGCAGTGTAGGGGGATAGAACGTACAGTTTGTACGGTATAAAAACCATTACATCTATTGAGAGTCCCCACAAAGATGGTAAACTAGACCTGTGTGTGTGTGTGTGTGTGTGTGTGTGTGTGTGTGTGTGTGTGTGTGTGTGTGTGTGTGTGTGTGTGTGTGTTTGAGAGAGAGAGTGTGTGTGTTTGTCTGAGTGTATTTGTGTGTGAGAGAGAGTGTGTGTGTATGTGTGTGTGAGAGAGAGAGAGAGAGAGAGAGAGAGAGAGATGTGTGAGAGAGAGAAAGTGAGGGTGTGTGTGTGTGTGTGTGTGTGTGTGTGTGTGTGTGGGTGCGTCTGTGAGTGAGTGTGAGATTGTTTGTGTAAGTGTATGTGTATATGTGAGAGAGTGTTTGGTTTGTGTGTATGTGTGAGTGTGTGTGTGTGTGTTTACTAGTTATGCACTCTTAAAATAAAAAATAAAACCTCCATTTGGAACTAAGGAGTTAAGGAGTTTTATATAAAGTGACTCAATAATTCTATACAGCCAGCAATGGATCTTGAGAGAAACCTAAACACCACTGAAGACTGCTCATTATTATGACGTCTGATAACACTATTATTATAGATCATGCTTAGCAACAACAATTACTCTGGAACCCAGCAAAGCAACACCCTGGCAACCACTCCAGTGCTGCATTCATAGCATAAAGACTCTAACAATCAAATACGGCTCAGGAATACAAAAACAAATCTTTTCATTAAATGTGCTTGTCTTGCATGTGATTTTATCTAGAGTTTGATTGTGATTGTGTGTGAGTGTGTCATGCATGGTTGATTTATTTGAGCAGGGGGAACAGATTGCACTCATGCGGATGATGATTGTAATTCCGTTAGGGAAAAATCGCTGAGCTGGCTTCTCCTGTCGCACAGAAGGTCACAACATTCCCGGGTGGCTGACGAACAAGCAGCATTCCAGTTATTCAGGCTAATTCATTTGACATGGACAACCGTTTTCCTCTCATTATTTCCCTAGTTCTCCTTTATCAGCAGATATCATCTTCTATCTCATGCAAAGTCACATTTTACACCCGCCTAAAGCAATGAGACATATTATATACTTAACTAAAGCACTGAATTAGTTTAGCATACTAATCTGCACTGAAGCCTGTATGTGTTTGGAATCACAGTCAATCACTGACGACCATTCTGAGAAGCCCCACCTCTTTATGCAAATATCTCATGGCTGCTTTCTGCACAGTATCACTGCATTCTGCCTCAAACATACGTGAAACAGAAAGCCTCATCAGCCATAAGAAACAGCACTATAGTACAACCCCAAATCAGAAAAAGTTGGGACAGTATGGAAAACGCAAATAAAAAAAGAAAGTAGTGATTTCTAAATTTACTTTGACTTGTATTTCATTGCAGACAATATGAACACAACATATTTCATCTGAGCCATATTTTCATCTTTTTCAGGGATGTCCATGCATATTTCAACAAGACAATGCAAAACCACATTCTGCACACATTACAAAGTCCTGGCTGCGGAGGAAGAGGGTACGGGTACTTGACTGGCCTGCCTGCAGTCCCGACCTGTCTCCAATAGAGAATGTGTGGCGCATTTTGAAGCGCAAAATGCGACAACGAAGACCCCGTACAGTTGCCCATCTTAAGACTTGTTTGCAGGAAGAATGGGACAAAACTACACCTGAAACACTTCATCACTTGGTGTCTTCAGTCCCTAAACGTCTTTTAAGTGTTGTGAAAAGGAATGGCAACATTACAAAATGGTAAATGCTTTACTGTCCCAACTTTTTTTTTAAATGTGTTGCAGGTCTGAATGACAGGAAAGGATGCATATTTACAAATGACATGAAGTTGACCAGACAAAACATGAAATATTTTTGTTCATATTGTCTGCAATGAAATACAAGTCCAAGTAAATTAAGAAATCACTTCTTTTTTTATTTATTTGTGTTTTCCATACTGTCCCAACTTTTTCTGATTTGGGGTTGTATAAAAATCACAAAATAAGATACAAAAATTCAATAAATGTTAATGAACACATAAATAAATTAACAAGTGTATATAAATATGTTATAAATATATTATATATATATATAATATGCATGTATGTATGTATGTATGTTTATATGTTTGTGTGTGTGCATAAATACATATTCACACATTTTTTATGCACTAATGTACAGTACTAATACACACACACACACACACACACACACACACACACACTTTTATACTTATGTTCCACAAATTGTGCAGCCCTATTTCACTCAGAAAGGTAATTTATTCTGCACAGTCATACAACAGAAATAGTACAGTAGTATGCTATTCTGTATGACTCTGATGACACTGGTCACTTCCTGTTTCAAGAAGAATCCCTAACACTGCCAAATACCTGCTTACACACGTTTTCAAAAATATGTGTACTTTTTTCAAAACTCTACACACAATTCCCAAAACTGCACACACAAAATACAAAATGCCTCACATCTCCTTCAAAATGTAACACTGCATTCAAAATGCCATAAACACATGTCAGAATGAAGCATTTGCATCAAATGGCAAACACTTCTTTCATAATAGTACATTTTTGGATATACCATGTAAACACTGTTGCTCTAAAACTAAAGCTCTTTGGTCTTTCATAGCTTATTGCAATGTTCTAGCACACTGTAAACACCAATGCAATGTAGAAACAGAAAATATGTATTAGGCCAAATTTGGGTAGGCTTTAGGGCAGCAGCAGTGTGTGTGTGTGTGTGTGTGTGTGTGTGTGTGTGTGTGTGTGTGTGTGTGGACTGGTGTCCTACTTGTATGGGGACAAAATGTCCCCACAAAGATGGCAATATCCAAATTTTTGTCCTTGTGGTGTGTGTGTGTGTGTGTGTGTGTGTGTGTGTGTGTGTGTGTGTGTGTGTGTGTGTTGTGATGGGTAGGTTTAGGGGCAGGGGCAGTGTAGGGGGATAGAAAATACGGTTTGTACAGTATAAAATGCATTACGCCTATGGAATGTCCCCACAAAACATGGAAACACAACATGTGTGTGTGTGTGTGTGTGTGTGTGTGTGGACTGGTAATCCCTACGGTATGGGGACAAAATGTCCCCACAAAGATGGCAATATCCAAATTTTTGTCCTTGTGGGGACATTTTTTTGGTCCCCATGAGGAAAACATCTTATAAATCACACTAAGTGATGTTTTTGAAAATGTAAAATGCAGCATGTCTCCTGTGATGGGTAGGTTTAGGGGCAGGGGCAGTGTAGGGGGATAGAAAATACGGTTTGTACAGTATAAAATGCATTACGCCTATGGAATGTCCCCATAAAACATGGAAACACAACATGTGTGTGTGTGTGTGTGTGTGTGTGTGTGTGTGTGTGTGTGTGTGTGTCCCTCCAACTCCCCTGACTCTGTCGGCATTGCTATCCATTGTTCAAAACCAATAACTTGACCTTTGGCCTATTCTAAAGCTATGATTGGTTGGTGTGAAGTAAAGCAATGAGTGTTTGCACAGGTGAGGAGTAAGTGTGAGGCTCTGATGAATTAGTGTGGCATTTTG
>CM040930.1:33931905-34144405 GCA_023029165.1 Gobiocypris rarus | reverse complement strand
TGAATTCAAAGAGAATAAAATAATGACAACAATAAGAACAAATGTGCATCTTGTCATGGCATTAGAGTTTGCTGTGTCTAATATGAACAGACCCAAGCTATTACCAGATATTGCCAGATAATCACTTGACCTCTACCATACTACCATACAGACTTGGATCGTTTGTGATTCTGTCTGTCATCCTTTCTTGCATTGTCTTGAGCCTTCATTTTGCCAATTGTATGCTTTATTGTTAGCCTGGATAGCCCACAGTCATTATGCTCCATCATATCGCCTCTACTGGATGTAAATGCTCTGTGTGGTCGCCTGCATTTGGTCATTTTAGAGTGTTAAGTTCTACTTCTGTAGTTATTTTGGTGAACGTAACTCAAAAGTAATACAGGAGTAATGTAATGTATTACAATTCTGAGACAGTAATATTGTAAAGTAAAGAATTACTTTTAAATATCAGCAACACGTTATCTATTATGTATTACAGTTTGGAAGTGACATGCACAACTACTGGAAAATAATGGAAGGAATAGAGTATGTTTCAGAAGAAGCTTTCAGTGTAAAAAATGTATGATCAATAAGTTATAACAAGTGTTTTTACATTGCTTTAAACTCCTCAAAATAAGTTGATTTTTCTTTTTCTTTTCCTTTTGTTTTGCTTTTTTTTTAGGACAGTGGCCTGTCCACCGAGTTACCACACTTTAATTGCAATAACTTTAGGTACTAACAAAGGTTCCCATGGTCATTTCTGTTCTTTAGATAAGAGTTAGTAATTCCTGCATTACTTATGGAGATCAAGAGGCAATGTTTAAAATACACATCAGTCCTTAGCAGTGTTATTATTATTTATGTAGTATTATAGTGTATTAAGTGTAGTATTATGTTTTTTTTTTTTAGTTTTAGGTGATGATAATAACCCTGGTCCAATTCGGCTCAAAAATCTGAAACCCTGCATCCCTTTTTGATTAAAGATACTGAAAACAAGAACATTGTTTACTGCTTAATGATCTTAAACTGCAGAACAAGGAAAGGTTTCAAATAGTAAAAGGTTCACACCAAAAAGTCAAAAGTAAAACCAAACCACCCTGGAGACTGCTTAGCAACCACTCAGAATACCCTAGCAACACCCTAGCGACCATCATAGCAACCACCCTGAACACCCTAGCAACCAATTACAACACTCTAGTATTGTGGCAGCACTTTTTGCATCGACGAGCGCTACTATTTCTTTAGACAAATGTAATAATGTAGTTTTTTGTCCAGTTACAATCTTAAAGTTAATTTATTTTCACTAGATTCAATAACAACAGAGCATAGACGCTTGCCCAGAACACTCAGCGAGTGGCAGATTTGATTGTTTGGCAAATAAATAAATGATGGAGAGTTGTATACGTATTACTAACATTTCATGTAAGCTTTATACACCTCAAACAAGGGAATTTATAGTCATTTATAGTGTTAATACTAATCAGCGAGTCCACGAATTGCTTGGGTATAATTTTTTCAGCCTAATCTTTTTAAAGGGGTTGTTGCGATTTCACTTTTTATACTTTAGTTAGTGTGTAATGTTGCTTCTTGAGCATAAACAGGATCTGCAAAGTTACAGATCTGAAAGTTCAATGCAAACGGAGATATTGTCTTTTAAGGTTATGGAAGTTTATTCCCTACAAAAACGGCCGTTTTGGACTACAAGGAGCTTCTTCCCGGGTAGGTGACATCATAAACCCTTGCTATTAACATAAACACAGCCCCCACGAACACGCAACAAAGTTCATTAACAAGTTGTTCATGCTACAAATAAAACAATACCTTTACAAACAAGCGACTACTCAGTCGTGTATTCGGATACTGTAAAACTTTGACCAGAATATGAAAAGATAACTAACAGCAGTGACAGTGACACTACAAAAATACTTACTATTCACTAACGTCCTGCTTGAACGAGGTTCTGCTTGACCTTCATCCCCGCTATTTGGGTCTAATTCTGACAACCTGTGCTTGGCACTTCAGCCAATAAAAATACATTGTAAGGCCGGTGAATTCGCTCCAATTGCGGTAGTGAAGAGCGGGTGAAGGGATTTGCGCGTTCGGTGTTCTCAGCTGGGCAAAATGGATCTAATTCCAATTCCTCTTTATCTGACTCCATTTTATCATAATTTAGAATTTAGATTAGAATGCCAATTTGGTTATTTGGTCATTTATATTTAATAGTTAGCTACACATTAAATTATTCTGTTTAACCCTTTGTGGAAAGTACCCATTCATGATCTCATAGAGATCGTTAATAATTACAGAGTAAGTCAGAATAAATCAAAATGTAACAATTTATTAAACAGTCAGGTAAATGTATAATTCCAATTACATAATCAATTCAAAGATCCTCAAAACATCGAATACTCTTAAGTAATGTGTGAGAGATGCGTTCCTGACTTTCCATACGTAATGTTGGCTGGACACACAACGTTACGGGCGAATCTGAATTACAATATTGCGCCCTGAACTTTCTGCTACATTACCTTAAGTACAGTCACTTCTTTCAAATGGAAACATATGTTAACAAAGGGAATTTACATGTAATTGCTGTCTCAGACCTGTAGTATTGATCAAAGATCAAATGGTTGAAAGCCACACCATGCAACATCTCTTTAAACTCTTCAAACCTTTAATATGTTCTTGTTTGCTTCTGTGGAGATGAGATATTTGTACCAGTCGCACTAAGACATTTCCAATGATATCAAACACATATATACTGTGTAGTATTTGTTCACTTTTAGATCATATAGATTTTGAATACGTTTCCAATAGTCACGGCATGGGGGGGACAAGTAGAATGGGGGGAGAAGCAACTGAAATAAATACATGTAAATTAGAGCCATTCTTAGTTGATTCACTCAGCGTGACGTCGTCTGCAAAAAGTGTCCTTTGTTTTCCACCAGACAATCTGGCATTACTTTTTAAAGCCTTTCAACATGAAACTACATTTGGCCATCTAACCAATCTAAGACCTTTGTGTTTTTCGGAGGGATGGACTTCATAGAAGCAGGAAGCAAACAAGCCATTCAAAGGACAGTGGAGACAGTGGTGTGGAAAAAAGGTAAAATCTAAGCAAAAATAAAGCGTAAAAAAAACACGGAACCACCCCTTTAAATCGAAAACATAACATTTTGTAAATATATATAATGTGTGTATACAGTATATATATATTTACACACATTTCTCTTAATTGTTTCCAGAGCTGTATTTATACTGTGAAGACATCAGTGTGATTGTGTAAAAGGAAACTGCATATGGAGAAATCATACGAAAGCTGAACCCTTAAAACAGCAGGATGGGATGTTCAGGTTGAAGGACGTGCTCTCAGACATGCACACAGTGCAAACAGCTGAAATTAGATTACAGTGTTGCACGCTGGGCATGTGACGGTTTAATGCTGGTGCAGTGCGGACGCTATCAGCCCAACTCAATGTGTGTGTGTGTGTGTGTGTGTGTGTGTGTGTGTGTGTGTGTGTGTGTGTGTGTGTGTGGGCATGTTTTTGTGAAATATCAGGACACAAATGTGTATAATGACATGGGTATGACATAGGTATTACAAAAAGAGGGTGAAATATGAGGACGTTCCCCATGTCCTCACTTTTCAAAATGCTTATAAATCACACAGGATGAGGTTTTTTTCACAGAAGGTAAACTGGGCAGTCTCCTGTGATGGGTAGGTTTAGGGGCAGGGGCAGTGTAGGGGGATAGAAAATACGGTTTGTACAGTATAAAATGCATTACGCCTATGGAATGTCTCCACATTTCACAAAAACAAACGTGTGTGTGTGTGTGTGTGTGTGCACGGGCCAGTGCTGCATGACTTCCTCTCTCCTACTCTCTCTCCTTCTTCCTTTTTGTCTTTCTCTTTGTGCTCAGCCGACCGTTATTGTGGAGGAAATGGAAACCCTGAGGGAGAGGAACTCTGTTAACCCGACGCTGTCAAATCAACAGCCGCCTTTGTTTTCTATCAAAGACGCTCAGCCTCTTCACAGCCCAGCTATCAACTCATTAGATGAATATTTCCCATCATCCCCCAGAGCTGCATGAAGCGCTGTCTTTGATGAGGTTCTGGACATGTAATACAAATGATGTTTTCCAAAAAAAAACACATTAAACGCCCTACCAGCAGAAACCCATAATAGCACAGCGTCCCTGAAAACTTATTGTGGACTCTTGAGCGTTTCATACAAAGTAAAGTGTGTGTATCTTTCTTTATAATCAATGACACTTGCATACTTTTTTTTTTATATGCACAGACATTTTTAAGTGTGACTCAAGTGTCTAAATACTTTTTGGGGCCTCTGTGCATGCAAAGACACACATATTGACATAAAAAGACACTTTCATGCACATACAAAGAAAACGGGGTCACAGTTTCTCCCCGACAGAGACACACACAGTCCTGGGAAAGGCAAATGTGGCCCCAATCTATACTATTTACTGTCTGTCTGAGTGTAAATACACTGGGAAAACGCCGCTGCAAAGACAACAATGAGATGAAATGACTTTTGCTGAAGTCTCCTGTTTCTCAGATGCTTTAAACTCATTTATGGATATTTTCATATTTTCTCAAAGCTTCAATTAAAAGTCACGGATTCTCATATGAACTCAAATGATCTGAGCTGCTCTATGTTCATGGATGACAAATTTCAGGAGAAACATCTGTGACGAAGATACTTAAACGAGACATTAACTCTCCTGAGCTATGCAACAGAAATCTTCCTTCTGCAAAATCACATGCTGCTTTGATTCAGAGAGCAACTGTGCCTGTAGCATCTAAACAAGAGACAGAGACCAGCGACTTTATACACAGATCATACTTTGAGAGATAAAGAGAGGGAGGGATAGTGCGGACAGCGATAAAGCAAACCCTGTTCAGTCTCTCCTGCTGAAGCACTGACACGTCTGATCTCCCAGTGAGGTCTGGATAGATAGTGTGTTATTGGAGCAGTGTATGGTTTCTCTAATAGTGCTGGTTGAATGTTTAGTGTGCATGGATAGACACAAATATCTGTTTTAAAAATCAATATTATAAATCTATAATATTTATTATTTTAAAGTATTTTTTTATTATACATTCTATTATAAATCTCTATATCATTTATAAAGTATATATTTTTATGTGTGTGTGTGTGTGTGTGTGTGTGTGTGTGTGTGTGTGTGTGTGTGTGTGTGTGTGTGTGTGTGTGTGTGTGAAATGTATTCCTGTAATTTAATTTAATTTAAGAAATTAGGAAATGTTAAGAAAAGTTGAATTTATTTTAACATATATCATTAATGTAATCTTTCAATTAAATGAATTATTACACAATATCTTAGCAATTTCAGTTTAATTACCAAAATGGTCATTATTTTGTGCTAGCCTGTGCTGAACTGACTCCATCTGAACAATGACACAGATTTCTTTTAGATCTGCAGTACAGCCGAAATGAACTCTGATTATTGAATCATTTTCCTGTTATCACCATAAAGCCGCTTTAAAACAATAAAGCGCTGTAGAAATAAAGCTGACTCGACTAGACTGGAGTCATTAAAGAGCACCAAGGTGACAGTCAGGCATTTAATCTCATGTATAAACGTATACAAGAGCAGTGAAGGTCTCACGGTTTACAGGAAGCTGTCTGCTGTGCTGCTCACACACACACACACACACACACACACACACACACACACACACACACACACACACACACACACACACACACACACACACACGTCTCTGATTAAACCCGCCATCTCTTCACCATTCCTTCAACGTCTCTCCTGGTATAAATAACATGTAAACTCAAAATGCATTTGAGTTTGGGAATAGTCTGTGTAGTAGGCTACGAGTACAAGTACACACACACACACACACACACACACAGATTCTGCTGAATTGTCAGAATCTCCTGTCAGTGTTTAATGCTACATCTGCTAAACAGCACGCACACACAGACTTCTATTGCTTTTATAAATATAATTATAACGCCTCCAGTCTGTCCCTAACTCTTCCTTTTGCAGTATGTACTGTATGCTGTGCACTTTATGCAAATGTTCTGCATGACTACCCGGCTGAGCCACATCATTTGCCCAAATGTGCAATGCACAACCCCAGGTACTGTATTGCACAATGCAATTCCTTTTCCAGTGTGACAAATGAACTGAAGGCAAAATCAATGCATAATGCATAATTAAACTGACAAACATTAAGACACTTGATTTGATTAATAATGAAACTAGTCGCTAAATAATGTGCAGAATACTACTGTTTAAATTACAAATATACAATACAGAGATTGATACATGAGTAGGCTACTTTACATTACTCCTTTATGTGTAAAACATTTTATGTGGGGGAAAAAAGGTTTAGTAGCCCTTCAAAAATGTGAGAGAAAGGCAGAAATAACCAGTGAGTGTGGTGCTGCTCATCTCCAGTAGGAGGCGGATGAGAGTCCGGACCCCTGAACCCCCGGCATAAGGAAGCATTTAGGGTGGGGACGGAATTTCTCCTGCTTAAGAGCCGGTGACTCACTGAGCACAGAGAATGTGAGTGGGAAAACACACACACACACACACACACACACACACACACACACACACACACACACACACACACACACACAAGAATAGCAAACTGTAGTAATTTTGAATGACTGAGAGAGAATGTTTTACCAAACAAGCCATTCACCCTAAGGGGAGAGAGTGCATGAATTCAACATGCTATGGCAGCCCTCTGTCTGTGTGTGTGTGTGTGTGTGTGTGTGTGTGTGTGTGTGTGTGTGTGTGTGTGTCTGTGTGGGTGTGGGTGTGTGTGTGTGTGTCTGTGTGGACTGGTAATCCCTACGGTATGGGGACAAAATGTCCCCACAAAGATGGCAATATCCAAAATCCTTGTCCTTGTGGGGACATTTTTTGGTCCCCATGAGGAAAACATCTTATAAATCACACTAAGTGATGTTTTTTGAAAATGTAAAAATGCAGCATGTCTCCTGTGATGGGTAGGTTTAGGGGCAGTGTGTGTGTGTGTGTGTGTGTGTGTGTGTGTGTGTGTGTGTGTGATGGGTAGGTTTAGGGGCAGGGGCAGTGTAGGGGGATAGAAAATACGGTTTGTACATAAAATGCATTACGCCTATGGAATGTCCCCATAAAACATGGAAAAACAACATGTGTGTGTGTTTGTTGTGGGTGTGTTTGTGGGTGTGTTGTGTGTTGTGTGTGTGTGTATGTGTGTGTGTGTGTGTGTGTGTGTGTGTTGTGTGTGTGTATGTGTGTGTGTGTGTGTGTGTGTGTGTGTGTGTGTGTGTGTGTGTGTGTGTGTGTGTATGTGTGTGTGTGTGTGTGTGTGTGTGTGTGTGTGTGTGTGTGTGTGTGTGTGTGTGTGTGTGTGTGTGTGTGTGTGTGTGTGTGTGTGTATGGGTGTGGTGAGTCAGCTGTCTGGTTGTTAAGTTGCTTATAAATTACAAATGTTTTCATCCCAATCAATTCAAGGAGTTTTTACAGAGTATTGACAGATTAAAATAAAAAAATAAAAAAATATAAAACTATTTCCTTATTAAGCAAATTAATATGTTGATGGGTATATATATATTTTAGTTTTCTAGTTTTAGTTTTCTATTCAAATACAGAATTTTGTATTCAATAAATTAATTAATAATAATAAAACTAATGGTAAAGCATTTGGAGCATGTTGAAAAAACAAAAAAAAACATGAAACAATACTACTCAGTCTACACACTCAAACACACACACACACACTCTTAAAAATAAAGGTTCCAGAGAGGGTTTTTCACAGCGATTCAAACCATCAGTGCCTTAAACGCTCATTTAGTGCTCAGATTGAAACATCTCTCTGAATTAAACAAACCCTGCATGCAGATGAGCCTGACTCGGGTTCGTTGAGTCACCATGCATAATTATGCCATTAGCTAAACATAAACATTAAACTCTGATGAATCAAAGGAGCTATTTCGCTTCGACAAGCCAAAGATCTTTGCTTTCCCATGTACAGTAAAGCGCCTTTGTTTCAGATTATGCAAAACTTGAGCGCCTTATTGTGCAAAGAAAGAGGAAAAGGCAGCGCCGCTGATTATTTATAGTCTTTTCATGAAGCTTTTCTCACACCATATTGTGTGCTTACAGATAACTGTGTGCTGTGAGAATTCAGATGGACAGGGTTCTCACTGATCAGTAAAGCCCCGTCAACACAATCTCTCAGATTAGCATCAGCCCTGGCCGTAATCTGCAAACCTGAGCCTGCCACGCGGTGGAAATGCACATATTATCCAACGATTCCAGCATTCTAGAACTCTGGATGACCCTTTGATTGGCTGGGTGGGAAGTGTTGGAATATTCTGGAAGTCTGACACTGAAGATTCCACGACTGCAATTCAAGAACAGATGGCAAAATTATTCTAGAATAGAACCTCCACCCCTTCTCCATTCCAAACTACTGAAGTCCTCTGGTGGAGACACACTACTGGTCAAAAGTTTGGAATACTTAGGCCTATTTTTTGTCATTTTTGTCAAATGTAATTTATTTCAATCAAAGCTGAATTTTCAGCATCAGTGTCACATCAGTGTGAAATCATTCTAATATGATGATTTGGGATTCAATTATTATGTTTTTTCATAAATGTAATGCTTCCTCGCTGAATTAAAGTTAGTAGTGTAACGGTTTCCACAACATATTCAGTTTTCAACTTTGATAAGGATCATCTGAAGGATCATGTGACACTCAAGACTGGAGTAATGATGCTGAAAATGTGAATTAAATTAAATTATTTATCTATTTATCTAAATCATTTATTTATCATTTAAATCATTAATGCTAATTATTCATGATATTTAAATAAAATATAATACATAAAATGAAATTATATTATTTAATATAATATATAAGATAAAAATAAATTAAATAAAAAAACTATATTTTGTATTATCTTTCTTTTTAATGCTTCAATTTAATATTTTCTTAAGATTTTTACAATAAAAATGTTAATAAAGAATGTGATTGTTTTTTTCTTTATAGTGATTCAAACAGTTAGTTAAATAATTAAATAATTATTAAATATATTTAAATTAATGGTAAATGTGATTTGTTTTACTTTAATTCTTTCTCTTTTTAATGCTCCAATAAATAAATAAATAAATATTAGGTAAATGATTAAACATTAAAGTGAAACATGGGCAGTGTTGACAATACAAAATAAATAAAATAAATAAAAATGTGATTTATTTCTTTTTAATGCTTCAATTAAATATTTTTAATAATTATTAGTGATCACATGAATACATTACATTTACAAAAATGACAGAAAAGAATTGCAAACTTTTGACAATTCTGCAAGGACACATTAAATTGATAAAAAGAACCAATGATAATTTAACACCAAATCCTCATATCTGAATGATTTCTGAAGGATCATGTGACACTGAAGACTGGAGTAATGATGATAAATTCAGCTTTGATCACAGGAATAAATTACATTTTAACATATATTCACAGCTATTTTAAACTGTAATAATATTTGACAATATTTATATATATTTTACTTTATTTTTTAGCAAATAAATTCAGCCTTGGTGAGCAGAAGAGATAATTAAATAATAAAATGAAGTGAAAGTGAGAAAGAAACCTGGAAATCACCTAGAACAGCCTTTCAAAACTAAAAGTGAAATGCGTGACGTATTTAATCTCACACGCTGCTGTTTTAACTAGCTCGGCATATGGATGTAAAGCATTTCTCAGGTCTGCGTCAGTTCATAGTTAAACATCTCCGGCATCTTCACCTTCCTCACATGCCTCAAAGTCCACTGTTCACGGACAGGCTTTGTGGTTATGTAATTTTATTGCCTGTCACATGCTGAAATCCATGCTAAACCAAATTCAACCAATCTAAACCGGATGCCATGCCAAATTACTCATTGAGCTCCGCAGAATCAAGAGACGTGTCTAATTCCCAGCCGTCCCTGGCTTTCCGAGGAATGCTGCTAATCTGGGAGGAGGAGGAGTTCTGCTGGACTAATGGAGGTCTTGATGAAGGTCTTGTGGTCTCCTCCATGGGTCTCATGACCGAAGCAGGCTCTCAGCCAGAGTCAAAACACATGACACAGCCGCGAGGTCCACACAGCCCTGACTGAACAGGGCAGAATACCATAATAAACCTTTTTACAGGAAATGGACGTGTACGTTCGTGAATTTCCCTTGGGTATCTATCTCGGAAGAAAGGGTCGTAATCAGTTATATTTTAGATGAGGCCAAGAACTTTAAACGTCAGGAAAATATGATTTATAGCACAAAGATCTGTGCACCTATAAAACAGGTCAAGAAATTCCTATAAAATTGAAGTCAAGCTGGAATGATTTACAATATGCACACATAAACGCCAAATCGATACCATATTTAAGGCTGGAATAAACTACTACTGAAAATCTGAACAGTTTGTAAAGGGTTGCAGAGAAAAACTGGGTTTTATAGACTAAGGGTGTTTTCACACCTGAAAGTCCGCACCAAGGTCCAAACCAAAGTTCATGTTTGAACACACATTCGGTTAGTTTTGGTTTGGTTTTACATTGCAATTATGCGAGTGCACTAAAGAACTTCACATGACTGAATCCTGTCGTCATCATCTATATGGTCTGCATCTTGACATTGATTGGTTTGTAAACGGACGTGCGTCTGACGTCATTCGTTGTCAATTTGGCGGGTAACTTTGACAAAAATGAATGAACAGATGCATATCATTGCCACTATACTGTTATTATTATGGCATTACTACCTGCAGCACCAACTGTTTGAACCTCCTTGTTGTGCGAACATTTTATCGTTGCCGGCAGGAAAGGAGGAGAAGACTGCAAGCAGTCCAATTGTCTTCTTCTCTCGGTTGTTTAGGCTAAGCAAGAACCACTGGAACTTCCTGTAAATGGTCTGAAAGTCCAAACCATACAGAAAATGCTTTCACACTAGAAACGAACCAATTTTTGTATCAGTTTGATCACTACCTCTTTTCGTCTGACCAAATTTTGTCTGTTTGGTCTGGACCGTCCACGAGAGGTTTCACACATGTAATTTTGATTTGGATTAAACTGAAAAGTCAGAAAATATGGACCAAACAATAGGTGTGAAAGGGCCCTAAATGACGGACGATTATACAATACCAGACTTTCCACACACAACAAAGCATGCATCTCGCTGCTAGTATAACATTGCATACAAAATCAAGATGTGTTTAAAATTGACTCAAATTATCAAATAGGTTTGATATTCTGCAACTAGATGGAATCTGAGGCTAAAATATGGAGTCTGAATGCAATTTTCTGTGAAATTTGTCCTTTGAAAATCCTTTAGCGTCTACAGTGATCAGACTGAAATCACTTCAGAAATATTTGGAAGAAAAGCATTGTGCATCCTACTAGGAGTCTAGCATTCGCCACCAGAAAGAAGACCCAGTTATGACATATACAGTACACAGGGCTGATAGTGAAAAATTCCTGAGCCTGAACTTTTTTTCCTTGCCCCCCGAGAGGGTACTATGTATGCGACGCACTTTTAACACAACTTGTTGGCCCCTGGGCCCAAATATATAAACAGCCTAAGTATGTATAACCCTGATCATCATTATCGACAAGTGGCTCTTTTTTAGATATTTTCATATTTGCATTATGCCCTCAGTATTATTCAAGAAAACAGCATTTTCTTCTCAATAGAAATTGCAGTGCCTACATTGACCTTATTAGCCCATCTTAGTACAATCACTGGAAGTAAATGCTGCAGATGCTACAGTCATACCAAGACAGGTCAGTAAGTGGCAATAATAGTACTCCAAAGTACACAGGAATTGATTACCTAAAGGACATGAAAAGGACACACATTCATTTTTCTTTAACAAATTTAATTGCAAAATATGCACCATTCAACTGAAAAACTATAAAAAATGAATATACTCATATCATTCATGATGAAAATAAAACTAAATGTCATTCTCCATGATTTCAATGAATAATCCACCTGGTCAACATAATGTTTTATTCATTGATACTTTTAATTGAATAATGCCTATCACTTGAAATCGTTTTGCTGATTTGTATTTATTAAAACGATGTATTTTAAATTTATATTAGTCTACATCAGTGGTTTTCAAACTTTTAAGAGCGACCCTCTTTTTTTCTTAAGTTGTCGCGACCCATATAGGCATAATACTTAGGCTATATACAATGGGCCATTTGACTGCATTCTCCAATAAACCACTAGATAGCACAAAAGTTCAGCTCAGCACTTTTCCACACAACCGCTTTTGATCATTGACGTTCACAAATTAAAGTTGATTCTGCACTAATTTGATATAGGCCTATATATGGGACGCTAATTAACTGGTTAACCGTTAACCAACAATAATTTTAACGAATTAATCGCTTTGCTGCATGCTTCAAAATACACTACAACTACACTATAACAAATATATATATATATAATGTTTTGAGAGAGAAAAATCAGGTAGGCCTAAGTCATGTACAAGTCGCTTTTAATTGCATCCAGAAAAAACTGTATATAAAGCTAAATAATGTACAAACATTATAAACACTACAGACATAGCTATTTTAGTTCCCCTCACTCCACATCAAATCCTTCAAAGTGAACAGTATTCAGAACGGATCAAGAATTAAAAAATAACTATATAAAGCCAAAACGAAATAATTTAATGAGAAACTGAAAGTAAGCAGCTTTGGTCTCGCGTAGCCTGACTCCTCATTCGAATCCAATTTCCATATTCGCGATGTAGCCTATTTCATTTGGATGTATAACAATTATTTATTATAGGCTTTGTACTTCACTCGCATCCCAATATTGATGGAAAAAAATCATCCTCTTCACTTGCGCAAAAATGTGCTTGGGAATAGAGACCTGCACCCCGCGGACTCAACGAATATACTGTAGAGTGCAGCCAGGGACTAGATTTGATGGCTGAGTGCAGGTGCAGGCGTAAGGTATTCGTGTGTGTGCGGGTGCAGGCGGTAAGGTATTCGTGTGTGTGCGGGTTGCGGGACAATAAAACTATTCGCGGGACTCCCGCAAAAATAGAAATTTCTAAAAAAAATAAATAAAACATCAACAAATAAATTGTTATGCATCTATTGCACAAATCAACAAGAACAACTAACACAAAATAAAAACGATTTAGCTACGGGTGCAAGTATAGGCAGAGTTTGTTTATAAATTGTTTTGCTGCGTGCAATGTCACGAATACGTGTTTATTTCTAGAGCGCAATGGCCAAACAGATGCATTTAAGATAGAATCCACTCACCGCTCAAAACGTCTGAGTTTTTGCGCAGTTCTGAATCCTGAATGCTGGCAAATCCTCTGATTATAACAAATACAATTTATACATTATGGAAGATCCATTGCAGTCAGTTTTATTGATAACAAGAGCTTTGTGAGATTGCGATCAAATGAGATGTCATCTTTTAAAAATTATGAATGGAGCGCACTTTGCGCGCATTCTGCCACGCCAAACCACGCACAGGGTTGCTTTTACATTAAATTACTTGAAATAGTGTCATGGACATACAGAAAAAAACGTTTTATACTTTAATGCGGGCGGGAGCGGGAGAAGGTAACATCCGTCCCGCGCAGGTCTCTATATTTTGGGAACACCACAGTGGAGTAGTGCTCACGCTGAATGGCACGAATTGTTGGCTTTTACTGACTATTTGAACTGAGCTGTGTAACTTTTTATATATTAGGTTAACTATTTTATGTTGATGATGAACTGACTGACTGCGATGTCAAGTTTGCAATGCTGGAATGTTTGTTTGCGCGAAGCTCTGGCACGAACGAGCAGAGGAAACATAAATAAAATACTCCGTCATTTTGGTCATACAAATAATAAGAGAAGGACATTGTTAAAAATTGCAAAGTGTTTACTTACATTGTGCTGTTGTAAAATAAAGAAAACAAGATGTGCTTTCTGTCGTCTGGGTTTCCATTCCGTGAACTTGTTCAAGGAGCACCGCCTCAAACAATAAACCAAACAGCAGCAACTGTCACACATTTCTTTCTTTCTTTTGTTTGATCTGTTAATTATTTAAATCAATTATATTTCGCATATTTATTCCTTTTATATAGCCTATCGGCCTATAGACTGATTTTATGAAAAATATTTATTTATTATTTTTAGTGTAACTAGCTTTTGGCAATTTTTTTAATTCTCGCGACCCAGGGTTTGAAAACCACTGGTCAACATAAACTTGTATTCCTTGTACATAACAATGAATGTTTCGGAGGGTAAGGATATTTGAATTATTTATGAATAAACTAGTGTATTCTAAAGATCCTTAATAGAAATCTCCACTTTGACGCGAGAAATGCATCTTTACAGATATAATGAAAGAGTTTTTGGTTTGATTTGTTTTATTTCGTTAAGCAACAATTTAAATCTCTCCATCTATGTATTTGATGTCGGTAAGGCATGTATTGTTTTGAGGATAATTCGTTTCCACTGGATAAAAAAGTGCAAGTGAGCTCTGGCGCTATTGCATTGTGCAAGCTTCCACTCTCCGCACAAACCAATGGATATGCGCCTATACCTTATTTATATCTGAGGAATAAAAAATCTTCCCATTACAACTTAATTAATAAAAACAGAAACGAAATCACTTTGCCATACATACAAAACGGAACTATTTTAATAGCTGAAACGATGTCTAACAGAACAGCACATATTCTCTTCCGTGCTTTTAAAAACAGACATCAAATAAACATTAGACAATCTTTTTTATTATTATTATTTTTATTTTTTTAACATAAAACGCCGCTGTAGACCAATATAACAAGAACCTAATTTTTTTTTTCAGCAGGAAAATAATGAACTTTTATCAAATATGCTATTTTTTAAAGGACCTGTACATGATAAAACTTTCATAATAAAAAAATATTTCACGCATTACAGAATAGATAGGGTGAATTCTCATTTCATTACAACTTCTGTGTGTTGTGGTCAAATAAACTCAAATGCCTTTTTTTTAATTATTCTGTATTTCACCCAACCCTGCTAAGGAACTTCCCAAAAGACATGAAGTACTTTAGGAAGGATATGTGACAAATAAACCGAGCTAGAGATCTGTATTAGTAATCTATATGATGACTCTGCTGGGAAGCATGATACTGGAGTTCAATGAACATTAACAGCTATTGTAAGTTTAATAATTGCAAAGTCAGGAAGTGAAAGAGGTTAAGACGATGCGGGTGTGTCTGTGCTGTAAGACCCGTTGCTATAGTCATGACTAATAAGATCATATTCACTTCATTGCCAAATGAGTCTGACTCATGTTCACATGAGTCCTTCAATCCCATGAGTAAGACAGATGGGCACAGAGATGGAATCTGCACTGCCTGCATCTGGTGTGTTCACTGTGTGAGAGGTGAAGAAATACAGAGAGAAAGACAGAAATTGAAAGAGACTAAGTTAATGGCACTTTCACTTGAAGCATATTAGTAAAAAACAGATATAAGATCCATACACTGCTCAAAACAAATTAAGGGAACACTTAATCATCACAGTATAACACCAAGTCAATTAAACTGAAGGAATATCAATCTTTCTAATTAGGAAGCATAAGTGAGTGTGAATCAGTTTCACTCGCTTTGATGCAAATGAAAGTGACAACAGGTGCAATGGAGAGGCAACAGCAAGACAACCCACAATAAGGGAATGATTTTGCAGGTGGTGGCCATAGACAATTGTTCTCTCCTTATTCTTCCTGGCTGATTTGTCTTTAGTTTTGCACAGTTTTAAGAGCATTGAGGAGATACCGGGAGACAGGCCGTTACTCAAGGAGAGGTGGACAGGGTTGTAAAAATGGCAACATCCCAGTATCAGGACCGGTATCTGGTACTTTGTGCGAGGAGGAACAGGAGGAGCATTGCCAGAGCCCTACAAAATGACCTCCAGCAGCAGGCTACTGGTGTGCCTATTCTAGCTTAGGCTACTCTGAGCAATGTGTACTTAGGCCTCTTCATGACTGATCACTTCCTGTACTCCTCAGTCATAAGTCGCTTTGGATAAAAGCGTCTGCTAAATGCATGAATGTAAATGTGCATATTTCTGACCAAACTGTCAGAAACAGACTCCATGAGTGTCACTCAACGTCCTCTATTGCAACCTATGCTCCAGATCAGCACAGTGCAGCTTGATTGCCATTTGCCAGAGAACACCAGAATTGAAAGGTCTGCCATTAGTGCCCTGTTCTCTTCACAGATGAGAGCAGGTTCACACTGAGCATTCGTGCTAGCCAGTGGTTCCCTTACTTCTGTTAGGTACAAGGATGAAATTCTCAGATTATGAAAATGCCCTGCCTCATGTGGGTAGAGTGTGTAGACAGTTTTTAGATGATGAAGGCATTGATGCCATTGACTGGCCCCCACACACCCCAGACCTGAATCTAATTGAGAACCTCTGGGACATTATGTATCAGAGCATCTGAAGCCACCAAGTAGCACTACAGACAGAAGCTCAGGTCTGGGAGGACCATCTGCATTTTTAAGTCAGGAGTATATATATATATATATATATATATATATATATATATATATATATATATATATATATATATATATATATATATATATATATATATATATATATATATACTATATAGCCTACTATGGACTTGATACTGCTAACAGATACACAGACACGCTGCTGTGAGCATGTAAGATATGCTACTGCTGCATTAGACATACATTTATCCTGTAGCAGATCTAGGCAGGTGGAGCTGGGGGAGGTGGAGGGGTTCAGAGGGGTACTCTGCGCTGCAGGACTAGCTTACAGCAAACAATGAACCAGACTATTTAAATCTTGAGCAAGCATCTCATTGGCTGCAGGATCAGCAGAGGCTAATCAGCTTGTGGCATGAGGTAATGATGTGATTGTTGATGTGATCAGCTTGCGTCCTCTAGATTCATGATTGTATAGGCCTATATATATTCAGTATATATGCTGAACAATGAGTGTCATGTTTGAAAAAGCCTGACCATCCATCCATCTTTTTCATCCTGGCATCGTTCAAATCATCATACCTCCATAGAGATGCATCCACTGATTCCCCTTCATCCATCTGTAACATCCATCAATCCCCATTTCTTCTTCAGCACACAGCCACAGTGTTTCAGATGAAGGCGGTTCACCCATACCTATCAGACAAAATGTGAACAAATGTAAAGTGTCAGGTACATTTCATGGCGGGGCACTAATGCTTTGCTTTTGATATGCATGCGTAACCTTAATGGTAAAACTAATAAGGTGGTATCGTGGTCTATAGCATTTAGAGTCTATATCATAGACAGAGTCCTCTTTCTCCAGTTAGCAGAGCTCAGCGGAGTAAAGTGACCTGAATATCTGAGCTTCGGTCTCAGGGGAACGATACACAGCTAATGGGCACAACTGCTATGAATGGAGGATACTGAGCACTGCTCACAATGATTGAACAAAGACAATCATCAGTCATTTGTAAGATGCACAAAATAATTGGTCCATCCATTATAAGGCAAAATGTAATTTTACAAAAAAAATTACTAAATCAACATCTTTAAATATTAAATTGTCATAATTCACCAGTGTGGGTGCCCGTGATCACCACCAGAGAGCACTCCAACCAGGACTGCCATTCAATCATAGACTACATTACCCATAATCCTTTGCCCGGACTCATTAGCACTCATTGTTTACACCTGTGTCTCATTAGCTCTGCCTATTTATACCATGTTCAAGGTGTCTATAACTGCAAAGTCTTGTTTAGTGTAACAACTGCATTTCTGAGGGTTATCCTGGGTTTCAGTAGCAGTACGTTACATAAATAATAAATTAACTTACAATTATTTAAATGATTTATAATATCAAAAATGTAGATATTAATAAATAATATGAGTAATTCTTACATGTGCAGATCACACCACCATAATGTTAAAGTTGCATTACTCTTGATAAGGTGTTCGGAGTGGTTTATGCATGCATTTGGCAAAAGGTCTAATAATCAGTTATTATCCTCAATAACTATATAAGTGCATTCTCATATCTAATTTGTATTATTTTCTTTAAATAAAGTCTTGCTTTATAAGGTAAGGCTTACGTAAAAGGCGTTTTGACATTAAAAACACACAACAATAGGGATGCATATAAGAGAGAATGTGCTAATGCACTTTAAGTAAACATTGTATGTGTATTTTGAGAATCTGCATTATAATATTTGCTTAGGCTACTTTAACACACATTAGTATGTGATCATTGTATATCTATCGCTCTCTGTGTTTATTCATTGGTTTTCCCACAGCCTTGAGCTCAAAAAACAGAGCTTGCAGTGGGATGTTGCACATGCCAAAACTGATGAAACATAAATGCGATACTTTTGACACATTTCTATCTTTTTGAACAATGTCATCATGGCCACAACCTTGAAGTGAATATTTTTTTCACATATGTGCATGTTTTGAAAATTACAGGCTCTTTTTAAAAAAAAGTACAAACACTGTTGTGCTTGATTTGTAACTCATTGTCATGTGTGATGATAAATTCACAAGTACACATTCTCCACCAGAGGTCAACAGGAAAAGGAACCGGGTCACACTTTTCTGTTTGTTTAGCATTTATATGAATCTGCACTAAAATTCTCCCACTTACGTTATGCTTTTTCCCTAATCTGGTGTGTCAAAATTGGTGAATTTGATGAATATACCTGTATTAATATTGCCAAATTCATTTGAAACTCAACCTCATAGAATTCAGATCAATCTGAAACAAACGCTAAAACTCTGTTCTATTGAGAAGTGCATTTAAAGGCACAATATGTAGTTTTTCACCGCTAGAAGTTGCCTATTCAAAACAAAGGCATAGCTTGATGACACTATGAGTGCGGAATCTTGGGAGTTATAGCCGGTGGAAAAGATACGGGATGGGACTCGGGCAGAAATCATGTTAATGGATGAGATTATTAACGTTACTGTAGTATGAAGCAGAGCAGGGCCGAGCGTTGTGGAGCTGAACTTTTATTATGCCACAGTCGCTGCTTCCGCTTCTTCTGCTCTTGTGTATGTGTGGTAACGCATTGTTGCACACTGCAGTAAACTAGATCGATATTAGAATATCATATTAATAAATTCTTGATGGCTTGTGTTGCTAAATGGCATGCAATTAATTTTAAACCATAGTGTATGGTGGAGAAAATACTGTATTACTGTACAATAATTAGTTTTCTGTCTATAAATATATCCAAATAGTTGTTCCCTTGTCTAATAAAACATATAATATATTAAAGCCTCTTTGGAGTTTCCATGGTTTCTATAAAATAAATAAATCCGGAAATCGAGGGTAACGCAGATCTGATAGGCGATGCACGGACACGGTCTGTGTCCCGGTTAAAATTGCTTATTTCTCTGGATTTAATCATTCTTGGAAACATCTGGGATAATGTAAGTACACTAGTGGTTTTTGGATATTTTGATCCTAAAAACGTACATATTGTGCCTTTAAATGATCTCAACGCAAAGCAAACAGTAAACGGTCAAAGCAAAACTAATTTAACAAAACACATTTGATTATTTGTAGTGTTTTAAGTAAAGCGTTACTATCATTTGAGCTCATTTTAGGGATTTAAGACTAGTAATAAACACCCTAGCAACCAAACACAACACAACACACTCGACCGTATAGAAACACGCTGTCTTTGATGCCGATTGTTTACAGTGGCGTTACCATGATTACAGTGGTTACCTAGATCTATTTTAGCACTTAACCGATCAATATTTGTAAAAAACAAACGTTACTTACACCAATATAATGCCAACATGATACATAAATAATGTTTACATTAATGATTAACGTTATTGCTTAGAATATTATTGATATTCACCCAAATGTTGTAAGCTGAGTGCTTTCAAACTCTCAACTGTCAGTCTATTCTAAAGAAAAGGCGGGGCCAACGTTTCCATTTAAGGAAACGAGGCTTTGGTGACGTCATACACTAGCCAGCGCCCCTTGAGCTGGAGGTAGAGCTGCGAGCGGGCGCGCGCCTAAGCAGTTGAGGATGACGTTGGCGTAAAATGAGGAAAAAATAGAAAGGCGATATTGTCATTTTTTGTCATACATTCTTTCGAGCCGTTCCCGTATTTTTTGCTGTTTCGAGTGAGTGTAATCTCTTTTGGCAGCTGATTTTGATTTAGAGGGCGTTTTTTTTAGAGAGAGAGAGAGCGCGAGGGTGAAAGAGAGACCGAGGGGGCGGGTGTCTCTCGCTCTTGCCTCGCGGAGCCTCACGAGCTCACAGACTCGCATGAAATCAACACACGGACGGTTTACTTCCACATTTATCGGTTATTTTCTGGATTTTCTGGATATACAACACCATAATCGATGCGAGGCCTTCTAACGGACATTCATCGCTGATATTAGGCCCAACTTTTTTCTGTTTTGTCGTTTTTTTCCTCCTTAGTGGAGCGTCCGTGCGTTCGTTATGAATTCGAGCCCGCTTCCTAACGGCAGGCTCCTGCCGGACAGCCAGAGCTGGAACTCCTCCGGTTCTGACGAGGATCTGGACGGCGAACCGGGTCCCGGACCGCACGGAGGGGTGTTAGAGTTCAGCGGAGTGCTCAGTAAGGTGGGTAAAGATCTCGAATAACGAATCCCGAACCGAGAAAGCGCGTGTTTTTGTGTGTGTTTCCATCTGATCCGATGTAAACAAACGCCAGTCAGTTGATTGAATGTCACGAAGCCTGCCAGGAGCATGTTTAAAATCAAAATGGAAAAATAGTAATTATGCTTATTATTTTAGGAGCAATAAGATATGTTGCATGGTGACATTATTTTCATGACATAAAAAAATAATAATTATGTTTTACTTCTGATCTGTCCCTCAGTGGTGATTCTGATTAGATTCTCATGCATCAAATACTTAACATATATCATTGTTTGTTTACATTACGGTAACGTTAATGGTAATTTACAGTGCATGGTGATCATTTGCTGACAACAATCCCCAAGGTTATGTTAACCAAGACTTTAATACTTAATATGTGATGCATAATATCTTTCCTTATGCATGTATAATCAGTATAATTAAGGAGGGATGTAGCAGGTCATGAGCTGAAGCTCGAGTTAGTGGGGGTTACCAGAGTTCATCTGCTCTTCTTTTCTTCCTGATGGGATTAACCGAGAAAACCTCTCCTCATGACTCAGACAGCTGTGATGAGAGGAGCATTTTCCATAAGAGATTACTGAATTATTCCACATGCAATGACCCAAACCCTTCCCCCATGGAGAATATGTATACATCATTTAATAATTGTATTGTGCATTGTTTATTTTCATAAGGCAACAATATGGCTGGTTGCACGCCAGTGTTATTTTAGTGGTGTTCTAGATTTTGCTAATATTTTGAATTACATTTGATTTTTATTTATGTAATATCCTATCTCCGTATTATATAGAAGGCGAAAAACTGTATGTTAGCTGGGTAGTATGTGGGAAATAATAAATAGTAGGCGAAAAGTACTCGGATGACTGCTTCCGGCGAGATTCTGAAGTGTGCATTTGATGGATACTTTGCTATCCCATGAGGCCACGGGAGAGGATTAGTAAATGGACGGGAAGTGACGCAACTGACGGCGTAGCTCATGAGACAATAACAACATCATGGTTTTACTACATAAGTACATTATGGTTTTAGTTTAACCCTTGTGCACACACATTCGTTCACACTTTGGTTTTCTCATTGTAATGTTTGATCTATTGTGCTCCCTCTACAGTGGACTAACTACATTCACGGATGGCAGGACCGCTGGGTCGTGCTGAAGAACAACACCTTGAGCTACTACAAATCCCAAGACGAGCGAGAGTATGGCTGTCGTGGTTCCCTGTGCCTTAGCAAGGCTGTCATCACAGTGAGTATCCTGGGGAAAGATCCCTCCAGACAGCCGTGGGAATTTCAGAGACGAGCCAAATTTGGAATGATGGTGTGCATCAAATTGGAGATTGTTATGCTGGGAGCTCTAGAACCAGAGTTGAATGGAGATTTTTTTGGGATATATGATAATTAAGTCAATATTATTCTTATTAGTAGGGGTGTGAATCGTCACTAGTCTTATGATTCAATTTGTCAATTTGATTTTAATGTCAACAAATTTGATTCAAAATCACGATGTTGCATCCTCAGTTTTCAATATTACTGAACATGGATACATTTTTGTCAATGAATACAGGCAGTCAAATATATTAACTCCTTTTTTATTTTATCTGCTCCAAGAACGTACACCTCCTGAATATAGCAAACATCAAACACAGCTTAAGGCTGAACACAGCAGATGACAGGAGTATTTAGAACTAATAAATACTGAGAGCGCATGAAACTGTAATGTACTTAAGTTACAATAATGCTCACACACTCACATGCAACTTCGCACACACACTCACACACACTCACATGTGATTGTGCACACACACTCACACATGCACACGCACAAACACACTGTAAATGTTAAAATAGTGGGTGCATTTTTTATTACTTGCTTTTGTGTTTCGCCTCCCTCGTCCATTTTACGCTAGCGTGAGATGCGTGTATGTGACGAATGATGTCAGAGAAACGTCAGTAGGTTATAATTGGTTATGGTCTGTCACTGCATCAATGCAGAATCATTCACATTGCATCGATGCAACAATTAATTTCAACACCCCTACTGATTAGGCAGATAATATAAGGTCTTATATTTCTATTTATCTCAGCTTAGTAGTACTAATATTTTATTGCACAATTAAAATATATTTAGCTATATTTTCTATTGTACATTATAATATTTCAGTGCCTGATTACTTGATTTGAGGCATGTGATTTCACATTAATAACCCTGTGGAAATCTTTCTGTTTTTGTTCAGTTTAGCAAAGTGAATACTTCATAAATTGTTTTGGGCCATCGGCGGTCAGCATGGGTAAAATGTCTGTTTTGCTGCAACCAAAAATCAAGATTTGGTTTTATGGATGTGCTTTATCTAAAATGATTAGCACTGTGGCTGTAGATGTGCTGAGAGCTCTTTTTAGGGCAGGGGAGAGGAGAAAAGAGATTGACGGAGGACAGACACGATCCTTTGCCACAGGCAGTCGGCCAGGCCTAGACAGACTGTGGCCTATTTTCCCCTATTCATGCTTCGATCACGCTTGTGCACCTGCAGAAGCCCAGAGACACTGTGTACTTGGCTTTTTAATATGTCATGTTGGACTCCTTACTAAGAGCTCTAACAGTGGCGGATATTGCTGAATGTATTCAGTATAGGTGCTCAGGTAACTATTAAATGCATAATGCACGGTTCAGGATGATTGCTTATGATCTGATTTGGCCCAGATCTCTCTCACACACACACACACACACACACACACAATGAAATGAGAATTCCCTGCATTGCGTTGTAGATTAACTCATGACCACACACAGATTTCGACATGTGCTGCAACAGTCCATGCCTGAAGTATCTTGCGTCACCACTGAAAATGAGGAAAGAGGGCGAAGGTTGTGTTGTTATGGAGACCGCTGGAGAGGTACAAGTCCTTATGGTGACCCTGTTACCACTAGTCCTTCAATGATTAAACCAAAACTCTTACCGAAGATACAGGGAAAGGAACATTCAGTGTGAAGCTGAAGACTTTTTTAGCGATTTGGCCAGGAAAAGTGAAGTCTGAAATAGTCAGGCATGGAGAATGAAAGGTTTTATAGGTTTGCACAGCCTGTGCTCAGGTAGTTCATGTTTAAAGCTGCCGGTTGATGCTGTGAGCTCCACATTCTAATGTGATGTTTTGCATTTTGGCTTTAAGCGAGAGAAAAATGGCCCCTTTGTTTTGAGACTCCGTGTGACGTGAGAGTGGCTTTTCTCAGCTGTGTATTTGTTGAACTCCAACCATTATGGTTTAGCATAAATATTAACTTTGGTATCGAACACAAGCGTGTTGACTGGAAATGTGATATTTAGGGAACAAAATTAACTTTTTGCCACACCAGCCAATGGTGAGAGTAAATTGACAGAATTGATCAGCCTTAAATATTCCTTACCGGCTATGAAACCATTTTTTACAATTTATGTATTTTGTTTTTTCTTGCATGTTTTAAACAGTGCAGGTCATTGTGTGTATCATATATATATATAATATAAGCCATACATCTCTATATAAAAGTCAAAAATAGGACAATATGAAATATATAGGACAATATGAAAAGGGGTATGTGTCGCATTCTTTAACGGTCCGCCTGGAAACAAATGGCCTAACATCAAACTCAATCATGGAAGAAGAACACTTTTTAGAGTTATATTTTCTGCCCTGTTGCAAGGAATATACCTTCCTTTTTTTTTTAGAAACGACGCACAAACCATGCTGAAGGTTTTCTTTAGTTGACAGACATGAAAACTGTGTATTGAACTGCTTGCGTTGCTTACATCAGCGAGGAACAGACTCTCTCTAACCATCCCATTTCAGCCTTGTATGTACTTGTTGCAGTTCCTCATAAATGTACCTGCCAGTTGGCCACTGTGTTAAACTGTTTTGATTTTATTGGCTACTGTTAATTTTGGACCCTGGTAACTGGACAAAGTTTTTTTTTTGTCACATTTTCAGCATTCGTAATTCTAAACCTATTTTTCTCTTTCTCAGTAAATCTGTTTCTCTGAATGCTGTTCAGATTAGGGCTGTCACTTTTTATTCAATTTTCGAATATGTGTTCAAATATGACGTGAAATATCCATAATCAAACCATAAATAAACTATCCGTTTTTTTAAAGTGCCATGTAGTGCATTTTTTACAGTCTATGATTAGACCGTTTGTTTTTTTATTTTATTTTATTGTTTGCCATCTCATCCAATAGAGGGCGCTCTAAACGTATTGTAGCGTAGGCCCATGCCCAAATCAAGCGAATAATAGCCAGTCTGTTTTTAAAATGGAAAATAACTCTCAGAACGGCCAGCCTGAGCGGACAATTCACCCTTCGCAGCAAGTTTGATTGACAGCAGGTCTGAGCAATCAAATCGTCGAATTTGCCGTTTTGTCCGCCAAAGCAGTCAGGAGATTAACGTTAACGTTGGTGGAGTTGAACTTGAAAAACGGTGTGTACTGACATCTTTCTGCGGTTGAAACGAGTTCTTTTAGTGTTTATTCATGTTTATTTGGTGCTTATCAATGAACTAGAAGGAAGAGATGATTGGTTCACGAGCAGCTTTAACTGAGGCGTTACAGTGATCAAGACACATTAAAGAGCCACAAAACGGTATTAATTGTTCACATTACTATGAAAAATGACAATTTGAAAGTTGAGACTTTGTTTCATATCAAAAGTAACTTGCTGTCCTGTCTGTCGGTGTGTTGTCTGTGTCCTCTTTGCTCCGCAATGTATTTTCTCCACATGAGAACGTGTGTGTGTGTGTGTGTGTGTGTGTGTGTGTGAGAGCGCCACGGCTTGTCAGACATAGCAACAGTAACTAAAGGGGGCGGGTCTTTGCGAACGGTAGATATTCAAACATATTCGAATACATTGCTTGATATTTGATATCCATTCGAATTAGATTTTTCTCAAAAATGACAGCCCTAGTTCAGATTGATTCAGCACGTGCACGGCAGCAAATCTGTCATAAATCCTCACAAAAACAGGTTATTTTGTTATACCGCTCTTCCTGCCTGCGATTACACTATCCTCACATGACTCACACATACTTAAACGGCTCACACATCACAAGTGTCTAAGACCACTGGACCACCCTAAAATCAGACAGGCTTAACCCTTGCAGACACAACAGGATTATACCGTCCTGATTCAAACCTAGAATGCCTCATTGTGTGTCCCTATAAAACTAGGTCTCACTGCTTCAGCGCTCAGATCAGCACATTAGCTGGAGACGGTGTTAATTGTGCTTTTCGCAAGACACTCGGGCTGTTGAATTGGACTTGATTAGGTTTGCGAATTTCAGACCTCAGGAGATGGAGACGGATTGTGAAGGATCAATCAGTGTGATGACAAAAACAATTTCACAGACACTCAGTCTGATTTAATCGGTCTGTCAACATCACTTAATGAATCCAACATGCTCTTTTTCACATTGTTAGTGATGCTCTACATAGGATTAGTGATTTCAGCAAAACTCTTTGTTCTTTAAGTATTACATTTAATGTGCAACTTATCCCGCAAAGTTCTTTTCTCCATTGTAGTTTATAGTGTTTTGAGCTGGATCTGTTATCAACAGCCGTATTCAGCCCAAGAAAAAGAAAAAACATCAATAAAGCAACCATGGCACACAGCTTTCAGCACTCACAGTGCATTGAACTTGAACTATGTGCTTTTGTCTGCCAAGTTTTAGCCTCACGTGAGCTGGATTTTTCTCTCTCTCAGTCTCGGCCTCTTGCTCTCTTGCTAAGCTCTGTTGAAGCGAAGCCTGTAAACATGCAATTTTTCTTTGAGCTATGCTGGACCTGGACTATGTCATGATTTGACCGGAGCGGAGGGAAAGCTCTCTTGGTGTGTCAGGGATATGCAGGTGGACAGGTACACACAGGTACAGGTTATTCTGGTCCCGGGCGGGTCATTGCAGACGTCGCCGTGGGATCTAGCGCATTTGGCGCATGTCAGGACAGGCAGAGATCTTAATAAAGCTGAGTTTACAGAGGAAAGGAGATGAATGCTGGAGAGGAAAAACCAGTGCTTGCGTTGCACCATTCTTGGAATTTGTTTATCTTCATGTGCTTTTATTTCTTGCAAACGTAACATTTGTGGGCTAAAAATAAAAATGGGTCTACACGAAATAATAAAAAAGATAAAAATTTTTGTGATCTAAAAAACAGGGATTTTTCACCAGATGACTTTGTAAAGAATTTGTCATTTTTAGAGTGAGTTGAGTGATTTTGTTAGGTAGTTGCATCTGCATAGAAAATTAAAAATACAGGGCTCCAGACAGCGACAAAAAATATTAAATTGCAAGTGATATTTTTACTGCATGCTCTATAATGAGTAGCCCATTGCATATTTTGTTGTGTTGATGTAATAAAATGAGATGGCGCACAGCAACGCTACAGTAGAAAAACCTCACAAGTTTGAACACACAAATGGGGACAGCGAGGATCATCTTTCCGCATCAGAAACGCATGTCAAATGAATATCAGACTTTTCCAAAGCCCTCTATCTCTATTGAGCAAAAATGCTGACGGCTGTGCCAGCATGAGAGAGATAGAAAGAGATGTGTCGATGAATGAACGTTACTGTAAAAGTGCAACGTGGATAAACTACAACAGATAAACATGTTAGCCTTGTGGACGCCAACTAATTGTTAGCAATTTTTAATTGATACTGCTTTAGAATCTTTTCTCAATATCTTTTAATATTTTCTGTTTTCTGCTACTGCCTGAACTCTCTGAAAAACAGAGATTATTAGAGTATAGTTTACAAGAAAATACTATTTGATTCTTTCTACTTCAGAAATTCATGGTTAATTCAATTGTTACTTGCCATTTCTTTGTAATTATTTGTGAAATTTACTAGCAAAGTAAAAAAAGTTTCAAAGTAAATCCTACACCAATTAGTTTCTAGTGCTTAAGTGAAAATGTGTTTAAAAAAAAAAAACACTAAAAAATCTGTAAAATAGGGCGCCATGTATTGAATGAAATTGACTGAATTTTCCATATAAGTTTTTTTTACAGGTGTTATATCTGTATTTTGGACTTAAAATGTTGTGTTTTAGGGTCAACCTGCCAGTTATTTTACAGATTAATTTTTTATATTCTAGTTTTGTTAACATTTTCTTAAGCCATATTCCTACTATTTTTAAACAATTCAGTTAAACAATAATACATTATTATTTTATTGTGGCTATTATTAGAAATACAATATATTTCTTATTTTGTTGATTAGTTTAAGAATGCTATTGTCATTATTTTACTGTAAAATTGCAATACTAATATTTACATCAGAAAAAAATCCTTAATATTGAGCCTTGTAAAGTCGTTGGATGAGTGGAGAGAAGTAAAAGCAGAAAAGCAGAAACCATAAAGGCGATTTGAATGTGGACAATGTGTGTCATGTTACTCTGCCATTTTGACCTGATGGTTTTTGTTTCTTTTTGCTGGTTTTATTAGAGATGGATCAAACGGAGGTCTTCCTGCCGTGTGTGCATGCTTTCTTTGGTGTCCAAACCCGGCAGGTCCCGTGTGTATTCTGCTGTGGTTTTTTGAGAATTCATGTGGGTTTGGGCTGAATATTACTCAGATTGCTCTCGCATTTATTCCAGTCCGAAACTGGTTTCATTTATCCAAGCCTAAACCACAAGAGAACCTGATCAAAACTGATTCCAGATGAGCTGCCGACCTGTCAGTCTTCTGTAAACACAACCGACTTGATTCGCGTGTAGCCTTGCGCTCGTGCTGAACTGCTCTGGCGCCACAAAATGATGTTCACAACATTTGCATGGCACCTTTTTATTATAAATCATTTACGCAGAAAAGTCTCATCAAATGAACACCGTAGTTTAATTCAGTGGTGCAGGCATAACTAGATTCTTACAAAGATTGTTCTGAGGGTTGGCCCAAGTCAAAGTTATCCCATGTATCAAACAGCAACTGCATGTTGTCATCGGTTTACAACTGTTTACAGCAGCACTGAAACAAAGGGAGCGTTTTTATGGAGGTGCATCTTTTATTAACGCTTAGTTCGGCAGCGGTCACCAGGTTTAATAAACGCTGGGTAAAAGCCTTTCAGACATTAAATGAAACTGTTCTCTGGTGAAATAAAACAGCAGTATTGGTGCTTTTTGTCATGGCAGAACATTGATGAAAAAATGCCTGTAGTCCTACAGCAAAGCTTTCATTGCAAACTGGATTCAGAAATCCAGTGTTTTAAAGGTGTCATGAACTGGCTTTATTTTTTTATACTGTTGTCTGAGGTCAACTAATGACGTTCGTGTGGTTTTTACATTAAAAAACATCATAATGAATAAGTAATAGGCTATTTTCTACACTGGTTTTGAGGCTTTCTTCTGAACGCTGGGTTTTGATGGGCGTGCCACACTAGAGACTTGGAAGTAAACGCCCACGGCTGGGATTGGATAAGATTTGCATATTTAATGAGCTTCAGCTCCCCTGTCAGTTCAGTTCATGAGGGAGGGATAGTTTTGAAAGCGGCAACCGGAATGATTCTCTCGATCACAGGGCTCGTAAACATCTTTATCAAACAAACACAATTATTTATTTCTCATTGATTGGTTCAAATATTATTTCTGTATTACATGGCTCGCCCGATCAGTCGATAAGCACGAACCGCACACACACACACGTACGCGCCAGGTCCAGATCAAGAAAGGAATATTATTTCACTATTTGAGATTCATCTGCCTGCCGATGGGCTTACGTTTTGGTAGCCCGTCTGGAAAACACATAGCCCCGGGACTACTATTACATATAAAAAAGACGTTTACTCACATAAGTTTGTTGCACCATTCCTGTTGAATCCAATATAGAAGGCACAACACTGTGTCTGCAAATCCAGCACCTGAGACTTGTTTACAAACGATTACGCAGTGAAATGAAGCGAACACACGTACATGTCTTCCCCACATGAGCTGGAACTTCATTAAAAAAGAAATGAAGTATCACACATTCCTAATATTAGTATCTGAAGGAAGCTTATGCAGCGACTGAGTTCTTCCACAATATCTTGCTGACTTGTTTATTGCTGCTGATTAGCGTGATAAGTCGGTGACCGGGACTACTGAATTACACGTGCTTATTATTCTGTAGAGGTGGTGTTTTCGTCGCGCAATGACATCAGAATGAAGCACTCTATCGTTTTCTGGGCCTGGTGTCTATAAAAGCTTTTCTTTGACTAATAAGGAAGTTTTCAGCTCTGAAACTGATATTCTTATATTACCATGACCTTTCATATATCAAAAGCTCAAGGGAAAGTTGATTTTGAGTTGATTTTGAGGAAAGTTGAGTTGACTCAATTCATCACCCCTTTAATGTCTTTATTAGAGGTCGACCGATTCATTGGTTTTGCTGATTAATTGGTACCGATAGCTGATTGGTGGATAGTTTTTCCAGGTTGCGTCCGCGCAGTGAGAGAGCATTGAGAAGGGTCTGCTGGCTTTATATAGCACGAGAGCAGCCTCTAGAGGCCAAATAACATAACTATCACTGACGTTGGTTACATTGACACGCTGACACATCAGATGCTTGTTTAATGTAAGCACACACATATACGTCACTGAGAGTGGCGATTGTGCTGTGCACACACACAAGCATTCAGGTGCACAGTATACCGTTCAATAAACATGTAATTAATATTCAGTCACTCACATTTTTGTTCTATTTCAGCAGCGAAAATAGTTCCAAACAAAGATCACAGCAACACTTAACCGTGTTTTCATTACTGAATGATTCAGAGTTTTGAACGAATCGGTTGAGTCAAAGAATCGTTTGAATAAATGATCCAATGACTCACTCATTAAGACGGTCACTTGCCACCACCTTCTGGTGGTTTAGTTTCATGGGTAAAAGTATCATTCTTTCCTACATTTCTTAGTTGTAAATTAAAAAAATATTGAAAACCAACCATTATTTAATGCAGTTGTTATTTTTCAGTGTAACTTACTTAATTTGATCTGTAACAGCCCTTTAGTGTCTTATTATTCTTAAAATGCACACATCTTTTAAAATGAAAGATAAAGCATATATTTAAAATGATTAGGGGAAAATACCCTTTATAAAGGTTAAAATATCATAAATATGCAGATTTAAATATGTAAAAGCTGACTGAACACTAATGAGAATATTGCTTCAGAATAAATTATTTACAACATACATTTTTTTTTTAATTCTGAACAAGCAGATTTTCTAGTCGGACCGTTGAATGACCGATTAACTTGTCCGAAGGACACAAATTTGAAAAGGCTTAATGTGGAGCCCTGTATACTTAATCACAAAGTCGTATTTGCACGCCTGCCGCTTTTTATAAAGTTTATAAATATATCATCACTAAGTAGTCATGCCTAACATATGTATGTACACACACACACACACACACTTGTATTGACCTGCTGAATATTTGATAAAGGCAACAGTTTTTGTAGTTACAGCTGCCAAAGAGAGAAAGGGATTCAAGTGCATTTTAAAATGTCAATGACTTTGTTGTCTCTGTGTTTGCATTTGCATTTTCGATTAGTTTGCTAGGCTAAACCCTGGGGAGTGCTATCAGGCGGCTTGTTCTCATTCTCACAGTCATTGTGTGGATGTCCTCACCTTCTGTCACATGGTAAACTCTGGGCTCGAGTCACCATCTGAAGCCATGGCTGTGTCGTGACCTGGTTTGGACTCAAACCCTAATTGAGTGTCACACAACGTGTCCTTGCATTTCCTGAGACAACACAAGCAGCTCTTCATGTCTGAAACAGATGGCCGGACCTGGTTTCCTCTCCTCGACTTGACCAATCTTTTGTGAAACTGGTTTGAAAATAAGCATTATTTCTACAATTCCATTAAGTGATGTTAGCGGCACATCATCTTTTTTTCACTTTTTTTATTATTTTAGTGTTTGTTGCACTTATAATGTTAGTGTGTTTTTTACATCAAAATTTTTCATAATTAAGAAATAAAAGGCATTTTTCCTACCCTGATTCTAGCCCTCTGATTTGAACTCTCTGTTTGAAGGGTGTGTCTGCTGTGAGACATTAGTGTAAACGCCCACTGCTGTGATTGGCTGCTGTGAGACCTGAGTGTAAACGCCCACTGCTGTGATTGGCTGCTGTGAGACCCCAGTGTAAACCCCTACTGCTGTAATTAACTGACATCTTAGCATATGAAATAGCTACATAGTATGTTGAACTCTCTAAGAAACTTTTAGCATGTTTTTACTATTACGACTCTCAAGGTTAACTAATCGTGAAAAGTGTTGTTTATAGTATTATATTTAGATAAATGGACATTAGCCTATATTTAGATTGTGGTATGAAAGGTCGCATTGTAGCCGATCACAGACATTGTTGAACGCATGAACGGGGTTTTTCCTACATTGAAAGTTTTTTTGGCTGCCGCCAAAACTAATTTTTGTCCCGCTAAAGCCTTATTTTAGATGACTGCTGCTCCTCCCCCGCTCGCACTCTCTCTCTGTCTTCAAAATAAACATTCTTAGCTTTCTAATATTTCACATATTATGTTAATCAAAATCAAAAGGTCGGAAAGACCTGAATCCATGTGCACGTGGCGCTATCAGACGATGTTTTCCTTGAATTACTGCTGTGTGTGAATTGCGCTCAAAAATGTTGACTCTTCCTCTGACCAGCTGACATAAACCATACTTTCAATAAACGGGAAACAAATCCTATCAAGTTATGAAGTGTTTTCTGTGTGTTGACAAATCTTTCGCAATGTTCTAGCAGACGGGATTCGCACACAACACGTCTACTAATGTCCGATTCGCGACCTAATGACTCCTTTGAACCGAATCATTTTAACGACTGGTTAGAACAATAGATCTGTCCAACACTTAACTCACAAATCAGTGTAAACATTTACTCCGAACGCATCTGAAATGAGCACACAAGTGTGCTTACCCAATTTAGCAAGAGCGGATGTAAGAGTTAGTTTTAATTATCCACAGTCTTTCAAATAAATAGCCTATAAATCATTTAGACTGGAGTGAGGTGAACCCAGAACAAAGTTGTTATTAGCTAGCTGATAATTTAATGAAATTGTAAATGGCAGACAAATAGGCTATTTGTTTTTTTTTTTTTTTAATATATATATTCTACTTTTTAATATAGATATGATTATATACCAAAACAATTATCTATAAATAGTGTAAAAATGAGGAACAATAACATCAAAAAGTCAAGGTATCAAAATAAGATAAAATTACAAATTTTCTTTTGAATTTATTTAAAATGTTTTGTCAGTATTGCGCTTGCAGATCACGTGGGTAGGGTACTTTTTTACTGTGCATTTGTGTATATATGACCATGTCTGTCAGCCACCACCGAAGACCATTTTTGACCCAGGAAAAACCCTGATGAATGCAGTGATCTCATCATTGCAACTTGATTTCTGCACACTAACAGATGCTTTCATCATAACTAACAGTGCAAGCACAATGTAAATAAAAGATTTGTTGATTATAACAGGAGTTTTGGCAAGTCCAGAACTCAGTCACTGATAAACTTGCGCTGTTTGATTGACAGCTCCACTTATTAAAGGATCGCTTTCTATATATAATCACGGTTTAAATAACTGATTATTAATATTTACATTACTTCAGTGGGTGGGGCCAAAGTCGTGATGATGAAGTAGGCATTGATTTTCTTCTGAAGAGCCGCAGGCTTTCACCGATCTATAGACGGCACCTTCCACACGAGTCGTTCTCTGGACTGGGTAATGATAAAAGCTGTTTTTGGACTAACAAGGAAGTTTATAGGATATTCTTAAAGTATGATGACCTCTTACATGTCATGCTCTAGGAAAATTAGATTTCTCAATTTGTGACCCCTTTCAATTATGGTAAATGAAGGCACTCAAAGGTGTTGTATAGCTTTATAAGACTTCAAATATAATTCAGTTTTGAATATATATAAAGTTTCTAGTATTACACGTAATGACACAGATTAGTTTAGTATGGTTGGTGAAGAATACAATTATTGTGAATGTGAAGATGGACTGGAGGTGTTTTGTCCCTTTAAATCTTGAGGCAGAGCTGCTGGGAAGTTCGATTAGCCGCTTTCTGCTGGAGCTATTGAGTGCCTCAGGCTTTCAGAAAGCTCTTGTTAAAATGTGTTTGAGTGAATCTGTGTGTGAGGGTGTCAAACGGCCTCCATTATGGGTTAAAATCGTCAGTGAACCCTGAAACGTCCTGTAAAGAAAACTGATGGCAAAATGAGGAGGAGGTGATGGCAGCATGGAGACACTGGGATGTAGGAGGGAAGGATCTGTGATATTTTTAAATACAAGTGAAAAAAGAGGTTGTGTAGATCTGAAATAAAAGGAAAAGTGATAACGAGAGATGTATACGACGGTCCTGTTGTCTGAAACGGGAAGTTCGCTCCCTGCTGATGAAATCCTGTTTAGTGACCCCGGGGTCAAGTCAGAAAGTCCCTGTACTCATCTCTCCTGTCTTCTACTTCCTTCCTCCTATGTGTGCTCTAACCAGGACTCTGTAGTCACATCTATACACTTATTGATAATAGCAGGCCCTTTGCATCCTGTGTCCTAAGCTGTCGGTCAGCATGGCCTGTGTTTCCTTTGTCTTTTCCTCTTGGATTCAAGCTGAAGTCCCACCTTCCTGTGATTCTGATTTCCCAAAGCCAGATCCAAGACTGAATTTCCCAGTAAACAGTGATTTACTCATGATCCGTTTCTGTCTCTGTAAGAGAAAGCAGCATGTGAGGGCCATGTGAGCTGTAATGCCCATCTTTATCCAGCTCCTGATATCAATATCTGCTGGTTAATCACATCCACTGATACCAAGTTTCCATATTGCTTTCTTTTGAAGGAAGTGTGGACTTCAGCACAATGTGCTTATTTCACACCCTGGACACATTATCGTCATTATCGGCACCTCTCCTCTGTTCTTTAAATGTAGACCTTGAACTTTTGTTGGTTATTAATTGACATACAGATTATTGTGATTTAATAATTGAATTGTCTTTTGGTTAATACACCTCAAAGTCTTAATTTATGCATTGAACATCAGGTTGAGCTACAGCTGATGAGTTTAATGAGCTCTTTTTTTTTAACCGGGCAAAAGGAATAGGCTGTTTTTTTTCATCACTAGTGCCGTTGTGTATGGTTTTAAAGCTAAAATCAGGTTTTTTCATTTTAAACTCCCCAAGAACCACTGGCAGACCATTATTCAATAAACATAAAGCACATTGTGATGTTTTAACGCTTGCTCTGTGGCACATTGAATAATTTAAAAGATGTTGTAAAACTGTTGTTGACAGGCTAAAAAATGCATTTAATTGGGCAACAGAGCTTTTTAGTCCATTTGCTCAAGTATCATATGACTGACTGTATATAAACATACTCTAGTATCAGTTTGAATGGGTAACCTTAATGGGTGAGTTCACCCAAAAATGTAATTTACTCACTCCCAAGCCTTCCTATGTGTATATGACATTCTTCTTTCAGATGAACACAATCTGAGTTATACTTTTAACATAAAAATGTCTTGGCTCTTCCAAGCTTTATAATGGCAGTGAATGGGGGTTGAGACTTTGAAGCTCAAAAAAGTGCATCCATCCATCATAAAAGTAATCTCCAAGCAGACTCCAGGGGGTTAATAAAGGCCTTCTAAAGCGAAGCGATGTGTTTTGTGTTAGACAAATATCCATATTTAAAACTAGCTTCTGGCAGACGGCCTACACAAGTTGATTTACGGCAAAAGAGTAACCCCTAGCGCGATGTAGGAGTAGCGTAAGCTTTGACGCCTCTCATGGTCCAAACAAATAGGGCTAGGCAACAAACTCAAGCCCCTCGTAAATTCTAATTTTAGACTTCTATTTCGTGGTCAGTGTTTTGTTTCGTCAATATGTCATGCGTCAGGTCAGGGGTTACGGCTGTTTCACACCGCAAGTGTGAGCGGCGCATATTTTTTTTTCGCCATGCATGTTAACCTATGAGAGCATCCACACTGGGAGCAGGAGCAGTGTGTGAGCGTCAAGCAGGAGCGTCGCGTGAGCAGCAGTGAAGCGGGGGTTTCGGGGCTCGAGCCTATTTTGCTCCGCTGCTGACGCTCAATTAAAGTGAAAGCACACTTTTGATGACAACATAAAGATGATTTAACACAAAAGTGCCCAAAATGCACACAAGAAGCATGTGTAGTGTGTTTTAACAAGAACTGCAGTATGTCAGAAAAGAAAATGAACGATTAAAAAATGTTTGAAGATTTACCCATTTAAACGTGTTTTAATTATTCGGTTTGGGTGAAACTATAGTTATAATTATAAAAATATGGTAAACTAGCCATAAAATATGATAAAATGTATTTTAGTTTATTATGTAATACTCAGACAGGTATAGCTCTAGCACTACCCGAATCAAACCTGAGTGCACTTTTTTTTTTATCCGCAAAGTTTGCTGTCTTGTAAACATTTAGAAGTATGAATGAAACGACATGATCGGAGCTGCTTTCTTGGTTTTGTTAGCATTTACATGCGAATGTTTACATTTCCCCCCCATGTTAACAAAGTTTCAGAGACTATCGAGTTTATAAATGACAAACTTCTGAAAACAAATACAGGCTAGTTGTCTTTATAAAGAAATACTCACTTGTATGATATAAGATGGCCTTTATTACCCACTGGAGCCGTGTGGATTACTTTTTTTTTTATGATGGATGAATGCACTTTTTTTGTGCTTAAATCTCAACCCCCATTCACTGCCTTTATAAGGCTTGGAAGAGCTAGGACAGTTTTTAAAATATAACTCAGATTGTATTCGTCTGAAAGAAGTAAGTCATATACATCTAGGATGATTTGAGGGTGTGTAAATCATGGGCTAATTTTCACTTTTGGGTGAACTATCCCTTTAAATGATTGCAATCAGCTGGTAATGCAAATGCATATTATGGACAGTGGACTACAAATCATAGATTGGCTTGTATAAGTGTTATAAATTTATAAGATTGTTATTATACATAAAAGATTTTGTCTGGATCCATCTGTGAAATCTATAAATCATTCCTGTAGCTGTACAAAAGCCATAGCTGTGAGATTTACGTGCGTGCGTGCGTGTGCGCGCGCGCCCTGGGAAGCTGATCTTTGGAGTGAGATTGAATGTGTCCACTAAGAGTGTTTGAAGTTCAGCTCACGTGTGCAATGGAAGATTTCCAATAATTTAGTGAGAACGCAAGAGCTCTCTCTCTCTCTCTCTCTCTCTCTCTCTCTCTCTCTCTCTTTCTCTCTCTCTCTCTCTCTCTTTGTCTCTCTCTGTGTATCTTTACAATAAGGTTCCATTAGTTAATGGATTAACAAACAAAGAGCAATACATTTATAGCAGCATTTATTAATCTTTGTTAATGTTAGGCCAATCCGGATCAGCATGATCCATTTGACGTTTTGTCATGGTGATTCGTAAACAACAATGGCCATCGTGATGCAAGAATCGACTGTTTTATCCCGTATAGTAGTGTGTCAAAGTGCAACTGTAACGCTTCACAACATCCCGACAGAAAAGCTGGAATGGTTAAGAAGTAACGTGTAGTCTGACATGTTTCTTGTCCACGACACAAGACTTTAGGAGTCAAAATCGGTCAGTGTTCCTTTATTAACTCAGTATTAGTTAATAAAAGTACAACTGTTCGTTGTTAGTCCATGTTGGCTAAGGTCCGTTAAAACCGATACAACTTTTAATTTTAAAGAAGATGTATTAGTAAATGTTGAAATTAAAGTTAACTAAGATTAATAAATGCTTCAGAAGTATTTTTCTTTGTTAACCTATTGAAAGTGTTAGCAGATGATCAAAGATGTGCATGTTCACATTGTTTTACACCTCTACCACAGCTGTTTACCCACAATGCAGTGCTACCTGATGTGGAAAAACATGAATAAACAGATGTCGGTTCTGTTAAACATCTGCGTGTCAGTGTTGTGATATGTGTGTTTGTGTACAGTGCCGTGCAATTGATGGTGTCTCCCAGGTTAAGTCAGTCCCACAGTGATGACCCTTGTGTTTATTTTAGTGTCTTTACTCAGTACCCGCTGTGACCCTCTTGGCGTCCCTTGCATTGCCCACCGTGTCTCGATTTTCCATTCCCAGAATCCTCCTCAAAGCCTTTCCCATGCAGGCACTTGAATGTTCCCATATCAGCCTGTTGCTTCTGGGTAACATGAATAAATATAAGCACTCTTAAATCTAAAGTGGCATTTTCAACATCATAACAGCCATTTTTCAAAGACTGACATTCTAAATTCACTACAGATTCAACCACTGAGAACATCCGAGGCTGAGCTTGTTGAAGTGCATTCTGGGATTGCCTTCTCCGCAAGTGCATCTTATAAAGCAGCATATAGATACTGCGTTATGAATTGTCTTATGGTGTGAACATGCCTATAATTCCTAAAATTAGGGCCCTATGAAATCCATTTCCCAAATTCCATTTTTCCCGTTTTAGTTTTCTGGAGTCCGTTTTAATGCTTAAATTAAATTAAATTAATCAAAAAGTATACAATTTAACAGCGATTTATTAAAAGCTTAACACATCTTTTTTTTTAGGGCCCTGTGAAATTCCATGTTTTCCATTTGAGTGGTTTAAAAGCATTTTTATAATCGAAAAGCATGTCTAATAAATTTAATTCATAAAACTTTTACCATTTTAATCATTTATTACAGTCTTAGCAATAATAGAAAAGTTTTTTCTGTTGTCTGATTTCATATTTCTGGATTTATAATTTTAATATATATTTATTATTAAAAAAACTGTGGTAATCAAATTAAATAAAGCATTAACAATTTAATTACCTTAACACTCTGGTGTTCTTCAGTCACTTTTGGCCCCATTTTTTTTTTTATTGGTTTTTAAATGATAACAATTGGAAAGGTTAAGTAAAAACACATCACAGTTGTGCCGAAATGACGAAAAATACAGAGAATATATTAGTGTTGCACGATATACCGGTACTAGAAAAGTATTGCGATACCCTGCTATTACAAACGGTACGATATGGAACTGTATTAGTACCGGTACTTTAAGAAGGACCGCGCGTTAATAAGAGCTGTATTTATTTGTGTGGATGAGTGACAGCAGGAGTCAGGATGTGTGTGCAGAGCTCTCCACCGTTCACTAAACACTGGAAGCAGAAGAGTTAAATATACACGCGCAGCGCATGACAAAGAAAGCAACAGAAACATGCGCGCATGAGAAAATATAGCGCGGCGCGGGACGTGCTCGCCTCGCACTGCTGACCTGAAGCGCGCGCACATGCCTTTCAGACAACATGCGATCGCGATTCAGTTCTTTCGGATTATGGATTTCAATGGTCAAAAATATGTAAAAATGCACATCTTGTGAATATTCAGGTAAACACAGTCGGGGGTGTCTTTAGTGAACGTGTACAGTTGAGGTAATTGGATCGGTGCCTGATCTAATATTCTGTGTGATTAATGTTAATCAAACAACAATGAAAAAAAGAAAACCACCCCATGACTGGCTAAATAATTTTAGTATATTCATTAAGAATCAGTGTATAGTTAACTTATTGAGTGAAGACTAAGCAGTTTTTTTTTTTATTTCTTTCTTGACTTGCTATACTGTTAAATAGACCTATAGCTGAAAAATAAAGCACTGTTTTAGTCATATTGTTTGTAATTTGCATTTTTAGCTCATTTTTAAAAACAAAGATAAAATAAAAAAAATGCAATAAGAAGAAATGGTTTTTAGTTAAAAAATAAATAAAACAATGAATAATAAGTTCTGTTGTCATATTATTCACTTACTTTTACTGGGTGGTATTTTGACCCTGGTATCGATTTAGTATCGAGGTATTTTAGTCTGGTATCGTATCGAAGTCATCATTTTGGTATCGTGACAACACTAGAATATATAGATCAGCCACAAATCCCACAATGCAGAATAAAGCAAGGAAGCAGTGACACTCTAAAACACCCAAGAGTGCAAAACACACATATATAAACTGGTGTGACTAACACAGAGCAAGTTTTTGCAAATGTGTGAAAGATAAATAATTCAGCCACAATACAGTAAAAAAACAACGACGCAGTGACACTCTAAAACATCAAAAGTGCAGAACAGACACACCCACTCACACACACGTTTGTTTCATTACATTAGTGAGGACATTGCATAGACCTCCATTGATTTTTATATCAGGTTAATGATATCTTTGGCCTAACCTGACACCTACCCCTAAAACACCGAAACGTGCAGAACACTGACATGTTTTGGCCAATTTATAGGCCTTTTTAACTAGTGAAGACATTTGGATCTCTCAAGCATAGTTACACTCACACATAGATAATTATACACACACAAATAAACTGGGTTGGCTATAACATTACAGCAACATTGAGCCAGAAGACTCGAATAAGAGGTTGAAATCAGATCCAGGTGGATTAAGCTCTGAAAAATCATCTCTGTTCATTTTTGTTACATTTGTATTACATTTTTGATACAAAATGGTTTCTCTGTGTCCAGGTTTGATTAGTAATAATGCTAAAGCTGACACATCAAATCAACATTTCAAACTAAAAATATTTAAACCTTCACAAAACGTAGTCAAAAGTCTAAATACGTATATATACAACCTAATAAAAGTAGGTAATCTAGTGGTTACACCATGGCATTACATATGTTTTTCTTTTTAACTCCCAACAGATGGCACTAATATGCCTTCAGGGTTTATAGAATTTAAAGGTCCCGTTCTTCGCGTGTTTTCGAAGCTTTGATTATGTTAACAGTGTGCAATATAACATGTGTTCATGTTTCGTGTGTAAAAAAAAAAACTTTTCACTGATGAGAAAACGGCCTGATGATTTCCTTGTTCTATTGTTCTGAAGTCCCTCCTTCAGAAATACGTAACGAGTTCTGATTGGGCCAGCGGTTCCCGTGTTGTGATTCGACAGCAGCTTAGCGCACGTTGCCCGGAAAGGTCCCGTCTCTTCCCATAGCGGGGAGATACGCGCGCTCAATGTTATTGCAAAAATGTCTGTATTGCCTTATCAATTTGAGCCGGAATCAGACCCGGAGAATATCGAAACGGATTGATTACAACCTGCTCAGGAAAGACTTTTGCAGGATGTTTCACAATGGTAAACTATCTATTCAGTAGTTGTCATGCTTTTATATTATACGAGGCTACAGCTGAACGAGCATGTGGTTAAACGGTAAACAACAGATATAATAAACAAATCATTTAAACTGATCATTACAAACACCATCAATCGATGGTGTCTGAATTCACTTTTTTTAAAAGTTTTTCGGATTAGTTTCAATTATTATCTAACATTAGTTAACAAAGCTAAACAGCGTTGCACTTTGTGTAATGAGTTACATAAACTGTTAAACGGACCAACTTAAATAATAAAAAACACTTACCGGTTGTGGTCCATAAACAACGCCTTCTCCAGACAAAGAGGGAACTGCGTCATCTTTTAAGAATAGTCTTTCTGAGAATCCGGCATTAAACTGATTGAGATTGAGGAAGCAGTCCTCAGCAAAATGTGCTGCACATTGTTTTAAATTGTGATAATTTTCCGGAACCGAGTTAAAAATAAATTGTAACCATTGATCTCTGCGTACAGCGTCCGTGGGAAGGCCAAACAAAGGTGATTTGACTCAGGGATGAAAATAACAGCGTCTCGATGACATGTCGACAAACACACTCTTCAAAAACAACGGGAGAGCAACAAGACCACGCCCCCTTTGTTGCGTATTCTTGTGGGTGGAGTTAGTCAACAAACTGTTCTAGTGACGTCATTAAAGCAGGAAGTGCAGGGATGTAGTCCAAACCGGCCGTTCGCTGTAGGCTTTGAAAGGGAACTTCTGTTCAATAAAATATCTCGCTTGGCATTGAACTTTGAGCTTTATAATTTTACAGGTATTATTTATGCTCTAACAGCAACATTACACACTAACTAAAGTTTGAAAGATGGAATCGCGAAGAATGGGACCTTTAAGAGTTATTTATGGGACCTTTAAGAGGCCTTGTCTCTATTTTAACATGAAATACTGCGTTAATTGAATTTTTTATTGTTTTAAATGGGGAAAATGTAACATAATAACTGCAAAAATATAAATTAGTGCTATACAATTCCACCAAAATACAAAACATTAAAAAATATATATATTATTGAACAAGAATATTTACTGAAAAAAATAAGTTCTATTTCAGGTGTTCGGCCACTTTTGACTGGGAAGACCATGAGTTTGACTCCCAAATGAGGAAACAGTACTAAAGGCACTACGTTTTTCATCTCACGGTCTCCTTTTGAATTTGTAGTGGAAAGATACTGTGTTTCTAAGTTAAGATTTACTGAGTCATCATGTCTCAGTGTTTAGCACGTCCAGACCCATGGCTCTGTTTTGTGTTTTTTTTTTTTGCGGTGTGATAAGTGACAACGCTCAGATGTGAGCGATTATTCTCTCTCCTTTAAGCACATGCAGTCTCATTAAAACAGCCCCTCTCCGTTCTCGTGTGTCCTCCTGTCATGCCTCTTCATATTGTGATTAGTGTCAGGCTTTGAATGAGTTCGTCACGATTCACCCAGAAGACCAGGTGTTTGTCAGATCGTTTGCACTCTGTCTTCATTGATGTAGTCTGATCATATCTCTTTGTTGGGACACTGATTATTACTCATGTGAGGTTTGTGTCAAACAGCATTTTAAAATGTAAAAGCCAAATATAGACTGAATATAGGTTTTGAATCACCAATTCACAGCCTGAATTTAACTCATGAGTTATCGGTCTGAATTAGTCAAATGACTCGCGCATGACTCGGATCATTTCCTTTTTAAATTAGGAATGATAAATTGAATAATTTGTATTAAGGCTGCACAATATTGAAGAAAAATGTGATGTTCGATAACTCGCAAAAAACAATGTTTGATTTACAATCATGCGATAATGCTTTAAGTGTGTAAAATACATTAAAAACGTATTTAAAAACTATATTTAAAAACTGAAAATGATATAACCAACATACATGTTTCACATTCTTTTTGTGAGAAGAAAGCACCCTACTACTTTGAAGTGTTTTACTGTAACATTACATAATTAAGTGTTTAACATCAGTATAAACCAAGAGGTTTAGGGTTTCAGATATATTAGGTTTATTTAACAATAGAAATTGAATATGTATGCTAGCAAAGTTGTTCAGTCAAGAGTAGTGAGTGATTTCCTCTGTCTTTTAGTTGTTTGATGAACATTAAGCATTGGCGGCAGGATTATTAGGCTGCTGTCACTTTAAGAGCTGCACGGATCCAGTATATTGTTACATGCGCCGCCGTTCTTTCTCAACTGTTTACTCCACCTAAGACATATATATTAAAGCCAATAAATAATGTATTATTTCCTTCAGCTAAAACACTTCAGATGCATGCTGTTCGCCATGATGTTTTTTTATTGCTTGATATATGATTGGAATCACCAGGGCCGGATTTTGTGATTTGGGAATGTTACATTTTTAAAAATGTAATGTATGTTATAAGTAAAAGCTTTCTTCATGTTGTAAATCCCTTGTTCATGTGTAGGTTGGACACTAGGTGGTACTTTTGGAGTAATTTTCACTGTACAATTGTTTACACAAACCAAGGCTGTCTAATTCTAAACTTTAAAATATTTATTTATCTTAATGACAAATTTTAATTAAACTGATGGAAATTATACCTTTTAACCAAAAATGAAGTGTGCCTTTGTGGAAAGTAGCTGCGCATGCATCCTGTACTTGGGTCCTTCACAGAAACAAGTGATAAACATATAATACGCACTCTTGTTCAGTATACGATGCAGAAAAAGCGGAATTCATTCATAAAAATGGAATTTACATTTTTAACTCAGAATGTCATGGAATTTGTCAAATTTTATATGGAATAAATCAAATTTCAGTTGTGAATTTTGATTTGTGAATAAATCAAAATTCAAGTTGTGATATGGACTAGTGTATGTGAATATTAAATGGCAAAAAGACTTTAAATATGAATCCTGCATGTTTTGTGTGTCTGTGTGAATTAATTGTGCAGACTAGCACTGCGATCGCTCGTGGTAATTAACACCACAGCAGCCATTTGTGCATCATCTTCTAGTGTGCCTCACAAGTCCTAAAAAGTGAAGCCAAAAGCGTCTGGATCGCCCCCTGCTGGCTGTATGCAGTATAGCTCATACCGCCCTCTACATGTAAGCAAAAAGGACATAAGACAAACTAAACAATCAAATAACATTTCAAATACATTTTTTCCAAAGATGGTTTCTGTCATTTTAGGCAGTTTTTATCACACTGATGTTAGCGCAAGTGTTCGTTCTTTAAATAAGTTTGGTTTTATTTAGTTATTTGATGCTATAAAAAAACTGGGTGTGACATTTTGATTGACTGCTGAGATTGACAGCTTCTCTGAGTGAAGTAGTCACTGAGGCACCAATGGACATTTTCGGGAACTTCAGGAGGAGATTGGAGCTTTAACTTTATTCTACATTTCCATTACTTAATTTTACTAAGAGTTGTTGATAGGCGGGAGTGTGGGCGAGACCTTGATATCACGGCTCCACTTCACGCTCACCACTGCGCAGACTCGAGACTCAAGATATCAGCGCTATATTGTGGACACTGGAGGCTTTACTTACATCAACGGAAGAGCGTTGTCCGTCTCGTATATAAAAAGCTTTTTAGGGGGCCCTTGGCTTTTAGGGGCCAAAGGCGACCTTTGCCTAATGGTTAAGTCCAGAATCACAGTTACTGTATTTTCATTTTTTGTAGTAAGTGCAACATGTTCTGTGTACGTCTGTCATATAGGCTTCATAAAATTATAATGAGAACATTGTGTGTTTGCGACATGGCCTTTTATGGTAAGTCTTTTGTTTTTGTAATCAGGCTCTCAAAAATGTATTTAGTTTTATCAGCCAATATATCGGTTATCGATTTTCAAATATAAATAATTATTGGTTAACTGTATTATACATGTTGATAATTTCAGTGTTTTGTGCAGCCATAAATTGTATATGTTGTTGTTGGATAGAGGAAGGCAAAGAATGAATAGGGAAGGGAAGTGAAAAGAAGCCGGGCTGGAGGAGTGCCGTATATCAGACTGAAGAAGGGGAGTGTTTGACTCCTCATCTGGATTTCATAGAGCAGTGTGAGGTCTGCAGAGATCAACATCTGGCAATAATACCAAACAGACACACAATCACACAGCAGACATGGATGCTGTTAGGTTTTTTTTCCTTTCAGAGAGAAATATCTCACATTTCCCAGCTGGCTCTGTGGGTCAAGGCTGTTTTTTTTTTTTTTTCTTCTCTTGGCTGCTGTGGTTCTGTCTAGTCCTGTCTCCGTTCATCAACAACAGATTGAGTAACTGGATCCCACCATTACCAAAGAGCACCTTGTTTACAAAACAGAAATATCATTATCATTAGTAATGGTGTTTGATTATCAGGTCATGCATATCAGTCTAATAAGTATTCTCTCTCCCTTTCTCTGTAGCCTCACGAGTTTGATGAGTGCCGTTTGGACATCAGTGTCAATGACAGTGTGTGGTATCTCCGGGCTCAGGACCCAGAACATCGCAACCAGTGGATCGATTCCATCGAGCTACACAGGGTGAGTTCCCATAGCACGCCTGTCTTTACCCAACATGCTATTTTCTCACGCAGCCAGACTATTGACTATCAGTTTTAAGTATGTTTTGTCTGATCTGAAACCACCCCTGTAAGGAAGCAGCAATCTGACCAGCATCTGACTGACAACCAGCAACTGCTTTTTTGTTTTTATTTGACATATCTGGGTGGGTAGATCAGACATTGCTATCTTTTCATCCATTACTGTAAATAGTAAGCTCAGAGTGGATTAGTTTCTTATCCACAGGCCTCTTCCTGAGTCACAGAAGTGAATAATAGTGCATTGAGATGAGGAATCAGAGAGAAAACTGTGACTGTGTGTGAGATTATGAATGTGATTCAGTCTGTTTACTTGTTCTGAGGGGCAGAGCACTGAAGTGACTAACACACACACACACACACACACACACACACACACACAAGGAAGTCAGTTTAGGTCACAAACACACAATCCTTCTGTAATGCAAATTAAAACTATGTATGATTATCAGATGTGATATTAACACTCTTCCTCCTAGAGCAAACAAACACAAAAGTGGAGCAGTTTAGTACTAACATGCATGAGTGAACATACCACTCGCATAGCTGTAGTAAAATGCTTTAGAGAGAGAAAGAGAGAGAGAGAGAGGGAGAGAGGATGTGGGCAGGTACAGACAGAAGACTGTCACTCAAGAAGTGAGAAAAACATAAACAATCAAAGGCAGAGGAACTTTAAAAAAAATAAAATAAATAACATTTATATATTTTTTTACAAATATTTTATTCATGAATTACTTTTAATTTTGTGTCCGTGCGTGCGTGCGTGTGTGCGTGCGTGCGTGTGTGCGTGCGTGCGTGTGTGTGTGTGTACATACATACATATAAATAACACCAAATGTAATTCATGAAAAAAATATTATTTTTAAATAATTATAGCCAAAAATATAAAACATAATAATACATACAAATATATTTTTTGTAAAAATATTATAATATAAATTATTATTTTTTTAAATATAATAATATAAAATAATATAAAACCAAAAGTAGTTAATTAATAAAATATTTTGAAAAATATATTTATAATAAAATTATAAATAAATAATTGTTTAATAAATAAAAGTAATAAAATATTACCAAAAATTACATTACATTTAATTAATTGGTTTATTTTTATTAATTTAAATATAAAATAAAATGAAACACTGAATTCATAAATATTTTTAAAGTATTATTTAAAAATTATTCAAATGAAATGTTATTTTATTTTAGCTATATATTCCAGCTCTACTGTGTGTATTGGTCTGCCTCTTTCAGCGTCTGCTGAGTTTGCAAAAGTGTTCATGTTTTGAGGCCACACCCTGATCCACACATGCTTCTGATTCCTGCCTCCCCGGGGTAGGGAGGGTCTCTTTCGCACACGCACATACTTCCCTGTCCATTCATCCTTCTCTTGCCTTGAGGATGACCCCTCTCTGATAGTGACTCGCTTACATAGCTCTTCTTGGAAGAGGCTTTTCGGTCTGAATCACAGCTGAAATTCTTCCCTAGGACACTTTTCCCCCATCTATCATCTCTCATTAGGGTGCAAAGGGAAGAGTCCGCTTATCAGCACAGTAATTCATGCTTTTAATTTACAACCCATTAAATCACTTAACAAGTTTTTTGTATTGACATATTTGTTTTAGAAACAGGAAGTTTGGGTAGGGCACTTTTTGTTTGACATCCTATAGGAATGAGCTTTATTTTGAGTTGTCTCTGTTACACTGTAATTATCCATTTAAGTACTGAGTAATATTAATGAACAGCATGTACTTGATATAGGGTTAGGATTAGGGTTTGGTTTGGTTGAGGATTAGCTGCATGCAATTATCCATAATTTATAGTTATTAGTATAGTAACTTCATGTAACATAATGTAACAAGGACACTGTATAACTGCTAGAAGTGTATCTAACACAAATGTTTAACTGGCCAAAAAACTTGATTTAAAGTATTATAGAATTGTTTTTTATCTATATTTGTGACCCTGGATCACAAAACCAGTCATAAGGGTAAATTTTTTAAAATAAGATTTATACATCATCTGAAAGCTGAATAAATAATATTTCCATTGATGTATGGTTTGTTAAGATACAACTATTTAAAAAAATCTGCAATCTGAGGGTTCAAAAAAGTCTAAATATTGAGAAAATCCCCTTTAAAGTTGGCCTTATGAAGTCCTTAGCCATGTATATTACTAATACTTATATTTATTTTTGATATTTTTACGGTAGGAAATTTACAAAATATCTTCATGGAACATGATCTTTACTTAATATCCTAATGATTTTTGGCAGAAAAATTGATAATTTTGACCCAAACAATGTATTATGGGCTATTGCCACAAATATATCTGCGTGACTTATGACTGGTTTTGTGGTCACATTTGTATTAAAATGTCTTATCTCATTTTTTGACAGGTGATACATGTGTTGCACTAGAAATATGAATATGAAGAAGAGCACAGCACTGCATTGTGGGATACATTATTCCATGTTGCATAATGCAAAAGCGTTAGATCAATTCAGATTCTGTATAGTTATATACAAGGTTTCCACATTCCTGGAAAATTCATATTTTTTTAATTATGCACTTGCGCTGCTCTTAAGTTCTTCATTAGTTAATTGCACTTTTGTGCATTCAATTATCTGTAGTGTGGGACTGCAGAAATAGCAAGAGCATAATAACATTGTCTATTTGCACGTTTAATAACAAATCTGTGGCTTGAGTTGGAGGATGGACATGGAGGATGACACAGACCCATATGGGTGGTGCTGTTCAGATCTGCCTGTTGTTGCAGATTGTGAGTGTAATCTGTAAATCTAATCAGAGCTGTATTGTGCTAAGCCTTTCACTCTCATTGTGTCAACACCACACTCTCAATAAAGCTACTGGAAATGAGACGCGCGCTTGTGTATCTATAAAACCTGCTCGGTTTCATCTTATCTCATAAGCCCATGGCTTCTAAACATAATAACACACGACATAACACACACATACTTAATTACTTTAATAGTAATAGTATACTAATACTGTAACTACTACAGTATACTAAAATAACACCACACATCACCCACACAATATATTTTGAATGATACTGCTGCTGAATTAAACATGACACACTTTCTCTCTCTTGCTATCTTTTGTAATCACTTGATTAGGTTTATTGATTTGGTGTGTGTGGTCTGTGATACAGCGTTAATGGTTGTTATCATCCTGAAGTTTATCATCTGTGCTCTAGCCACTGAGACTATTGATTGTGTAACTAAGACACGGCCGGTATTCTTGACATCTGATTGGTCAGTGGAAGCATCATCAATGCCTTAGTCACAGTAAGAGTGTGTCTGGTTGGCTGGAGTGCATGCAGGACCGGCCTGTATAGGATCGAGACACTGAATGGTTATCTACCCGATAGTTACCTCAGATTCAACCCAGTCAACCGTAGACTGAGCTCACTGTTGCCATCTAGTGGTGGACAGTGTTAAATTCCTCACTAAAGACAGTGTGTATGTCAGGGTTACTGCGGTTCTTAATTTGACCTTCTGCGATTTATGGCCTTAAAAATGTCTTCACTTGGAGCAGAAAGTCTTAAATTCAGTATCATGGCATTAAATTAGGGCCCTATGATTTCTGTGATGCAGAAAACATGGACAAAATTGCGGAATCCATTCATAAAAAAGGAATTTACTATATAATGCAATTTTGGAAGAATAAATGAAAAGTAGATCAGTACACTTAAAGGGACAGTTCACCCAAAAAGGAAAGATTTACTCACCCTATTGTCATTCCAAACCCGTAAGACTTTCGTTAATCACATTAAGCAATCAAGTCTCTTCAGAAAATGTGGAATAAACCGCTTGATTTCCTATGGATTCGTTTTACGATCTCTTTATGAACTTTCTGAAGCGTCAAAGTGGAAGCTTTTAGATTGTCAATGGAGGGACAGAAATATTTCCCATTTCATTAAAAAATATCTTTATTTGTGTTTCAAAGATGATTGAAAGTCAGTACAGTTTAAATTGACCATTAAAACCACAGAAATTAAAACAGAATAAACTATAAAACAAAACAAAAATAGAACAGATTTCAAAGGGCCCTAAATTAAATAGCATGCCCTGAAAAATACTTCCTCAGGATATTTGTTTTCCAGTACAAATTCAGAACTTAAATCAAGATACATTTACTTTCTCAGAAACTGAACAAATGAAGGGAGTTTGTGCTTAAAACAAGAACAAATATCTGTCATTGGAAATGAATGCATTTGAATTAAGTAGACTTTAATCAACCCATTGGCAGATATTTGTTCTTGTTTTAATCATAAAATCACTTGATTTCTTATCTCAAACTTTAAGCTTTGAAGTGTCACAAATACAGAGCATTGTGTGTTTATTTATATTTAAAGAACATACTGACGTGTTATGTTCCCTTCAATTTATTCCTTACATTTTCTTTAATTGGTCTTAAAAAGGTCCTTTCTAAGACCTGCAGAAACCCTGTGTTCAGTGCAGCATGCGTTATACTACAATCTGTGCATATTTGATTTGAGTTTTTCCATATGCATACCCAAAATTGTACAGCATACAACAAGAGCATGTGACAAGCAACACATTCAATCACCAATTGTGCATCACTAATTGTTTCACACACTAGTTCTGAAAACTAGTATATACTTTGTGGCATACAGTAAAAGTGTACTAGTATTCTATAGCCAGTTGATTAAATCTATGTTTTGGAGATAAATGATTGGTGATAGATAATGTATAGATTGTGTTTCTGTTCTGGGTTGAAGGCTGTTTTGACTCGTATCTGCTCTTAACTGTTGTACATTTATTTATTAATAGATTATGACTGTAAAGTTGTGTGTGTTTACAGGCGTCTCTTATCTACAGGAAAGGTGTGTGTGTGGTGTGTGTGTGTTCAGACTGAGCTCAGATTCGTTTGTTCAGATTTGTTTGAGTATGCAGAACGACAGAGGAGAAGTGAATGATTTCGTATTTCATCCTTCCCTCTTTCAGATTGGGTGAGTTTATTAACTTGGTACAGAGGTCAAAATTGTTCATCTGGAGGAAAGATACAGTAACCTGGGCTTGTGCTGTCATGCTCTGCTCAAAGCCTCATGGGGAGACAGGCATTGTGTGTGTGTGTTAATGCTACTAAACAAACTCAGAAACTATTTTCAGAGGCTGTTACTCATGAAATGAGCCACAGGAGAGCTCTGAGTTCATGGAAAGTGACTCTCTGTGCTTTCTGTCTGTGTGTGTGAGTGATGAACCCTGAAGATGAAGTGGAAATTGTTCAGGTCAACCATTCTCACACACACACACAGAGTTGTATTTAAAGTGTCATATTTGAGGTTGACTGTGTAAATATCAATGTAAATCTCGTATTATAGTATTTTTTTGATCTAAAGATTGGTTGAGTGTGATTCCACCCCTCCTCCTCTCAGATCGTGTATTAGTTGTTTAGCTTTGAACCATGGTGTGTTTGCATCATCATCAGCCAGAGGATCATCATGAGCATTAGCATCAGCTGTTTGCAACTGCACTGAGATAATGACTTATTAGGGCTATATAGCTTATAGCTTGGGGTTGGTAAGAAAGTCTCTTAGCTCATTGAGACTGTATTTATTTGATCAAAAATACATAAATATTACAATTTAAAATATTTTTTTCTATTGAATATATGTTAAATGTCATTTATTCCTTTGATCAAAGCTGAAATTTTTTTCAGCATGAGTGTCAACATGATCCTTCAGAAATCATTCTAATATGAGGATTCAATAAAAGTATTCATTTCTTAATACATAAACAATAGTGTAACTCCTCCAGTGGCAAGCAGTAATGCAAACGTAATTATGTCAAGTTAATATACCATTGCAGATCTTTGCCTAGTCTTTAGTGTGATTAAACATTATTTTTGTCTTGTCTGTGTTTAGGCTGAATCTGGTTATGGTTCTGAGTCCAGTTTAAGGAGACATGGATCCATGCTTTCCCTCACATCTGCCACCAGCGGGTACTCGGCCACCTCCACCTCCTCCTTTAAGGTGAGAACACAAGCGACATGTCACGACAGAGCCGATCTATCAATATATATATATGATATGCCATGCCTCCCTAGTCTGAAATCAAACAAGTTTACATATGTAACCCACAGAAGGGTCACAGTCTGCGGGAGAAGCTGGCTGAGATGGAGACGTTTCGGGACATCCTGTGCAGGCAGGTGGATACGCTGCAGAAATACTTCGACGGCTGTGCTGATGCTGTGCACAGAGACGAGCTCCAGAGAGACAAGAGTGAGTAGACAGAGCGTGTGTCAGGCGTGTGGGAGAGATCAGGATATTGAATGTGAGTCAGAACAGAGCGATCCTGCTGACAGGCATAGTTTAGACAACGCTGAAACTTATTCAGACTGCGGCAACATCCAGATTCCTTTGCATGGGTGCCGTTGCGCTCGCTCTCTCTGGATGCATCTGTTGTGACAGCACAAGGGCCTGTTGATTCACACAAATGATCAACTGGCTCTTTTGTTCGTGCCATTCCTTCCTCTGTACTACAGTATGCGTCTACAGTAGACTCTCAGTATGTGAATGGGCCGATCTGGGCACCACCAACCACAGGGCAATGAGTTCATTCTGACTGTGTGTGTGTGTGTGTGTGTGTGTGTGTGTTTTCTCATCTCAGTCGTGGAGGATGATGAAGATGATTTCCCTACCACTCGTTCGGATGGAGAATTCCTGCATAACAACAATGGCAGCAAGGAGAAACGTGAGTGTGAGCACATTCTGCAGCGTCTCTACTGATTTCTGCGCATGTGAAAATTCAGCCGGTTTCACGCTCAATGAATTCTCTCTGATTAAGCTCGAGGAGACGCTACTGGGGCGGCACTGACAATTTGACCAGTTTGTCCACTTCATTTACTCCAGTAATTTAAGCCTGTTGTAATAAATTGTGTGAAATCTATAACATAAATTCAGCATTTCTCCAGTGGAACTGCATTTGAGATGTTTTCATTGAGTTGTTTTTTGTTATTTGTGTGTGGAAATACTATATGGCTAACTTGTATGTGGTGTAATATGATAAAATGTTCTGTCAGATGTTTTACAACATCTCCCAACCAGGCGTGCTGTTGAAAACAAAATATTATGTGTAACAACAAAGTCACAGCCAATCAGTATTGTGTATCTAAAATATATCAATATTAAATATACAACTATACTATATGTGACTGGGTTTGTTCTCTCTCTCCCCATCAGTATTCCAGTGTTTGAGTCATAAAGGCATTAATGGGATAGATTTTAAAGGAGAGGCCATCACGTTCAAGGCGACCACGGCGGGGATCTTGGCTACACTTTCTCACTGCATTGATCTGATGGTGAAGAGAGAGGACAGCTGGCAGAAGAGACTGGATAAGGTATGATACACGGGCGTCTGGAGCTCGTCCTTGAGCTGCTATAATCAGGAGAGGGATGTTGTATCTGTCAGAGTCACAATCACAAGCGCAGTCTATCAACTGACAGAGCTCTGAACCACAAAGCCAAACCAAAATCATAGCGTGGAGGAAAAAAAAGATTGTGTGCACTGTTGTCAAAAATGAATGCACATCAGCTCTGGCAATTCACCACCTAAAGTAGTCTTAAAATTAGCATAAATGTTTTGTATTGATGCAATATGTGAACAAACTTAGTGCATTAGTAGGTCGAGCATGAACAAGATAAAACTCCCATGCCTACTCATTTATAGTAATAAACTAATCATCCAGAGCTAAAGTCAGCTTCAGTTTCAGTCTGACTTTTCACATACATTTTTAGATGTATTTGGTTTTTACCATTTTTTATATAAAAATAATGCCACTCGTTGACACAGAATCGGCCCAAAGCATCAAATACTGCTGCAACTAATCGCCTAGTTTGTGTGAACTAGTTGTGTGTAACTTCATTAAAAATTTTAAATTATTACTAGTAATTACTTAAACTGAAATATAAAATAATTTAACCCTCAGTTTTCAAAAGTAACAAATCCTTCCCTCGCGGGTCAATTTGAAAAATATGCTCAAAATCAAAACTAAAAGTGTTAACTTTACCAAAAAATGATTTCATATCATGTGTATCTGAATGCATACTGAAGAGAAACTGACTGTAGCGGAACAGCTCATATGCTCCAGATAGAGCTATTAGGCCATCTAGTGGCAAGAGGCATGAAATATCATATATTGTTATATACGTTATTTTATTATTTTTCCACAAGAGGTTGGCAAAGATGCCCAATGTAAGATATTTTGAGCTGAATTAAAAGGGTTATGCATGAAATTGAGTTATTTAGCTTAAATTATTGTTTATTATTAATTGATCAAATCTAATAATTTAAAGGTAAATACAAAATGTAAAAAAAGATTAATTCTCCAAAAAATGCATTAAAAAATATAATCAAATATAATCAAAAATATTATCAAAATGAAATGAATAAGCTTTCTGGACAAAAAAAGTATAATTTTAGGAAGGAAGGATTTGTTACAAAGTGTGAGGGTGGGATGAGGGTTAAAGATATACCTAACAAAATGACTTAAACTAAATTAAAGTGCTATTTCAAAATATGTATTCATATAGTTTCATACTATTTATTAATAGCATAGCAAAATTACAAAAACTTAAACTAAAAATATAAAAATAAAAGTTAATTCAACATTTTTATTAATACTAAATAACTCTAAAATAACACTGGTACAAGCTAGAATAATCTGAAATAAGAAGTATGAGCTAATCAGGAAGTTTAGTGACTGGGCTCTTATTATTATTTTATTAATTTGATTAATATGCAGACCTGCATTTCGCCCTCCTGATTTACTACTGTAGTTAAATGGTAAACCAGTGTTGACTACTATGCTAGTATACTACTACGTTATATCACTATACTATTAATGCTGCTATTGCAAATTCTGCAAGTGCTAGTAATTTCCAGGGAAACAAATCATATATCTGAGAGTTTGAGCATCATTATGGTAATGGTGCTTATAAACATGGAAAGCTGCTGTTTCTGTGAGTGACTGCTGCGGTATTTTTGCCAGAGAAGTTAATCCAGCCGTTTAAATGGGTTTGGGTGTGAAAATGGCGAGTGTGTGTTATGATGGAGCTGAATGTGTCGCAGTCAGCAGCATTCAGCACAATACTGACATATACAATCAGAACGAGAACATGGGCGTTGTGCTTCTGTCTGAACAATGAAGCGCTTCAGGACAATCCTGCACCGATACAGCCCAGATCTCACCCAGACAAGATTTACTCAAGCCAAGACATTAAACATTACGGCAGCAGAGTGTTTAGTCAGCTGAAGTCGCTCCCCCTCTCTTGCTTTCTACAGGAGATGGAGAAGAGGAGGAGGGTGGAGGAGGCGTATAAATCAGCTCTGTCTGAGCTGAAGAAGAAGTCTCATTTCGGAGGGCCCGATTACGAGGTGGGTTCAGTGTCTGTTTGTGCGCTGATGTCTGCAGAACCTCAAAATGAAGGCAGGGCTGTAAACTGTATTAAGATGTTTATCTTGTTCTGTTCATCAGGAGGGTCCAAACAGCCTGATCAATGAAGACGAGTTCTTTGATGCCGTGGAGGCCGCTCTGGACCGACAAGACAAAATAGAAGAGCAGGTGTGTTATTACAGACAGCTTTCTGATACAGAGCCCTTAAAACATCCTACATTCATTTACTCAAAGTCTTAAAGGGTGTAACAAAAGCCCAAAAATCCCATAGACTTAACATTGTGGCGAATTTTGAATCATAGGATTTCGTAGAAACTCGTGACTTAGCACATTTGAAGAGGCTGGCAGGACCTCTGAGAACATACATCGCAATGGGGTGTATCTTTTTCCCCTGGGCTGCAAAAATCTGGATTCTTTAATTAACAGAAAGTTCAAAGAACAGCATTTATTTGAAATATAAATATTTTCTAACTTTGTAAATGTCATAGTCATTTTTTTAATCTATTTAAAGCATCCTTGCTGATTAAATCATTTGTTTTTGTTTTTAATCGTACTGATGCCAAACTTTTGAATGGTATTGTACAGTGGCAAGAAAAAGTATGTGAACTGCTAAATTATGTGAATATTTAAACAAAATGAGGGATCATACAAAATGCATGTTATTTTTTATTTAGTGCTGTCCTGAATAAGATATTTTACATAAAAGATGTTCACATATAGTCCACAAGACAAAACTTGAAGATCAAGGTAAATTGGACTTAATTTGTCTTCCAGGAAACATGTTAATATCTTCTTTTGCTTCTGAAGGGCAGTACTGAATTTTTTTTAATTTATATTTAAACAAAATAAGAACAATTTGGACATCTTCATCCTGTTTAAAAGTCCCCCCCCCCCGGCTCTTAATGCGTGGTGTTTCCTTCTGGAGCATCAGTGAATGTTTCAACCTTTTTTAATAGTTGTGTTTGAGTCCCTCAATCGTCCTCAGTGTGAAAAGATGGATCTCAAAATCACACAGTCACTGCTGGAGAGTCATTTTTAATAAATTCAGCTGTTGTTTGTCTTTTGGACTATATGTGAACATCTTTAATGTAAAATATCTTATTCAGGACAGCACTAAATTAAAAATAACATATTTTGTATGATCTCTTTAATTTCGTTAAAATTATTCACATTCTCACAGATTCTGCAAACAGTTCACATACTTTTTCTTGCCACAGTATCTATTAAATAAAACATGTCCTGAGCATTTTAAACTTGCGTTTATCCTGTTTTGTATTTGTTAGACTCATGCTTGTTTAGAATCTGAAATGCATGATTTATTTAAAATGTAATTGGGTTTTAAAAACTGCGTATAGCCATCTGAGATGAGACACATTGACCAAATGATATGTTGTTTTGGTTAAAAGCATCTGCCAAATGCCTAAATGTCAATGTAACACAAGTTAATGCTTTTTAAAAATGTGAAGCAAATATAATGGTAAAAATGTTTAAAGTCTATTTATTGTCTTAATATGCCTCCAGTCTTACTTCCTATGCTTCGTGAGTACACGCAATCATAAGGAAACTAAATGATTATAAACCAATAAATTATTAACATTACATATTAACATTTCAGCATCCAAAATATTTTCCATTGATTATTGAGTTTCACATGAAATTCAGATAATTTTCCGATGTTATGTTTTAATCATTAACATACAGTATGTATGTTTTTATAGTCTCAGTGTGAGAAGAGCAGGATACACAGGAGCAATTCAGTGCCTTCAGGAGACGCATACTCCACCGTGGGCTCGCACCGATTCGCTGAGAAGGTCAGTTTGTTCTTCTTCACGATCTTCTCATCATGATCATCCACAGACCTCTTCCCGTGTGTCCCTGTTGTTCTTCTGTCTCAGTCCATTTTATTAAATTTTTTTAATCTGCACTCCTGATGAAGCTGCATATCTCTCTTCTTCCTCACCTGTGTAGCCCCCCTCTCGTCCTTCCTCTCCCTCATCTTCTGCTGTAGTCTTCACTCCTTCACTCTATGAGCACCGATTCAGCGCTGAGGTAACAGCGCCCTCTAGCACACTCATCCAAGACTCATTAGAAGCTGTTGACAGAATGTTACATTGCTGATGCATTGTAAACATTGCAACTCTTGGCAGGCATACATATAAAAATGCTTTTCAAAACCTAGTGAGCTGCTTAGTCAGCCCAAAAGAGCGGTCTGGCTATGTTTTGAAACACAGCCAGTTGTGTCTATTATAGGTAAGTCCGCATGATGACTTGTATTTGTTAACAGCGCATTAAAACCACATAGTCTGCCTTGTTACCTCTATTTTCTTCTGCCTTTGTGTGTTTGCTTTTTAAAATTAAAGCTAATAGTGCATGTTCAGTAACTTCCTGTAATCTTACAAGTCACCATGACATAAAAATGAATTCTTAATTAATTTTATTTAGATTTTAATATTTAAACCCCTTTAATTATTGCATGTTTGTACTATGTAATTAAATGGCTATATTTCATTTCATACAATGCATGTAAATATCAGTCGTCACTTTATACCTCCCAATAATGTCTTAGTAAGATAACATTTAATGATTAGTTTTATGATCCATAGTTTTAATTATAAGGGCAGAACATATGATGCAATGCAAGTCGATGATTGAAATATGGACAAATAAATGTTCCTCAAACTCCTGATGGTTCATATTTGATACTCACATTTTAACATGACATGAAATGCCTTTAAATAGCTATTTAATCATTTGCTGTTGTGTCTGATGCAGCCTTTCTAAAACCGGTTATTTAATACCTGTAATAAAGTTTACAGCCATAATATGAAATAAATGGAGATGCTCTTGAGGCTTGACCTCAAAAGACTTGCTGGTTGTGTTTCAGGAAGGGAGTATTTTTTTTCCTGATTCATTCAGAAGTGAAATGGGTTGTGAAAGGTGGTTCATGTTGACTGATTCCTGATCAGTTTTAGTGTTATTTATCTAGCTCCTCTTAAATGAGGGCACGACCGCTGACCTTCTTGTTGTGTCTTGTGTTGGGCAGGTGGAGGAGATGGTTCAGAATCACATGACCTACTCTCTGCAGGATGTGGGTGGAGACGCTAACTGGCAGCTCGTGGTGGAGGAGGGAGAGATGAAGGTGAGCTCAACAATCCTGGCACATGCAGGATATTTCTACAGTCTGTTCAGGACAGTGAAAAGGATTGAATGAAAATGGATCAAATACACACTCTTTAGCCCAATATTTGTATTCTATGCAGTGTTTTTGGTAGCATACTATTATAGTATGTGTTAATGTCTTAAATTGGGTTTTATTTAAAATTTTTGTTTAAAGTATCTTTTTTTGTGTGTTTTTTTATATGTATTATATATTTCAGTTTTAATTTTAACTAATGTTTTGAATCTTTTTTTTCAGCTTTCAGTTTAATTTTAGTTTAAATTTGTCATTTTTATTAGTTTTGGTTTTTTTATATATATTTTTTTATAATGGTTTTAGTTTAAACAGATGTTTAATTAGGTTTTATTCTTATATTTTTAGCTTTTATATTTTATATTATATGATTTATTATTATTTATATTTGTTTTTTATTTCAGTTTTAGTTTGAACGAATATAAATGAAATTGGGTTTTATTTTTATATTTTCAGCTTTCGTTTAAATTTAAAAATGTTATTAGTTTTGACAATAATGTTCTTTATTTAATCTTTAGTTTTAACTATTGTTTTGAATTGTTTTTCAGATTTCAGTTTAGTTTTAGTTTACATTTTGTCTTTTTTACTTATTCATTTTTATTTCAGCTTTAGTTTGTAATTTTTTTTTTTTAGTTTTAACTGATTGAATTGGGTTTTATATTAATATTTTTTGCTTTTTTATTTAAATTTTTGTTGGATGTTTATTTATTTATTTATTTATATTTCAGTTTTAGACTTACATTTATTTCAGGTAGTTTCCAAGACAAGACTTCTAATTTTCCATTACTTGAATGTTTCCATGTAAAATGTATATTTTATTTCAAAATGTTGTTTAAAAATTGTTGTTAACAACACTTCTACGCATTTTTGGATTTTCTGGAATCAGAGACTTTTGATATTCATTTAAAATGCTTGAGAAGGTTAAAACTAGGTCTAAACCTAGTCTAATGTAATGTGTGTGTTTTAGCCTAAAGAGACCCTCGTCCACAGACTCGCTCTCTAACTGTCTCTCTCTCACAGGTGTACCGGAGGGAGGTAGAGGAGAACGGGATCGTGTTGGACCCTCTGAAGGCCACACACTCTGTCAAAGGGGTCACAGGTCATGAGGTCTGCCACTACTTCTGGGACACAGATGTCCGTAACGATTGGGAGAGTGAGTTGAATATTGAATATGCTGTTAAGTATTTCTAATTTCAAAAATGGCATGTACAATCTGGTTTTCCATGATATGACGTCTCTATGCAATGTATTTGACTTTTGCATGATGTCTACATATAATCCAGTAATGCTCTGCTGCTGTATATCATTAATAATAGAGCACATTTGATTATTAAACACCGTTCGGCCTGTGGAAGCACCATATACTCTTACCACACTTTTACATTACTGGCCAGATAATGCACATTAATTCAGCCGTACCTCTTATTGCTCACTGAATCATGAGTAGAATTACTCCTAGTCTATCTCTATCCATGAGTTTCACCCTTTAGTTGTTGTTTTACATTTACACTTACTCATCAAGCCTGCATTTATTTGATCAAAAATGATTTCTGAAGGATCATGTGACACTGAAGACTGGAGTAATGGCTTATGGAAATTTAGCTCTGATCACAGAAATAAATACAATTTTCAACTGTATTATAATAGAAAACCATTATTTTAAATGGTAATAATATTTCACAATATTAGTGTTTTTACTGTATTTTGATCAAATAAATGCAGCCTTGATGAGCAGAAGAGACAGTATACAACAAGACAATCATATTAATGAATGCAGTTCAGAGTATTATTTTTTTTAAAATGACATTTTACTCTTTAGCAAATAAAATTTTGTATATCTATATATTTGGATCAATGCACTTTACAGTCAGATACTAACATTCACGGTCCACTTTATATTAGGTGTCCTTAACTACTATGTACTAACATTTAAATGAATCATTTGATACATTGCACTTATTGTGTACATACATCTATTTAAATATTAAAAATGCATGTAGCAATTACATCTGTAATATCAGCAAAAGTGTTTGCAATACAATATGAACACAATAAGTACATTGTACTTATATTTTGATGTAAGTACATAGTAGTTAAGGCCACCTAATATAAAGTGGGACCAAATTCACCATAAATACCATCAAACATAATGTAGAATGTGAAATTTGCCAAATAAAATAAAAGATTCACCATTAATACACCATTAATTCAGAGTATATAAATACATCTTTACAAGGTTTACCTGATGACTGTACCATATTTCTACTGAACACATGCATATAAATCATCCCTGACTTTGGAAACATAATAACCTTGAGGTTAAATCAATATATTCCTATATAATTATTGTCTTCTAAGTGTATTAGTAAATTTTTATACCTAATCTCCACTCTCTTCATGAAAGCGTGTAGTTGTGTTCAGCTTGTCTATATCAAGTCTCATTTTTGTCTCTGTCTCCAGCTACGGTTGAAAACTTCAACATAGTGGAAACGCTGTCGGATAATGCCGTCATCATCTACCAGACTCATAAGGTGAGACGAGTGCCTGAGTTACACTGGGCTCAGAGGAAGGGCACTTCCTGATGTTGTGTTTTCCTCCGTGCAGAGAGTGTGGCCAGCGTCCCAGAGAGACGTCCTGTATCTGTCTGCCATTCGGAAGATCCTGGCCAATAACGAGAACGATCCAGACACGTGGCTTGTCTGCAACTTCTCGGTTGACCATGAGAATGCCCAGGTGAGTCTGGTCTCCATGGCAACTGCCGAGTCAGTATGTTTATGTTGCCTCTGATCAACTAAACAGCGGATCAGGGATGCTATGTGGATCTCTTCTGACTTCTAGAAATGTTTAAAATGGATTCAGATTTTGTGCATTTACTGCAAAGTCCCTCCAGTGGGCGTTATTCTCTATATCAGTCGCTACGTTTACATGGACACATTTTGCTTCAATCTGAATGAATTCATTCTGATTGATGAATCTGAACGTAGTGTTTACATGAACGCTAAATAAAGTGATCAAGGGATACAGAGTATAATGTTTTTCTATTTCGGGCACATGAACCGTTATGCCGTGCTGCTTATATTTATCAAACAGTAAAAACGGCCATTCCCGCGCCCTAAACAAACCGTCTGAGGATAAGAGTCTGAAACGAGGACTGGTGGGACGTTGTCCTGCTTTACTTCACAGACAAATTATAGAATGACAGGACAATCATTTTGGATGCGTTGACAGGACACGTTATTTAACAGGATGAACAGCTCGTTCCACGTGTCATACATCATTGCACATGCGCAGTCCTTTTCAGTTCCTTTCCAGTTTCTGTTTTCATTTCCTCTCGATTGGATTACAAAAGGAATAAACCACCCCTTTGAATCCGAATAAAACTTTAATCAGATCTTGCCAATTCATCTTTCGATTGACATGTGATTCCGATTGACATGAAACTGGCGGTTATGGTAAGTGGTGGGACATTTCCCAAACAAGCTCATAAGCGCTTGACCGTTTACAACACACCGATCCAGCCGACCAATCAGAGCACACAGTGATTTTCAGGAGGAGGGGCTTCATAGAGACAGGAACTAAACAGAGCGTTACTGACACACTGGGAAGAGAGGAGCTGCAAAAATGGAGAATATGGGAAAAATAATGACCGTTCAAGCATGAAAACCTGTCTTAGTGGAGCCAAAAAACAACATGGAGATTCGTGGCATAATATGGCCTCTTTAAATTGAGTTCAGTTGTTTCAGAGAGCTTCTGTGATACAGTAAGCAAGTAGCCGCTGTATAATTTTCATTTATGACTCACTGTTTCACTGTTTTTATCTTCATGTAGCCAAACAACAGATGCGTTCGTGCTAAAATCAACATTGCAATGATCTGCCAGACGCTGGTCAGTCCACCAGAGGGCGACAAAGAGATCAGCAGAGACAACATCCTGTGCAAAATCACATACGTGGCCAACGGTACTTCTTACCTATAATCCTCATCAAATAGTTAATAAAATATCTAAATATATCAATATTTGTAATCTGGCAGCCTCTGTTCATGTAAATGCACTAGTGTGGTGAATACAATGACTGTAGGGACTTATATATTTATATATGAATGCTGAGTGGACGTTTGCCATTGTTGCAGTGAATCCTGGCGGCTGGGCTCCTGCGTCTGTCCTGAGGGCCGTGGCGAAGAGAGAATATCCCAAATTCCTCAAGCGCTTCACTTCCTACGTCCAGGAGAAAACTGCCGGGAAGTCCATCCTCTTCTGAGCAGCAGGTACAGCAAACTACAGCCCCTGATCACCAGAGTTTCATGTCAACAGTGTCGCTTTAACTCTGCCTAATATCTTTTACACCATTCCTGTTACTGAGCAACACAATCCGTCTGCTCGAAAATACAATAATTATTATTATTACAATGGATTTATTTTAATACTCAATCAATAACCCCCTTTGTCTTTAAAAAGAAATATATACAAAATTGTAATTTTATAATTATTATTTTAGTTTTTTATTCTAATTTATAATAAATGAATCTGTTTTATTATTAGTGTTGTTATTGTATTATTCATATTTGCTTTATTATATATTTAATAATAATTGATTATACAAAATTTAATAATATTTTATTGAATGTTACGTTATTATATATAAAAATATATTTTATTGTTTTTATTTATTCAGCTAGTTATGTTATTATGAGTGCTACTATTATCGTATAATTATTATTATATATTTATTGTATTTTTTTTCCGTTACAATAAAATGTTCCATTAGTTAACTTGAAATAACAATGAACAATTATTATTATTCTTAATTTTATATTAATATGAATTAACATCATTAAAATAAAAAGTTGCATGTTAATATTATTTTCTGGACCTGAGCTGAACTGACATGAACTAGCAATGAACAGCTGTATTTTTATTAACGTAATATTAACAAAGATGAATAAATACCGTGAGAAATGGATATGTTGTTAATGTTTTTTTTTTTCCCCACAAATATCTTTGTTTTTGGTTTTTTTGTACGTTTAAAAATTCAATAAAGACCAAGGCCTCCCCCCACCCTAGAACCCCATGCTCACTCCATCAGCAGCAGAAAGTGTAGTTTACATGTCACATGCTTTTACAAGGCGCAAAAAAGGCAACCACATATCTTTAAAATCCTCACGTTTTCCTCTCGCAATGTAGGTCAGTTTCTCCAGTGCCAGGTTGCTAGACATTAGTTTGATCCACTGGTTTATCTCTGGTCTTTCTGTGTCCTTCCAGTTCAGAGCGATTACATGTTTAGCCTGCAATTAACAGTGTAAGAGTGGGTCGCCTACAGTGGTTCAGGCTGCAGGGTTGCCGACAGACTATATAAATTTTATCAGCAAGATGGTAGAAAACATTTCTTGTCTATAACCACCCAGTGCTACTTATACCAACGACGGAAATAAGCGCAGTTACAATAGCTAAATATGTGGGAGAGCGTTGCTGTATGTGACTATATTGTATTGCAATAGGTAGCACTTCAAAGTCAATACCAAATCCAAACTAGTTAGCTCATCATTTGTAATTGAAAGAATTGAATGACAAAATCTGGTTATGGTTACACTTAAAATAGTTACAAAATAGATGTATGAGATGATAGAAACTTTTAACCATTAATCGTACCCAGCATGAATGTTACCAGAGAGAGAGAGAGAGAGAGAGAGAGACTTTTGACTTTTAAATAGCAATTTAATTTACCATCAAGATACACTTTTAAAAACATACAAAAAACACACTATTTACCAGTTGAAATAAATCTCTTCACCTTCTATAAAAATCAACCCTTTGTTTACACACCATTTCTTCTCAAACATTAGAAGATCACTATTCATTTTATTAAATTCATATTCTAATCTAATTCTAGACTCAACCAAAGCCTTAAATATATTTACCATATTTACTTCTTGTCCTTCCATTTCAATTTTGTATGCCTTCCAAATGGCTAATTTTGCTTGACCGACTAAAAAGTTTGAAAAGGTACAAAGTTCCCATTTATCACGAGAATATTTACACCCATAAATAAACATTGTTTTCGAAAAAATTATCCCCAAAGTACTCAAAATTCTATCCAAAATATCGAAAAGCTGGGATAATTTACAACATTCACAAAAAACATGAAAAACAGTATCAATTTCATTACACAAAGTACAAAGCGCTGAAGCTGAATAATTACATTTAGACAAAAACACCTTGGTTGGTAATGCACAATGCAAAATCCGCCACTGTAAATCACCAGACCTCTTTGGTAGGGGGTTTTTATATAATAACCGCCAGGAAGGTGATTTATTTCCTGACCCTAAGAGATGAGTTCTCCATTTTGTGTCTCTCCTCTCTCTTAACTGCCCAAAAAAGAAAGATTTTACACAAACATTATATAGATTTAGTTTGTTCGCTACAGAAAAAGGAAGACTTTGTAAACCTTTAAAGGATAGCAAACTATTCTCATTAACACCAGTATCATTACAAGCTTGGTCTACCAGTGAAGTAATATAAACTTCTGGAAAAAGAACATTTATATTACCATTACCCGACATAAAATTGGATATATAGTCTCCCAAAGCTGTAGGAAAAGAACTTTTTAAATTCCTCAATATATTCCCAACTATTCTCTCTGATCTGCCTCTCATTTTTGTTATGAAAAACGGTACTGATAACCACTCTCTATTTATCAAATCAAACAGATTCCCAACTTTAGTTACCCCTGCTGCGACAAAGTTAGAGATATCAAAGTTGGAAAAAATACACTTTGGGGAAAACCAAGCATTATAAAAAAGTGGTTCATCTAAGCCAAAATGTTCTTTTCGCTCCAACTTACAATAACTCCAGGCTTTAAAAACCGATCCATAAAACTTGATTCCAAACATATCCTTTACAACTTTTCCTGAAATCAAAAACATTTCTTTATCAAATCCCATCTTATTTTCGGCCCTTACAATGGCAAGACCAAAACTGATCCACGGTACAGAGTCAGATGTATATAGCAATTTCTGTGCAGTTTGTAACCTCATGGCTTGCACCTTAGAGGCTAAATGGATTAATCCTTGACCACCCTCAATAACAGGAAGACAAAGTACTCCAGGGGAGCCAATAATGGCCACCCCAAAAAAAGTCTACAAAAGCTTTTTGAAGGTGCGACAAAAGTTCTACTGGAGGATCCAGCACTGTTAGACGATGCCACAACATTGAGGCGGCTAGATTGTTCAATACTAACACTCTGCCTCTGAAAGATAACTGTGCTTGAATCCATTTCCATCTCTGGAGCTTTCCTGTCACTTTCTCTATTAGTCCTTCCCAGTTTTTGCCATATACTGCTCAGTCCCAAAAGACAGTCCAAGTATCTTAACTCCTTCTTTATTCCAAAGGCGCTGATGTGGAAGCTGAGGTGGAGTCTGATTTGACCAATGCCCTAACAACAACGTGTCAGTTTTTTCCCAATTAACACATGCAGAAGACGCATTCTGGAAAATGTTAAGGCATGAAGTTAGATTTGTAACATCATCATCAGATCTAATAATCACTGTGATGTCATCAGCATAAGCTGTTAGTTTCACTGCTGGTATGTTTGAGAGGCAAGATGATGTCAATCCTTGCAGTTTCGCTCTCAACATCTTCAACATCGGTTCAATAGAAATGATGTACAAGAGGCCAGATAAACTGCACCCCTGTCTCACTCCTCTACGCACAGAAAAAGGCCTCGTCAAATTCCCATTGATTTTCAGCATACTATAAACATCCTTATATAGAAGTTTTGTCCATGAAATAAAACCTTTCCCAAAGCCAAAGCCTTCAAGTGTTCTGAACAAATAATCATGATCTACTTTATCGAAGGCTTTCTCCTGGTCCAAACAAACAAGACCAAGATCAAGTTTGTGCAGTTCAGTTAAGTGTAACATGTCTCGCACAAGAAAAAGATTGTCAAATATAGATCGCTTTGGTACACAATAAGACTGGTCTTCATGGATAATAGTTGCTATACATTTCTTGAGACGATTTGTCAAAGTTTTAGATAATATTTTATAATCCGTTCCCAGGAGAGAGACTGGTCGCCAGTTTTTTAGTAAGCCAAGATCTCCTTTCTTGGGTAAAAGAGTCACTACAGCTCGTCTACAACTGAGGGGTAAAACTTTTGACTCAGCGCTTTCAAGAAACACAGCATGCAGATCTTTTCCAATAAGAGACCAAAAGGCTTTGTAAAATTCAGAAGTCAGCCCATCCAACCCTGGTGATTTTCCCTGAGACTGCTGCTGAACAGCCATGGTTAACTCCTGAAATGACAAAGATTTCTCCAGTTCAGCTTTATCTTCTTCTTCAAGATGTGGAAGTCCATCTAAAAGCTGATTTGTTGCTTCTAAATCACAAGGTTGTATAGTATATAAATCTTCATAAAACCGTAAAGCTTTATTTCTTTCTTTTCCGTTATCTCCTTTCCATTAGACATTTTAAGATGATTTATATTCTTCTTTTCTCTGATCTTCTTCTCTAATGAGAAAAAGAAAGTAGTTGAAGAATCCATGCTGTTTAATTGAAGATATTTTCCCCGTATAAATGCACTGCGACTTCTTTCTTCATACAAATTCTTCAGAATCAAGTTATACTCTTTTAAACTTTTTGCTGTTTCCGTCTCTTCACCATCACTGATGGAACTGCTTAAGTGGAGAATTTGCTGTTCCAAAAACTGGACCTTTTCTTTCAGTTCCATCATTCGATTGCTTGTATATTGCTGACAAAAAATCTGAATCTGAACTTTTCCAATATCCCACCACTGGCTTAACGTTTTATACTGTAACTTTCTCTCTCTCCACTCTCCCCAAAAAAGAGTGAAAAATTTTACGAAAGATTTATCTTGTAATAACCTATTGTTAAAACGCCAAATTTTATGGTAAGAAGACCTCTGTGTTGTTGTCATGGTTACTGCAATATAATGATGATCAGAAAAAAATGTTGGCGAAATGTTACTATTAAAAAATCTTCCTCATATTCTTTTGAACATAAAATCTGTCAAGTCTTGCACCAGAAACGGTGTTAGAATTAATTTTCAGCCACGTATACTGTTTATCACCAGGAAAAGCTTCCCTCCATATATCTACAAGATTATGATATTGAACCACGGTTTTGAGAGTTTTAGCTGAATTTTGATGCGGTTCGACATGATTCCGATCCATAGTATAATCCAGAGTACAATTAAAATCACCAGCTAAAACCATTATATTATTTTGTGAAACATTTGAAATAACCTCTTTTAATTTCCTAAAAAAAGAAACTCTTTCTATACCATCGTTTGGAGCATAAATATTAATGAGAGAAAAAGACAACTCATATAACTTAATCTCGATCAATTGCATTCTTCCAGGTACAATTTCTTCAATTCTACTATCTTTAATTTGCAAATCTGGAGAAAAAAGAACTGCTACTCCAGCACTAACATTAGATCCATGGCTAAGAAAAGCTGTCCCTTTCCACTCACTCAACCATTGCACCTGATTATCCACATCTGTGTGTGTTTCTTGCAGAAAGACTACACTCGCTTTTTTCCAATTCAAAAAATCAAACAACGCAAACCTTTTTCCAGCACCACGACATCCATTAACGTTTAAAGATCCAAAGTTTAAGGATGCCATGGCACTGACTATTAAGCAAAAAAACAAAAGGCATCCAAGACCAAACTCAATCCTTCTTTGCATTAATTTTTTATCATGCCCTTCACCTTTGTTACAATTTTTTTAAGACGATAGCGCTTCTGTCTGTTAAGTTCATCAAAGGTTGCCTTGTTCAATGCAGTTTTACATGACACCAAAAAGCGCTTTAAATCTGGAAAAAATTTCATAATTTGTGGTTTGCGAGCTCCTTTAGTTTCATCTAGAAAGTCATTAATTTGCTTTATCGTGTACAATCTAGCGCCTAAAGACTCTGTTCTTTCAGAATCATCCATTTCAGAAAGACTGCCTATACTCTCAAGATCATCTTCTGAATCATTTTCAGAACCAGCATATTCTGAACTCATAGTTGACATCTGAGTATTACTGACATCAGCTGCCTCACTTTCACCATCTGTTTTATTGTTTTCAACTAATGTTTGTTCTTTGTCTGATCGTTTGTCATCTTCATTAATCGTCAGATTGGATTTCTCTGCACCACTTGCCTGACTTACAATCTCCTTGCCCTTGTCACTATTTACTACATCAGTATTTTCTTTTTGTGCATTTTCAACACCAGGGACTAAGTCATTACTTTGTCCGATGTGTTGCTCAATGATTTGCGAATCCGATGTCTTATCTGTTTGTTTGTTTGGACAAGTTTGTCTAACGTGCCCTTGTTCTCCGCACGAGAAACACCGCATGTGATCCGAACTAATGAAGATTGTGTAATCTTTACCTTCATTAGTTAACTTTACAGCCAAATTGAGGGGATCTTGTTGTTCATTCAATATCATGTATGTGCATCGCCGAAAAGACATAACATGTTTGAGATCGGGATTTTTTAGACCTATCGGAATCATTTTAATAGGCGCTGTTAATCTGCCGTATCTTTCGAGAACTCCTTGAATTGCTTCATTCTTAATGAACGGAGGAACATTCGATAGCACTATTTTCTTTGATGGACTAGATAACGGCAGTACCGGCACAAACGTGTCATTAACTGTGATTCCACGTTCAATCAAACCATCTACCATCTGAACATCTGCCAGAAAAACAACAACAGCTTTGTTCATTCTAGATGCTGACTTTATATTTATCCCACCAACCTGTTCGCTGACTGCAACCAACACATCTTCCACAGATATGGAGTCATCAGGTGTACATTTCAACCCATGTCTGAGAGTCAAGCGAGAGATCTCCGCTTGACCCCATTTGTCAACTTTGCCGACCGCAGTCAGCGCGCAAACTAAAAGTTTGTTATATAAATTTAATCTCTCTACGAAAATTCAAATAAAGAAAAAGCGAGAAAAAAGATTAACGCAACAAACTCTCAAAAGCGTGTTTCCGAACTCTAAACTCCTCCCACTACCCACAATCCCGAGAGAGAGAGAGAGAGAGAGAGAGAGAGAGAGAGAGAGAGAGAGAGAGAGAGAGAGAGAGAGAGAGAGAGAGAGAGAGAGAGAGAGAGAGAGAGAGAGAGAGAGAGAGAGAGAGAGAGAGAGAGAGAGAGAGAGGGAGAGGAGAGAGAGAGAGGAGAGAGAGGGAGAGAGAGGGGAGAGGGAGAGCCCTATAAGAGAGAGAGAGAGAGACAAACCAACCATTCCCAATCTTCTTTTATCCTTTTCTTGACCCATGGCTTTGGAGGGAAACCAAATGTGAGAGGGGAGAGGGAGAGGGGAGGAGGGAGAGGGGGAGGGGAGGGAGGAGAGGGGAGAGGGAGAGAGGGAGAGGGAGAGGAGAGGGAGAGGGAGAGGAGGGAGAGGAGGGAGAGGAGAGGGGCCTCATAAGCAGAAAGCCAGAGAATGAGAAGAGAGGGCAGAGACAACTTAGTACAATCTTCTTTTATCCCCTTTCTTGACCGCATGTGACTGGAAAACCCAGATATGAGACATTCAAACTGACCAATCAGATCAAACCTCCCCACTGTATACAGAGAGGGGAGGGGAGAGAGGGGAGAGGGGAGAGGGGAGAGGGGAGAGGAGAGGGGGAGAGGGGGAGAGGGGGAGAGGGGAGAGAGGGAGAGGAGAGGAGAGGGAGAGGGAGAGGGGAGAGGGAGAGGCAGAATCTCTTTGTCTTAAGGAATTCCAAATGGCTCTTCTGATAAGAGAGGGGGTGTGGAAACAGTACAGCAAATGTCTTTGTTCAATCTCAAATAACAAATATCTTTGATTATTTTCAATCCTACAACAGAAACTAACAAGTTTCCTCTTTTTTGTAGTCCCTTTAAAACCGTTACTTGTTGTTAACGTTAGTTAATGCATTAAATAATGGGGCCTTATTGTGACGTGTTACCATTTCACTCGTTGTGTTATGTGTTATTATTGTGAAACTGATGATTAGTAGTTGTGTTGGTGTTGTTCTCTGCAGTTCCCCAGTTCTGCCGTCAGTGTGCCTGAGCGAGGGCGTCCGGTTCCCGTACGGAAGACTCATCGCGTCCCTTCTCCAGACTCTTCTGAATCCCGCTGCCACAGGAAGCCCTCGGCGGCGGCGGCCCATCGGTAGACGCTTGATGCCCTTCTGTAGCGCCACACTAGTTCACACAGGCAGAGGACTAGAGATGCCAAACGCAACGCCTGTCCCGTGTTTTCTGCCAGAGATCTATATTGATATATATGTATGTATGTAAGTAAGTGAGATGGGAAGTTTATATATAACAGAGTTTTGAAGCTGAACACACGAGACCGGCTGTTTTAGTCCTGATTATTAGAGTTTTTTTGGTTTTGTTTAGAACAAACATTTCAGCTTTGCTTTCATTGTCCACGTATAACCGTCAACGTTCAGTGTGGAATCAAAGGCATGTTTGTGAACGAGCTCGAGGCTCCCGTCGGCCTGTGAACCTGCCTTTCGTCTCAGTGTTCGCCGGCTCTTTCATGAAGCGCACCGTCTGCCGCTGACGAAGAGCTGATATGGACGATTATCTTCTTTGGTGATGTAATCTTTAGTTATATCCGTGTCTCCGCAGCTGACGTACCGTAGCACAATTCCAGATCGATCATAACAGGCAAAAAAAATGTATACGTCGGACGAGCTTTGCGCGCATATTATTTGTAAATAATTTCATTATTGCTTAAGATCGTCAGTCGATGCTTTTACCTGACTAATCCAACTCCATATGCCTTAGTGTGTGTGTGTGTGTGTGTGTGTGTGTGTGTGTGTGAGTGAGTGAGTGAGAGACTGAGCAGTGTGTATCCTACTCAAACGTTTCTAGAAAAGTGCCTCATTATTGATTTGGTACGTCTCGCTGTTCGTACCGCCCATGTCCAATATATCAGCCACGACCCTGGTCCTTTAGTGTTTCTACAAAGATCGTTTCATATTGATTTCTAACCTCGTATTATTTAAACGTGATTTTGCAATCAGCAAGGACACACTGTGTCATCAGAAGAAATGTCTTCTCATTGGAGGAGCTCTGATGCCAATCAAATATTCTATCCAATAGGGCGATGCGGTTTAAATTCGGGGTGTAGATGACATGTAGTTGTAGAATTAGTCGCGTTTATTTATTTTTTCTTTATCAAATGTATTTATCCAAGGTGAAAACTAAATCCCAAGCAGTCATGAACAATCTTACAAGGCACAAATTGGGGGAAATAATTGTCTTTGTCTGTATTTTTGCCTTGTTTTCCAGTAGTTCTTAAATCAAGATGCAGGAAAAAAGGAAAAAATCGACATGTATTACGTTTATTATTAACACAAGAAATAATATTTGCCAATGGGGTCAGAAAAAAATATCAGTTTTCCCTTTGAATAAAGTTTCTCTGACATATATTTGCATAAGTCTCCAGGAAATGTGTCTGGATTTAAGAATATTTGCACTGGAAAACAATACGAAATGACAAATGAGTGGTAAAATTTCAGAATTACAAGAGCTTTTAAATTTTTTGCTAAACATTCTCATCGTTCAAACTGTTCCCATGATAGACTGTTAAAGACGCTTGAGAGGACAAGAAGTAGCCAATCGTAGAGCAGGTGCACGACGACATCATCTGAGTGTTCACGGTAACCTTTCAAAACGTCACGCTCGTACAACTTAAACATTCCAGACACTCGCTGAACCCGAATGTACGAATCCACCGGAGTGAAACCGTAAAGCTGAATGTGTTACTTAAAAAAACAGCGTACACCTGCTTTCCGGTGTGAACAGCCAATCAGGCGAGGAGCTCTGCTTGTGTGTCCCTCTAATACAGTCTAGTGTGTTTTTTAGTTGCATTTGCACTGAATGTAAAGTCCTCGGGGTTCAGGTGTTTTGTGTACATACGCGTCACTAAAGGTGTCAGGATGAACATGTACTGTGAATAGAGGCGGCGCCGCTGCCTGTTTAGAGAGGAATAAAATGATTGACATCTTCCTGCACCGCTGACTCTAGTGCTGATCATTTCTCTGTTTGACGCTCGAGTCCAGATCACGTTTTGTTCAGGTTACTGCTGTTCTGCAGTTTTAGAAACTCACAAATAGTTAACACATACCAAACTACAGTATTTGATACGGATATTGTGTAAAGTTTTTCTCTCTCAAACAGGTCATAAGGTCAAAACAATAATCAAATGTGCAATATTAATATAAAATCACATTGTAATATAAATATCAATACATATATTAATTATATTAACTAATATTTTTGATATAATTAGGCAATTTATAAAAAAAGTAAATTGTTTTATATACACATACACACACACACAAATACACTTATACACACATATATATATAGGGAGTGCAGAATTATTAGGCAAGTTGTATTTTTGAGGATTAATTTTATTATTGAACAACAACCATGTTCTCAATGAACACAAAAAACACATTAATATCAAAGCTGAATATGTTTGTAGTTTATTAGGAAGTTTTATATTTATATATATATATCTGTGTGTGCAGGTGACCATTACTGTGCATATTTATTAGGCAACTTAACAAAAAACAAATGTATACCCATTTCAATTATTTATTTTTACCAGTGAAACCAATATAACATAACAACATTCACAAATATACATTTCTGACATTCAAAAACCAAACAAAAACAAATCAGTGACCAATATAGCCACCTTTCTTTGCAAAGACACTCAAAAGCCTGCCATCCATGGATTCTGTCAGTGTTTTGATCTGTTCACCATCAACATTGCGTGCAGCAGCAACCACAGCCTCCCAGACACTGTTCAGAGAGGTGTACTGTTTTCCCTCCTTGTACTGTTTTCCCGCACATTTGATGATGGACCACAGGTTCTCAATGGGGTTCAGATCAGGTGAACAAGGAGGCCATATCATTAGATTTTCTTCTTTTATACCCTTTCTTGCCAGCCACGCTGTGAGTACTTGGACGCGTGTGATGGAGCATTGTCCTGCATGAAAATCATGTTTTTCTTGAAGGATGCAGACTTCTTCCTGTACCACTGCTTGAAGAAGGTGTCTTCCAGAAACTGGCAGTAGGACTGGGAGTTGAGCTTGACTCCATCCTCAACCGAAAAGGCCCCACAAGCTCATCTTTGATGATACCAGCCCAAACCAGTACTCCACCTCCACCTTGCTGGCGTCTGAGTCGGACTGGAGCTCTCTGCCCTTTACCAATCCAGCCACGGGCCCATCCATCTGGCCCATCAAGACTCACTCTCATTTCATCAGTCCATAAAACCTTAGAAAAATCAGTCTTGAGATATTTCTTGGCCCAGTCTTGACGTTTCAGCTTGTGTGTCTTGTTCAGTGGTGGTCGACTTTCTGCCTTTCTTACCTTGGCCATGTCTCTGAGTATTGCACACCTTGTGCTTTTGGGCACTCCAGTGATGTTGCAGCTCTGAAATATGGCCAAACTGGTGGAGAGTGGCATCTTGGCAGCTGCACGCTTGACTTTTCTCAGTTCACGGCAGTTATTTTGCGCCTTGGTTTTCCACGCTTCTTGCGAGCCTGTTGACTATTTTGAATGAAACGCTTGATTCTTCGATGATCACGCTTCAGAAGCTTGGCTATTTTAAGACTGCTGCATCCCTCTGCAATATATCTCACTATTTTTGACTTTTCTGAGCCTGTCAAGTCCTTCTTTTGACCCATTTTGCCAAAGGAAAGGAAGTTGCCTAATAATTATGCACACCTGATATAGGGTGTTGATGTCATTAGACCACACCCCTTCTCATTACAGAGATGCACATCACCTAATATGCTTAATTGGTAGTAGGCTTTCCAGCCTATACAGCTTGGAGTAAGACAACATGCATAACGAGGATGATGTGGTCAAAATACTAATTTGCCTAATAATTCAGCACTCCCTGTATATATATATATATATATATGTGTATATATAAATGCTTTCAGCAATAGAAAAAATAATATAAAACTCTGATGTATAATGAAAGCATGCTGTGGATTGAACTGAATTTGCAGTCTTTAGTAAAAACTATTGCACACACAATGCAACTAAATCTCTGATAATGTTTATTTTGTGCAGTTTAATGCAGTCCTTCAACAAAAAATACTGACATTTAAAAATATGCTGATGTAATCAATAGTTTAGCAGGAGAGAAAGCAATTCTAAAAGACACTGATATGGCTTTACCGGCACTTTCTGTAGTCAGAAAGTCAAAGGATTTGCTTTTATCGAGAAAAGCTGAAGCACTTTACAGACATGAACTCGTACAGTGGCAATTCAGAAACGTAAAGCAATCAGACTTGATTCATTAGTAACACACACACACACACACACACACAATGCAAATAGTGCAAACATCCACACTCAGATTCATAACCCTAAATCACTTATTAAATTACATTAGCACCTCGTTTATAAGGTCCGTCAGTGGAGTTTGTCACAGTGAGTTTGGCGTGTTTGATTAGACACATTAAATACATTCATTCGCAATCGGACACGGTCCAAACTGTAAAATCCCCCATCAAGCTCTGATCTGAGATCATGATTTAGTCTAAACTTTGCCAGTGTGCAAAAGAAGCCTGGCTTGTAGTGCAAGACTAAACACAGATTCAGTCAAATGAGCAAGCACTGGGCATCTCATCGTTTACTCATGTCTTCGCCTTATAAAATTGAGGCACAAAGCAAAGGTAAAGTTAGTATTTCCCATAATTCCCATTCAGACTGTTAACTGAGCTGCTTCACAGAAGAAAGCTCCTCCGGACATCTGTCCACTGCGAAAGGCCGTGTCTTCAGACTCCCTGACAATGAGCTCGAGGAACCACACGGACGGATGCTCAAGACTCCCTTTCCCAGACTTCTCTGGGATCCGTGCTTCATGAATCTTCCTTTGGCTGCAATTCAGTCTCTCTAATGTTGACTTTTGACCTGTTTGAGAGCGAGAAAGCGCGTCAGAATCCAAACAAAACTATCCTCTACAATCATGTCATATAAGGATGTATATTAGTACTATAAATTGAATGATATTTGTAACATAAATAGGCAATTTAGAAAGAAACCATGTAATATAAATATTTTCAAATACAATGCTAGTATATTTCACAAATAATTACAAAGAAATGGCAAGAAACACTGAATGAAATGTAAAGTTTGAAGTAGAATAGAAGTTTTGTTGTCGTCACACTAATAATCTTAGTTTTTTTTATTATTTTATGGTTTCCTGCATGACATTGCAAATGAAAAAAAGGATTATTGTTTATGTATAGAATATTATCCTATATGTTCTATATGTAAGGTTGTATAATGTATGTTCACCTGTTGTGGGTCATGTGACTCTTGACGAGGTGTCCTGCGGCGAGTGCGGCCATCAGCGAGAGCTCTCCTGCCAGAACTGTGCCGCAGACGATCCGTGCCAGCGTCCGGGAGTTCTCCCCGGGACACTGATCACTGGCACCCTGAACACCCAACATCTGACAACACACAAAACATGGGTTCATCTCATACAGTGCCTCTCTGACCCTTGAGGTGTGTGTGTGCGCGCGCGTGTGTGCGTTAGAGCCCTTCCTTCCCCGACTTTTTTACACCCCTAGGGCCGGGCTTCGGGCCAATTTTAGGCTTCTCCTTCGTTTTAGATTTTTTAAAATTAATTAATTGTGTGTGTGTGTGTGTGTGTGATGGGTAGGTTTAGTGTAAGGGGGGAGAACATACAGTTTGTACAGAATAAAAGCTATGGAGAGTCCCAATAAAGATAGTGAACAAGACATACTGTGTGTGTGTGTGTGTGAGCGAGAGAGAGAGAGAGAGAGTGTGTGTGTTACCTGTAAACAGGCGTGTTGTGCGGGCAATCCGGTTCCTCCGCCCACAGTGCCCAGCTCTAATGAAGGCATGGTGCAGGAGATGTACAGATCGTCTCCATCCGTCCCAACACACTCCATCAGTGTGATACAGTTACTGCTGCCCACCGACTGCGCAGGGTCCTACACACACACACAAGATGTGCTGTGAAATCTTTATTTGGGTTTCGCATTTATTTTAAGGAACACTTCACCGTTTTTAGAAATAGGGATTATTCAACTTCTTTCCTCCATTAAATATGTGGGCAAATGCATTTTTGTCTCAGTGCATGCATTGTTTTAGTTTAGCAGGGTCGCCGCTAGCTTAGCTTACCATAATGAATGGAATCCTATGTTGCCAGCTAGCATGTCCCGAGTAAAAGTGATCCAAAAAAAACCCCCCACCTAATTACTTCTTGTGGCCTGCGTATTCACAACGAGTACAAATAGCGATGCAGATTAAGACTTTCCTAGGCAGATATTAACATGGGTCTATATTATGGGGACATGCTAGCTGGCAACATAGGATTCCATTCATTATGCTAAGCTAAGCTAGCGGCGACCCTGCCAAACTAAAACAATGCATGAACTGAGACAAAAATGCATTTCCCCACATATCTAAATGTAGGAAATAAGTTGAATAAGTGTTCCTTTAAGTTAAAAACGGCAAGAAAGGCGAACCAGAGTGCATAACAAAAACAGATAAAAAAAAATTATACTGGTAATAAAATAATAATTCTATAATTATGACAGTATAATAATTATAAAATAATTATTCATCATACAAATAATAATAGCTGATTACTATTACTATTAAAAAAAATGTATATCTTTCTATCATTTAATGTGTTTAATATGGGCACTAATAAATTGCACAATGTGATTAAAAATGTGAATTAATAACAAAAGAACAGGTTCAGATATTATAGAATGTTATGCTATTAGGTTTATTGTATATATAAACATTAACTTCTGACTTTGGATTTTTTTTCCTCAGGTTATAATATATATATATATATATTGTATGCAAATGTAGAATACATATAAATCATATATTAATGCATTTATTTGTTTATTTGTATTCACTGGATTGTGAGTAGATGATTAAGTAAGATTGTTAATATTATTTTTCCTGTTCCCTTTTGTTGTTGAGTATAACATGATGAATCATGCACTATATGATCAGGAATATGTGTATTATAATAGCGGAGTCCTGCTGTCATTATATCAGTATGTAGCGCACACCTGTCCGCAGGCGATGTAGATGGCCGTTACGATGTTTGCCGCATGAGCGTTGAATCCGCCGATACTTCCGGCCATCGCCGAACCCACCAGATTCTTACTGATGTTCAGCTCCACCAGAGCGGCTGTGCTCGTCTTCAACACCTGCAAACACAACAACACTTTATCACTACAGCAATCCATTCATTTCCATTTGTGTTTCAAGCACTGAACACTTAAAAGGGTTCTGACGCCCCCTAGAGGAACAGAAAGTCATCTGACCTCTTTGACCACTCGTCCCGGTACGATGGCTTCACACACTGTGGATTTCCCTCGGCCTTGGATCCAGTTGACAGCGGCTGGTTTTTTATCGGTGCAGAAGTTCCCGCTGACGGCTAACAGACGCATGTCAGGATAGCGCTCCTGAAGTCTGCTCAGTGCCTCTTCTGTTCCCTACACACACCAAACACAGCCTTTAAACCTTCACCACATACTGGAGTAAAGTGCTCAGGTGCTCTGTGAACTCTGACCCATAAACCTGCTGTAAGCTCTGCTTCATCACACGCACCTTCGACAGCATGTTCATGCCCATGGCGTCTCCGGTCTGAGACTGGAAGCGTATGTACATGTTCCTCCCGGCCAAGCTGACCTGCACCCGGTCCAGACGAGCAAACCTGAAAAACACAGAGCCAAAGTTATCACTCTCCCATAGCAGTGCCATATAGGGCCCATTCTGTATGTGACCTTCGCCCTCTGACCTGCTGGTGTGATCGAAGGCCTGTTTGACGGCACTGAAGCCCTCTGAACTCTCCAGCCAGCCCTTGACCTCCGCCGCCCGGCACGCCGATGGCATCTGAACCACCGGCCCGCGGGTCATTCCGTCCGCTAGAACGCGACTGCTCACGCCACCCGACAACTACAGACACAAGCACACATCTGTTAGAGAGGAGACTGAGACAATGAGAAAACAAAACATGAAACCAGAGCTGCACCATCTCGATTCAAACACCCATGTGATCTTATTCCTGATGGCAGTGATTCACTGTGTCTATTAAAGCTTTGACAAGCACGATCACAGTGAACATTCAGATCTGTGTCGGTGCTGCCGCTGATCCAGAGACAGCCGTTCTCATGTATAGGTAGGAAACCGCTTCGCAAACAGTTCAAACCAAAATTTTAAAAAGTAAGGACACTTCAAATAAAGACTGTATTAATTACATCACTACACCAGTAGGTGGAGACAAGTGACTGTTAAACTTCAGCGATTAGCATTAAGCTATGTATCAGTAGAAACCCGGGAGTATATTCAAATTATCGTACTTTACCCCCTCATATCCCCCTGAGATGAGAGATTTATGTATTTTATTTCCAGGAAAAAAACTCCAATGACGCAAATATCATCATTTTGCGTCATCGGAGGAGTTTTTGTCCAGAGGCTAAAGACTACAGCCAGCAGTGGGCGCTATTTCCACATACAGCGTCGCACTCACAGCACTCGGTACTTCATGTAAGCGGAGCGGTGGAGAGCAAAGTGAGTGTTTCAACTGTTAAATGAATTCCTATGAAAGTTAAGCTTCCAAAGACATGAACTGAAAATGCGACTGATCTCGCACTGTGAATGCAGCCGAATCCCGCGATTACCTCAGATCATGTGATGATCATGTAATCCGATCCTGCTGCGTTTGTGCGTGACACTCGATCAGCTCGCATTATATTGAACAGACACGTTCAGTTTTTAACTTTAGTGTCTCTAACTGAACTGATTTTATGAAAATGAACACGGTGGGCAAATTATCCAGTATCAGTAGCCGTGCCTAGAGTAGGGCAGTGAAGCAGTGCATTCTGGGAATTGTTGTCTTTCATCCCCATGAGACAAAAATAAATGTTCTGTGTTTTCTCAGTCTAGAAGGCACCAAATTCAAAAATAATTTCACATTTCTACTACATTAATGACCCAGTTTAAATACAGATTCATCTTCCCAGCGCTGAAGTACCGCTTTAAAGAGATTTAAAAGATTCTCTCATATGAAGCACTGAAGTCTTTATGAGCGAGTCATTGAATCATTCACTCGTTTTTTAAAATAGTTCATTCAAATGAATTAAACATTTTTAAATAGACTGCAGCAATTAACATTTTGTCAGAACCTCTAATAAATGGCATGTCATTGTTTAGCTGTCTGTTCACAATCATAGGAGAATCCTGATCTGTTTAAAACGAAACTATCTGAATCCCACAGCTCTACATGAAACAGAATAAATGTGCAAAAGAAGAGAAGAAGAGAACAAACCATCAAAAGAGAAAAGAGGAAAAACAATACATTACTTAATGAACAAATGGTTGGAAAGAAACAAGCAACGAAAGAAAGAACAAATTAGAATAAATGATCAAATTAATAAACAGAAATCAAATCCAAAGACAGAAAGAACAAGTGAAGGAATGACAGAAAAAAGAAATAATGATAAAAAAGATAAAATAATGAAAAAAAATCTAAGTAATTTAAAAAAAGAAAAAGAAAGAATAAATGCAACAACAATGAACGAATAAAAGAACAAATTTAAGAAAATTAAAGTATGAACAAATGGAAGAACAAAGAAAGAAATAAACATCAGAAACCAACACGAAGAATGAACAAAAGAAAGAAAGAGAAATGTGCAAAAGAAAAAGAATCAAGCACCAAAAGAATGAATTAAATCAAGCAAAGAAGTAACAAACAAGTGCAGGAATGCCAGGAAAAATAAAGCAGAAGAAAGAATGAACAAAAAAAACAACCAACCAAACAAAAAGAAAGAATGAGCAGAAGAAAGAAAAAGTAAATAATAAAGAAAAGAAAATAGACGTATGAGACTCACTGTGACGGCTCGGCACCCTCGGTTAGTGCTGGCCACTAAACATCCTTCCGTTGTTGCCATGGGGACATGGAATTCTTTCCCGTCCAATAGGAGCGGTCCGGCCACGCCCACTGGCACAGGCACGTAGCCAATCACATTCTCACAGTTAGTGCCAACCACCTGAGAATGAGGAAACAACCGTTAAGCACCACGTCATCACACACGAGACTCTGGATCTCTGCAGCCGATCGTGAGGCGCACCTTCGAGTAGTCGTAGTGTCTGTAGGGCAGATTCTCCAGCGCAGACGAGTCCGGGAGTTTGCCGGAGAGCATTTCTCTGCGTATGGCCACGCCTCTCTCTGGACTCTCCAGCACCGTTTCCAAAAGGTATCCCAGAATCCCTCTGCACTCCACTAACGCCGTCACCTCAGCGTTACTCAGGAAACGAGCTCCTCTCTTAAACAAGAGAGAGATTATGTAAAGCACATGACCTTTTAAGATCAGTGATCATGTGTGTGTGATTGATTACTTTGGGATCTTTAAGTATGGAGAGACATTCCTCCACAGGGCGGCGCTGGTGAGACTGGAGCTCACGGCACTCATCCGCTACTTCCTCCTCACACTGTCCATCTCCATCTGACAGATCCATAAGGAAGTGCCAAACAATGAAAGAAAGAACCAATTAATAAACAACCTAAAAAGAATGAATCAATCAACGAAAGGATGGAAGGACAATGGGGGGAATAATAAACAAACGTTAAAAGAAGAAAAGATCAGGCGCCTCTCGTTCACCTTTATTGGTATTGACCCTCTTCAGTGCTTTGGGCGGGGCCAGCTCTCTCTGACAGCGCTCCTCTTCACTCCGATTGGTCAGAGCACAGTTGGGCGTGGCCACAGGAGATCTGATTGACAAGGAGGATTCCGCTTCGGCCTGCTCGAAAAACACATACTTGGCCGCCAATAGCAGAGCGAGAGAAAGCGTGATGACCTGCTCCAAATCCACACTAAGAAGAACAACGAGATTGTTAAAAACGACGGCCGAAATCTTCGCAACAACATCGCTGTGTTTCTCAGCTCGTACCTGGACATGGTTCTGTCGGACTCCATGTTGGGTGTGGGCAGAACCACGTCTGAACTGCTCATGTTGTGCGTCGGAGATTCAGTCACGAGGCGACTGTGAGCATGAACCAGCGCCAGACCGAGAGACTGAAGCAAACACAAAACAGAAGAGTCAGAATCAGTACAGAACAGCAGTGCATGACCTCTTTTGCTCTGTAAACCTGACTGTCAGAGCTCACCATGATCATTTTGACTCTCTGAGTGACGGGGTTCGGTTTGTTTCCTTCTTCTTCCTCCAGGACACGAGCGAAATGACTGAGCTGCCAGATGGGCCGACCCTCGCGGCTCTCACGGGACAACTGGACGAGACAGGGGTGACTGGGGTCAGGGTTCACTCACAAATGGGTTTATATGTTTTGCATCTTAAACAAGAAACAATCCCGCAGTGACACACTGACCTCTAACACCAGCGACACACAGGCGGGGAAGAACGTCAAGAACACAAAGTAATTGGCCAGAACCGACATGCAGCCGAAACAGCACATGATCTCCAGCTGACGCACACCTGGAACCAGACAGGAAGTAGTTACAGTGACAGATGTACAAACAGGAAGTTTAGAGCCAGATTAAGACATTAAGGGTTCAAGCAACTTCCAACCAATACTTCCTTGACTAAAATAATATATATAATAAAAAATATGTATATATATATGTATATTTCTATTTCTTCTTATTTTAAAAATTCTCTTTACATCTGTTTTAATTATCCTGTTTTTATTTTTAATTCTTACACATGGTATTCTTATTTCTTATGCATATGTTATCACTATTTTAATTTCATTTTCTATGTAAATCACTTTGAATTGCCATTGTGTATGAAATGTGCTATATAAATAAACTTGCCTTGCCTAAAAATATTTAATTTTACAAGATACTTAATATCCTAATAATTTTTGACATAAAAGAAAAATGGATAATTTTGACCCATACAGTGTATTGTTGGCTATTGCCACAAATATTCCCGTGAGACTTATGCCTGGTTTTGTGCTCCAGGGTCACATGTTCCTTTAACTTACCAGACATGGTGCCCACCCCGATGACCAGACACTCCACGACCGCGTCCAGTGTGAACGTGGGTCCCAGCATTGCCATGCCTTGAGCGATATTCTCTCTGACCTCCTCCTGTGGGTCACATATTAACATTCATATGCACAAATATAACAGCATGTAGTAGTAAAAAATTCCTATTCACATAGAAGTCCAATTTATTTGTATAACACTTTTTTACAATTCACATTGTTTTAAACTAGCTTTAGAGAAAATCCTGATGTTGAAGTTTATAATATCTCAATATCTTCATGAATTATAATGACATTAAGCAGATCAGAGCTGGCCGATAGTATATAGTTACATTTTGTGGTGATACAAGCAAACAAGCATAATAATAGTTTGATATATATATATATATACACACACACATCTATCTCAGCAAAACATTTGTTTAATGTGTATTTTTTGTTCATTATTTACAGTGTTTACTTACATTTAGTGATCAATTTTTAATCTATTTATTTTAAACGGACAAGAAATCATTTGAATGTAATAAAAAAATTCATTTTTAAAGGAACACTCCACCGTTTTTAGAAAAAGGGCTTATTCAACTTCTTTCCTACATTTAGATATGTGGGCAAATACATTTTTGTCTCAGTGGATGCGTTGTTTAAGTTTGGCAGGATCGCTGCTAGCTCATTAGGGTTGGGCGATGTCCCCAAAATTGGCAGTTGACGATGTTTACAGTAAAACATCGCGATGGACGATGATATCGTTGTTTTTTTTGTTTTTTTTTTAAATAAAAATATATAATTTTCTATATCTGTATTTTACTATCTCTTTAAATGAATACTATTTTCTATTTCGTTATTTTGCTAACCCAAATAAGGACTCACCCGCGCTAGGTTGCACGTGAGGGGAAACAAGTAAAGAGTTGTGTACTTTTTATTTTAATATACCTCCTTACATAAATACTAGTTTCTATTTAAAACTATAATTTCGTTATTATCCCCGTGTTTTGTATGTGAATGCTGTTTTACGTGAATATATTACCACAGGACAGAAGCACAAAGAATTGTTTTCAAAGGAAATAAATTTGCAGTAACATCGCAGCCATGAAAATAATTCACTCGCGTCACACTCATTTTCGCAGGGAATTGTAAACGTTTCTTCTTTTCGTTTGCTTATAATTAAGTCTATTATAGCCTACCCATTCACATGCTTTACTGTGGTGAAGTAGAAAAAAATAATGTAGGACGAATACCTTTTTACTTCCAATTTTATTTAACACAGTTTGTTCTCTGGCAGTGCATAATCAAACATAGCCTAAATGTCTTGACCCAGTGGAAGATAAAAATCGATCTTCAGACGTTTTACAACACGTGTTGCTTTGCAACATCAGGAGAAAACATGAAGACGAAGATATTCGAGAAGGTGTCTCCAGCTCGTGTCCCACAATTATCTCAAAGCTGATGCATATTTGTGGGAAATAATTTTTTAAAACTAATATTTAATCTTTATGTTACCATTATTAACTGATAATGGTTTAAATGTTTTACAGGCTATAGTGTGTTGTTTCACTGACGGAAGAGCTAAAATAAACAAATGCTTATGAAATGGATTATTTAAAAATGTAGGCTATATATCTGGCATAGACTACAGTATTTAAAATAGCATATATGCTTTAGTTATACTCTCAATTTAATTTACAGAGCAATCCCTGCAAAGTTTTTAGTTTAACTATACAAGAGGATTAGTGTGTGTCGTGACTCACAACGGGGCGTGGCATCACGATGGTGGCGCTCCATCGTGATGTTGGTCAGCCATCACGATGGATGATGATTTTGTCCATCGGCACAACCCTATAGCTTAGCATAATGAATGGAATCCTATGTTGCCAGCTAGCATGCCCCGGGTAAAAGTGATCCAAAACAAACAAAAAACATCCACCTAATTACTTCTTGTGGCCTTTGTATTCACAAGTACAAATAGCGATGCAGATTAAGACTAGGTGATTTCCTAGGCAGATATTGACTTGGGACTATATTATGGGGAAGCACTGGCGAAGCACTGCTACCTGGGCGCAGAGATATCATGTAGCACATGCACAACATATGTTGATGGAAGTTGTGGGATTTCATGTGTTGTGTGATATCTCTGCACCCAAGGGGCTTCGTCTGTCAATATCTGCCTAGTAAAGTCTTAATCTGCATCGCTATTTGTATTCTATGTGAATACGCAGGCCACAAGAAGTAATTAGGTGGGTTTTTTTTTTTTGATCAATTTCACCCGGGCCATGCTAGCTGGCAACAAAGCATTCCATTCATTATGCTAAGCTAAGCTAGCGGCGACCCTGCCAAACAAAAACAATGCATGCACTGAGACAAAAATGCATCTGCCCACATATCTAAATGTAGGAAAGAAGTTGAATAAGCCCTATTTCTAAAAACGGTGTTCCTTTTAAAAAAAACACTATAAAAACATCCGTCTTAACGCTCAGGACGGATTGTGAAACTACATGCTCTTAAAAAAGAATTTCAAATAAAAACAAAAAGCAATATTCATGATGATGTTTAATGTTATATTGGCGGCAAAATCATAATCTGTACCTGTGAGTTTGAGCTGAGAGCGAACTTAGCCAGTGTGCAGGCTTTAGACAGATCGATCAACAGCAGGAAGAACGGCAGCGCCTCACTGGAGGAACACAAGGACACGGTTTACAGACAAACTCAAGACACGGAGAAGATTATGAACGAGGGAGATGGAGGAGATCATACTTCAGTCCTGTGAGCTCTTTGCCCAGGAAGTGAACGACCACAGTGCTGAACACAAAGCTGGAGAAGATGGTAAACAGACCTGCGATCCCTGGACATGAAACACAAAGAAAAACAATAAATGCCTAGTCAAGATGAGAGACAATAATTAATCCTAAATCCTATAAAGACCATCTAGTTCTCCAAGATAAACACTAACTTCTTAAATAATCTTTTTTGCCCTTGTTGAACATCCTACTTCATGTTGAAATGAATCACATTAAGGAAGTAAAATGAGTTGAACACAGAGAGAAACTCACCCAGTATGTATTTTGAGCCGAGCTGACGAAGGTTTTTGAACTGGACGTAGATGTAAATAATGGCTATGCATCGTGTGACGGTTAAAATGATCATGTCACTGCTTACAATTTTCTAAAAAAAATGAGTAACACCAACAATCTGCATGTTAATATTGGTTTTATATAATAACTTGCTTCTATAAAGATCATGTTTCCTAATTACACAGCACACTGCAGCGTATAAACTGAGCTAGACTACAGTAGCAATAAAACTGTTCAAATAGGAACAAAGCCATAAACCCGGTGTGTAAATATACAAAGAAATCGATTTCTATGTCGATGAATTACTGAAGTGGAACAGATCCATATAATAACAACAGTGTATTCTGGTTCTTATAATCCGATCCCTGTACCTCCTGTACTTTGGGACACTGATGGTTCCAGCCACAGATCTGGTCATTAGTAGCGAAAGCGTTCATGGACATCAGACACATCGTCACGGCAACCGTTCCCACGATCACCTCCCACGGATGAGAGGCGACGAACAGGCCATGCAGCCTGAAGAGACGCGACAGCATCATCACAGCCTTCAGCGGATCACCTGTTAATATAGGAAATTCAGCTATTTTATTAGTCTTTCTCAATTTACAACATTTAGAAACAAAAAAATTGACAATTTTGATCAAAACAGTGATGGATATTACTCAAAGAATCAATATTATTCAGCAAATCAATGACAAGCTAGTGTTTTTCTTTTCTCTTTGCTCATTATAAATGTTTATGTTGGTTAACACTTCATGAGCTAACTATAATGGATTTAAATAATTATTGTCATAGATGAGAAAATGTTACTGAAATTAAAGTGAAGAGACGTCAAAACTATCACACATAAAGCATATCCATCAGTAGTTATGAAAGCTCACTGATGACAAACTAAGGTTGGCTCACTAGCATTAGCATGAACACATTTATAATCATTTAAGTTATAATAGTAATCGGGATCACCATAAACACACTATGTTGCCTTTATAACACACTAAAGATGAATTATTCATATCGTGTCTCACTAAGTTTGTAAAACTAAGAATGAGATGCTAGCATGTTAAGCTAATGTAGCATAAGCTAAAGGAGTCACAGCTGTCATTGAGCCTCATATTCAACAACAACGCCGACACATGACAAGACGACTCATCATATCGCCTGAAGTAAGACACTTAAGAATAAAAGTTGCAGATTGAATTGTTAATGTCTGAAATAGTCTCACATACCCTCATCTGTTCTCCTCTGATCAGTGTCCGTTTACTCGGTGACTGTAACTGACGTAATCAGCCCTCAACGGGCTCGCGCACGACCCTCCCGGAGCAAGCAGGCTCCGCCCACTGCCGTGACGTCACCACAGACGAAGAGATCAACAGTGTTGCGGAAAATGAGCCGGTGGCTTTGTTATTTAACTACATGAGTTAATTTGTTGTTCTTCTCTTGGCATTGCTATTAATGTATGGGGAGGAACACTGGACAGTGTAGCTCATTTACTGCGAAATAAATATTTCATGATAAATGATAAATTACATATAATTCACTAACTAAATGAAGCTGCGAACACAAATGCAAAATTCTGAAGTAAATAAATAAGTAAATCCAAAAGTTCTAAATAAAAAAATATATAAATAAATGTGCAAATAAATACATAAATCCACATATTTCTTTATACATAAATAATTCAATGTGCGTGGAGATAAATAATTAAATATATAAAAGGATTGTTGGGGGAGATAAAGGAAATGCTAAACTGCAAGTTTCACAGTTTATTCATTTGAAAGAATGGGTCGCTCTCAGGAGCTCAGTGAACTCTAGTGTGGGACCGGGATAGGTTGCCATCTGTGCAATAAGTCTATTCGTGAAATTTCCTCACTACTAAATATTCCACGCTCAACTGTTAGTGGGATTATAACAAAGTGGAAGCAATTGGGAACAACAGCAACTCAGCCACGAAGTGATAGGCCACGTAAAAATCAAAGAGCGGGGTCAGCGCATGCTGAGGTGCACAGAAGTCGGCAACTTTCTGCAGAGTCAATAGCTACAGACCTCCAAACTTCATGTGATCATCAGATGAGCTCAAGAACAGTGTGTAGAGAGCTTCATGGAATGGGTTTCCATGGCGAGCAGCTCATCCAAGCCTTACATCACCAAGAGCAATGCAAAGCGGGGGATGCAGTGAAGTAAAGCACGCCGCTACTGGACTCTAGAGCAGAGGAGACGTGTTCTCTGGAGAGACCAATCACGCTTCTCTGTCTGGCAATCCCATGGACTTGACTGGCCTGACCTGACCTCAACCCGATAGAACACCTTTGGGATGAATTAGAGCGGAGACTGTGAGCCAGACCCTCTCGTCCAACATCAGTGCCTGACCTCACAAATGAACTTCTAGAAGAATGATCAATAATTCCCATAAACACACTCCTGAACCTGGTGGAAAGCCTTCCCAGAAGAGTTGACTAATAGAATATTCAAATGTAACAGTCATTGCCATAACATAGTTAACTGCCCTTGTCGTCCATAATAAAAGAAAACATCCCGATCAAGTGAAGGGATTTGTGGAAACTGTGGTTCCTAATTTTTGTGATCCAACATTTGCCTAGCATTTCAGGATGAAAAGACAAACACCTCAGGTGAAGGATAATCCACCTCGTACCTCTGAGACTGTGTTATGATCTATATGACATTTTTATTGTGAGTATTAGGCTTATCAATATTGCTGATCACTGTTGTGCTTTTGCAAAGATGAGATTTTGCATTTGTAATAAAGCGTAATGAAGAATGGTACACTGAATCAAGGCCGGTTAAGATGGAGGAGGCTGCATGCATGTGTAATATGTCACAGTCAATCACAGTTAGGAAGGTGTCTGTTTATTACACTCCAGAATACTCTGTTTTGATTGGTCAGATGCACCATACGGTCTGATATTTCTGAATAATGACCACATATCCAGGGATTAAGTGATATTTCGCAGTGTCTGAAAATTTGCCTTTTATCTATTTAGGAAATAGCCATTTAATAAGTGGGATAATGTAAAGTCAGTCAGCTGTTAGATATTGCACAATAAAACCCTGCAGAGTGATACAATGATGGGTCTTAATTGCCCTGTCAGGTTTTTGTGTGTGATATTGCACAGGTGACTGTTCATTATTATTTACATTTTGAATGGAATGTTGATATATTTCGTTTGATACATTTAGGAAAACTCAGTTTCCCCTCAGTCAGAAAACATACCTTTCATTTTAAGAGCAATATTAGTAAAGTCTTTATTATTATCATCTTGATGCTTTGTTTATAACAACAATTAACTTGTAATTCTGATTAATACATTGACAATGACTGTTTAGTTGAGTTCTCATTACAAGTCAAGTCAACTTTATTAATATAGCGCTTTTAACAATGCAGATTGTTTCAAAGTTTTGATTATCATACAGTGACAATGTGGGCTTAGATCTGTAATTAGATCAGTAATTTAGGTTAATTTAGTTTAATAATTAGATTTATTTGGAAATGTATTAAATGTTTATTTGAAAAATTGAGTTACAGTTCTCAGTAACTTCAGTACTAATTTCTACATTCATGGATTTAGTTAATCTTAAATATGTAACTAACGTGTTTTTCTCTCTCTTTGTCTGTGTGTGTGTGTGTGTGGATGAACACTGATGTTTTGCCTATGGCAAGCACCACTACTACTAATAATAATAATCATCATCATCATCATCATCATCATCATCATCATCATCATCATCATCAGTTTAAATAGTAGATCGGTAAGTTAGCTTTTTCAAGTCAACTTTTAAAAAAATCACCGTTTTCAATTTATCATCATATTCTCTTTTTTTCATGGCTACAAAAATATTACTACGGGTACTAATGTAAACTAAATACATTATTATTATTATTATTATTATTATTATTATTAATGTGCTCGGTACAGTCAGATGTCGAGGCAAGAGTCGCGTCGCGACTGTTGATGTCATTGGATAATCAACGCTTTGCGTCTCTCCCTCCTCTTTCCCGATTGGTTACCACTGAACCATCTAAAGCCGTTATACGTTTTTTCCGCTGTCACTCAAAACTCTGCCCCGCCCACCAGGAAATCACAGGTTAGTGTGTGCAATGCGGAATGAAATGTCCTTCCAAAACAGGAGAAAGTGAGTGTGTGCTGCTTTTCATTATTTCACTTTTGATATTGCAATTCAATCTGCTATATTGTGTCTGCTCTTATCTTCGTTTTAAGCACATATAAATGTGTATATGACTGGGGGACACTATTCTAAAAGAGCCTAGTGTATGTGTGTTGAGCTAAGCTAATGTGCTTGTGGTGTCTAAGGACATGGACACATAGAGGGTCAGTTTATTCAGGAATCAGTATAAATGCAATAAGGCGGATCAAAGCAGAAAATAATGAAATAAATTACCTTAAAATAAACAGGTTTTTTCCTGTCTATGTGATCTTTGTTGTTGCCAGTGACTTCTGATATTCATGTATGATGTAGTTGTAGGGTTATATGTTGAATTCTCATCACATACCTTTATATTTCTGAGAAAACGGATTCCTTTACTCTGCAGTAGCAGCATTGTCAAATTTCATAGAGTTATGTCTTGAACTGTCAGACTTGGCAGATGAAGGGGCGTGTGATTTGCTTAGGCTTGCTGCGTAAATGTCTATCTATTTATCTATACAATCAAAAAAATAGAGATCATACAAAATGCATGTTATTTTTATAAAGTACTGTCCTGAATAAGGCATTTAGCAAAAAGTTTTTATTTTACATATACATATGTTCCACAAGACAAAAAAACGCTTGTAAAAGTTATGAACCCTGATTCTCAGTACTGTGTTGTTTTATTTTATTTTGTGATGGTTGTTCTTGAGTCTCTTGTTTGTCCTGAGCAGTTAAACTGACCAACGCTCTTAAGGAAAATCCTCCAGGTCCTGCAAACGCTTCAGTTTTCCAGCATCTTTTGCACATTTGAACCCTCTCCAGCTGATTTTGAGATCCATCTTTTCACACTGAGGACGATTGAGGGACTCAAACACAACTATTAAAAAAGGTTGAAACATTCACTGATGCTCCAGAAGGAAACACCACGCATTAAGAGACGGGGGTGAAAACTTTTAAACAGGATGACGATGTCCAAATTGTTCTTATTTTGTTTAAATATAAATTAAAAAAAATTCAGTACTGCCCTTCAGAAGCAACAGAAGATATTAACTTATTTCCCAGATGTTGCAGATTCTGCAAACAGTTCACAAACTTTTTCTTGCAACTTTATCTATCTGTCTGTCCCCTCATTTTAACTACATTTTACTGTGCCAGAATTGACACACATTTTGTATATGGTGTGTTTCAGTCTGTTTATATAAGCAAAGCTTCTAATCTAAACCACTAAGATGATATGAAATGTCTTTTGGTCTCCAAGGCAATGAAAATGCGGAGCGCTGCAACACTGCCACGTGGAATTCAAAGCTGTGTTTGTGGATGAGTGCTGCTGATCTCCAGTCAGTGTCACGTCCAGCCTAGAGGCCAGAACTGAGCTCCTGCTCCAGTTGTTCCAGGATCCGTTTGGAGCGACTCGGATGTGAAAGCGTCTGCAGGAGGGAGGGGCGGAGCTGAGATGTCATTCAGAAGTGCAGAGGGCATGTCCATCATGCAGGCCTTAGCCATGACCGTGGCTGAGATACCTGTGTTCCTGTATTCCACTTTTGGACAGGTACGCAGCAGAACACACCTCCTACGCCACACAGCGGCTCAATACACACACTACTACTATACATAAACTCTGATACAACAGTGTCAGCTAAGCTAACAAATAAAAGTGAAAAATGGGCCTATTTATCACTCACAATGTCTAAGGGTGTTTGCGAAGGCACTATTAAACATCGTTGCGGTTGTTGTGGAAAAAGTCCAAATGTCTTAGCGTCAGAGTTGAAGTTCCAGGTCTCGCAAGATGTTAACTTTACTGTAGAAACCAAAAAAGTGAGATGCCAGCTGAACATCTAACCAGCTCTGGTAAAACTTACACTGTTTTCTTATCGTTCTGCATCCAATGAGCATCCTTCTATTTATCTTTCGTGCTAGACTCCTCACAGTTTTTGCCACAATTATATGGAAACGCTAGCATTTTCAGGAGCAGCTGAGTAATACTGTGACTGGGTTGGCATCAGCAACTGGTGGAAAAGTCCCTAACTTCACATTTCTTAAAAAAACTCTTATATCACAGTTTTTTAGTGCTTATCACCTGTACCTCATACAATAAGTGCAATTTACTTGTAATTTCCATACTTTGATGGGCCCGGTTTTTTTATGCACTGCCTAGTTATACTTAAATGAATTACTTCAACACTATCTTCACCTAAAGAATTTAATAATACATTTTTTAAAATTGGATTTTGAAGGGTGTGAAAAGAGTTGATATATTTTACACAGAGCTGTAAACTATAAATGAAAGTGACATTTGATGAAGCATAAAATAAAGCATGTAAAATGTGATCATATTGATAGAATGTAAAAATATGGGACAGCTCCATTTTGAATGTAGATTTCAACCAGTGCTATTTTAGTACCATTATAGTATGTTTTTGTCCATTTTGAGTTAGCTTTTAAAATATTTTAATAATATTAATTTGAGTAATATTTTTGGTCTTCTTTTCAGTTTGTTTTAGTCATTTTATTTTGCGCTTTTGTCATTTTTATAGTTTTTGCTTTTTAAAATATTTCTATTTAGCTTTAATTAGTTTTTATTTCAGTTGTAGTTTTTTTAAACGTTTTTTTTGTGATTTATTTCACTTACTTGCCAAGGCTTTAGGTTTTTAAGTTTAAGCTTTTAAATCTAATAGTTATATCTTATTTTATATTTTAGCTTTATTTCAATTACCGAAAATGTTTTTAGTTTTAGTTAACAATAATAACACTGATTTTAACACGTACACTTAATGAAACAAAGTAAAAATAAAAAAGATTTATTTATGCAATTATTCTTGGATTGTCATTCCATTTTCCCTACTTTGCTAAGAATATTTTGGATTAAACGGATTATTCATTGCAAATAAATCTCTTGCAGTTTGTTGATGTTTTCAGTCATTTTAAGTAGTTAAAATAATGAATGCAAAGTGAAGACAGCAAATAACAGTTTCTCTCATTTTTGACTCATCTGTCATTCTCTCAGTCTATATTCTCTCAGCTGAAGTTGAGTCCTAGTCTGAAGAAGGTGCTGTTCGCCACGGCACTGGGCAGCGTCGCTCTGGCACTGACCGCACATCAGTTAAAGAGGCGGGGCAGGAAGAGGAAGCAGGTGCTTGGTAAAGAAGCACAGAAATCTGTGGGCATCCCAGAACAGCTGCTCCGAACCAGCCGGCCAGCCTCACTCAAGAGAGGTTAGGATGTTCACGTATTTTGTCTCAATTTTGCCAGCAAAATATTACCTGTTAAACCAGAGCTGAACTGTTGAGTGTTTCGTTTCACAATGAATCCCGCATTTTGAGCGAATTAATCGGGTGAAACAATGATTCAATGGCCCATTCATAAAGAGAGTCATTTACTTCATTCCTGAATGTTAAACGAATCAAATGAACAAATGACTCAATGACCTACTGGCAGTTAGTTTCTTATTTAGAATATAACTTCGTAAAAATAAAAAATATATAATATTTCGGGGATATTTTGCCCCATGTTTTATTTATACTTACTCACCCTCATGTAGTTTCAATCTTGTATGACTTTCTGTCTTATGTGTAACATAAAAAAATATATATTTTGAAGAAAGTTGATGACCAAACTGTTTTGTCTGTAAATATACAGTGATCAGGTATAACATTATGAACACTGACAGGTGAAGTGCATAACACTGATTATCTCTTCATCACGGCACCTGTTAGTGGGTGAACATTTTTACCCCTATTAGGCAGCAAGTGAACATTTTGTCATCAAAGTCGATGTGTTAGAAGCTGGAAAAATGGGCAAGCATAAGGATTTGAGCGAGTTTGACAAAGGCCAAATTGTGATGGCTAGACGACTGGGTCAGAGCATCTCCAAAACTGCAGCTCTTGTGGGCCACTGTAGCTCAAATTGCTCAAGAAGTTAATGCTGGTTCTGATAGAAAGGTGTCAGAAGGTAGGAAACCTTGGGTCCTGTCATCCATGTGGATGTTACTTTGACACGTGCCACCGACCTAAGCATTGTTGCAGACCATGTGCACCCTTTCATGGAAACGGTATTACCTGGTGGCTGTGGCTCTTCAGCAGGATAATGCGCCTGACACAAAGCAAAAATGGTTCATTTGAAGTGTTGACTTGGCCTCCAAATTCCCCAGATCTCAATCCAATCAAGCATTTTTTTAAAATATATCATTTTAGCCAAGGCGTCTTGTATTTTATTTTTTGTGATAATTTTTATCAGTCTATTTCAATTTTTTTTAATGATATGTCACCTGTAAAATGCTGTATACAAAAAAAATGGATATTTTTTTCCCTTTTCAGGTCCGGTTCCCGGGCGGCAGATGATGAGTCCAAGCACCCGCAGTAATGACACACTCAGCGGCGTCTCGTCTCTTGCACAAAGCAAACACTCGAGCTCTTCACACAGCATCGCCTCTGTGCGTAAATCTCACCAATACAAGCATTGTCTTCATTTTTATTTGTCAACAAAACTGCATTAAAAGGCTTAACTAACCGTTTTTAACTGTTTGGATCTGCCTCAGATGCGAGTCCCCTCTTCTCCAAACCAATCAGTGAACACTGGGATGCTGTGGGAGGCGGAGCCAGTGGCAGAGGAGGCGGGGGTCGGAGAGGATGCCAATGCGGAGAACCTGTATCTCATGGGTAATGTAGTTTAGTCTTGTGATCTATTGTATTATCTTCCATACTTCAATACTGCATAATTTTTTACATGCTACACTACTAATAAAAGCATTATTTGTAAGCAGAAGAGACTTGAGATGTGTGCAGCTGATTGTGGTCTTCTCTCGTCTTTTCCTCCTGCAGGAATGGAGCTTTTTGAGGAAGCCCTTCGGAAGTGGGAACTGGCTTTAAACATCAGACACAGAGATCCCTCCGGTGCATCTGGCTCTAGCAGTCTCGCCCCACAAGGATCAGAACTCGCTGAGCGTCATTCGGTTAATATCTCTTATTCTTAAACATCACTACAGAAGGAGGTGCTAAGTAAAAACACCAGGATCCATGTGTTCATCTCACTCTCTTCTTCCCTGTGTGATTCCAATTTGATTTTCAGCCTGAACTTCATAATCATCAGTTTGCGGAGAAGCTGGAATCTCTGCTGCACCGAGCCTACCATCTACAGGAAGACTTCGGCAGCAGCATCCCACCGGACAGCCTGCTCGCTGATCTGGGTCAGACGCGCACAAGTGCATGCTTATACAGGGTTGCCAAATGTGATTTGGGCTCGGTCTCATGCTCTCACCCAATCTCACTCCAAATAAAAAGACAATACAAAATAAATCTGCTGATAGGATTTTCTGACCATCACAGTATGGGATTAAATTCCCGCTGAAAGTATTGTGGTCACGGATAAAAAAAATAATAAGAGTGATAATAATAATAATAATACAAAATTAAAAAACACATGTAAAAATATATTGCACAAACTGAAAAAAAAAAAAAGCAAAATAATCAGAATTGCAAACTATGTGTCCACGAATCAAATTACAATAAGCATGAATCAAAAAATTTAAATCGCATAAAAAACAAAAAACAATCATGAATCAAAACTTTATACATATTAAAAATGATATTGCACAAATCTTACATTTATGTTTGTGCACCATTCAAATTTATTTCCACACTTCGATGCAGTAATTTAGACTAAATATGCATTTTATTGCATCTTCATGCTAATTTGTTTTATGAAGAGTAACTATAACCTTAATAAAGATTAATTTTCTGTCTATAATAAGTGGTGTAGTGAGTTAAAACTGAATTTCTGATTTCCAGCTGTGGACAAACAAGCCGTATGCTGTTTATATTGTAGGTTAAGTAACACTTTACACTAGAGCTGCATGATTAATCGTTAAAAGATCTCGATTCAGACACCCAAGCCATCTTATTCCTAAATGACAATAATTAAACCTTTGACAAGTACGATCACAGTGGTTATTCAGATCTGTGTTGGCGCTGCCACTGAGCCAAAATAGCATACAGTATCATTATTTCTGTCTTACAATAATTCATGTTTTCACAGAAGTACTGTGATAAAAGGTTATAGTTCAGATATAAACACTGAAGTCCACAGTAGTAACTGAAGTAAATCACCAATTGATTTAGGATTTATGAACCTAGTATTTATGAGGATCTATAGACAGAAATGCAATATTATATACATAACTATGCTTTCATAGTGCTAGTCACTCTCTGCTGTCTCATCTTTGTCCTGTGTCGGCCACCGTAGCTTCTCTATGTGCTTCGAAAGGGAGGGGTGAGCAGTTGCAATTCACAAACCCCACCGCTAGATGCTGCTAATGAATTATCTTTAAGGCAATATGAGGTAGCTGTGTAATCAGCATTAAGATTATTTGCAATTATTATTAAAGTCATTTACAGTAAGATGTCATCAAAATCTCACTCCAGCCAGGCAACCAAAGTTGGCAACCCTGGTTTATGTCACGTGTGCTGTCTGTAGCTTACTTAATGAAGTAGTTTGTGTGCAGAGAGTGAAGGAACGCTGATTCTGCCCACAGTGGGAAGCTCCCATCCGATCCAAGACGACGATGCCACGACGGTCACGTCTGATGACTCGTTTTTCTCTGCCGCTGAGGTCAGGACAAACACACACACACACTGGTGTCAATAAACATGTGCAAGATCTCCTGCATGTAAATGATGTCACTTCTCACGTTGTCTCTATAGTTGTTTGAGGCGTTCTCACTAGAGGACACATATCATCTGCTGAAGCCGGCAGCTCTGTATGAAGAAGCCCTGAGTGTAGTGCGAGATGAAGGCGTGGCCTGCAGATCACTGAGGTAGTGCATACTACACACAACATACTGACACCCTGAATATTACATACTGACACCCTGAAATGTAACTGTATCATCGTCCAGCTCTTTAAATAAAGTTGGATATATATGTTCAACTCATGTAAAGCAATATATATTTCAAATCTCAATTGCTTGTATAGTTGCAAAACGTAACTGTATTGTCACCCAACTTTAGTTTGCTAAAGTTATGAAGAGATTAAGACATTATAAACATTATCATCATGATTTTCTATAAAGCTGCTTCAAAACAATGTGTATTGTAAAAATACTATATAAATTTTGAAATATTTTAACTAATCATCTTGTAATGAATGTCATTTCAGTACTACTTTCTGAATATTAATTATCATATGTAGTAAGAGACAACAATACTCAAGCACTATAAAAGGTTCAGCCACAAACTCAACTGACCGGCTTCTCTCCTGATTGTCTCTTCAGACCTTAGAACTGCACATGATTTATGAGCTTCTACAACTTTTGACCTCCTAACTGAACTCCTTTCCACAAATTGATCATAGATATTAAGTGTAAACAATAACCATAATCAAAGTACTATCTCTATATTTAAGTGCAAATAGAGACTAATCTAAGTGCTAAGATATGGTTAACTACACAGCCCAGCCTAAGATAGTTTTCATATTAGGAGATATTCGCATGCCTTTATGGAGTCGCTTTCAAACAGTGGTAACTTATTGAAATTGCATTTGAATGCACGCTTGGGTTTACTTACGCGATTGTGCGAACTCCGCAAATAGGGAGCAGTGAGGCTGAACCCTCATTTTACAAGATAAGACATTTGTCTGACACGCAACAAATCCTCCGCCACAGTCCTGTCAGTCTTCTTGTCACGCGATCAGTGATCAGTGGCAGTGCTGCGCACTGGCCGCCTCACAGCTTGTATTGGATAAGCTGATTGAATTGAAGCGACCATTATCCACTGGAATTTAATTGATTTTATTTCTATAAAAAGCAAAATGACAGTGGAGGCGTAATGTAAATGTTACAATGGTATACTCTATCCTAACTTCACCCTCACTCTCCGACATGATGCGAGACAGCTTTTCCCCTCGAAGAGATCTCGTCACACCCCTAGTATACACTGATCAGGACCCAAGGTTTCCCAGATGAACATTGCCCAAAGCATCACACTGCCTCCGTCGGCTTGGCTTCTTGCCATAGTGCCATACACAACAAACTCCAATCTACTGTGTATTCTGACACCTTTCTATCAGAACCAGCATTAACTTCTTGAACAATTTGAGCTCCAGTAGCTCGTCTGTTTGATCGAACCACACGGGCCAGCCGCTCCCCACGTGCATCAATGAGCCTTGGCCGCCCATGACCCTGTGGCCGGTTCTCCACTGTTCCTTCCTTGGAGCACTTTTGATAGATCCTGACCACTGCAGACCGGGAACAGCCCACAAGAGCTGCAGTTTTGGAGATGCTCTGACCCAGTCGTCTAGCCATCACAATTTGGCCCTTGTCAAACTCGCTTAAATCCTTACACTTGTCCATTTTTCCTGCTTCTAACACATCAACTTTGAGGACAAAATGTTCACTTGCTGCCAAATATATCCCACCCACTAACAGGAGCCGTGATGAAGAGATCATAAGTGTTTTTCACTTCACCTGTCATAATGTTATGCCTGATTGCTGTATATCACTTTACATGCGTATTCTGTTTGCATATGGATAAAGTTGAACATATATATCCAACTTTATATAAAGAGCTGGGTGATACAGTTAAGGATTTCTGTTAACAAATTTGAAAACAAGCAGCTTTATCATAATTACCTCAGAGATGGCCTGTAACGGGGCCATTGAGTCAAAAAGGTTGAGAACTGCTGACCTACACAAAACATGCTAATGAATACTAATATCCTAAACCCTCCACTCCATTAGCATTGATTTTAAAGTGAGATGGGACCAAGTGTACTACTGCACATACTGACCAGATGTTCCCCACACATTCTCCTTTGGGATTTGAGGATTTCCATGTTAGCTCAGGGAGCCTGGGCTGATGGGAACACACACTCAATGTCCTTTTTGTGCCTCTGTTTTACAGAACTGAACTGCTGGAGTGTTACAGCGATCAGGACTTCCTTGCCAAGCTGCACTGCGTTCGACAGGCCTTCCAGGTCAGCACACTGTCACACATGATTACACACACACACACACACACACACACACACACACACGCACGCACACATGTTGTGTTTCCATGTTTTATGGGAACAGGGCTGTTGGTGAGATCTGTGTGTGTTTGTTGTGTGTAGGTGCTGCTGCTGGATGAGACACACAGAATGTTCTTCATGGAAACAGGGAATCGGATGATTTCTGGACTGCTGGCCAAAGCCAACAAGGTGCTGTTAAATTATTTAAAAAAACTATTTTGTCACAGATAAATTTAAAGCTAGGGTAGGCAATGCATTTCATAAGTTTTTGTTATGCTGTTTGAAAATGTCTTCACATCCTGATAGCAATCAATAATTAGCAGTGGTCTAAAACATGTCCATATATCTTAGGTGGAAGTCTCAGGGCCAAAAAATGTTCATTCATTCATTCCATTTGGTCCGAATGCAATAATAAGGAGGGCCTACATGCCTGTCAACATATGTAATTCCATACCTCATTCATTATTGTGCAGATCTATCACGTCATCAGCGCATCCCATAAGGCTATGCAGAGTTGTAAAAAAGACTCCAGTCACCGAGCACTGCAAACAAAACAGCAGCCGCCTTTTACAGCTCCTCCTGAACCTAAACAACGAGCTAATGCTGTGTTCTCGCCATGCCGTAACCGTAATTACAAAATGTCAACTCGTGACGTTCAGTGAGTCAGATGCAGCATCCCAATTCGCCTACTTATACTACGACCTAAAAGTATGTACTCTTTTTGTTCAGAAAAAGTACGCACTTTTGAGTGTGTAGCAGAAGCTTTGGGACATACTACTTTTTCCTCTATAACACACTTTGTCATTTAGTTACGTGAATCCCGTCACCGTTTATCTTTACAGAAGTTCACAATGCTGCTGCAGGTGAAATATAATGTGGATAATAATTGAATAAATATCTTTTTGTCAGGTTAAATACTCATAATTCACTCAAACCCCTTTATCTAAACCTCTCTACTTAACCGTCGGACTCGCACATCTGTCATGTTTGTAGTTTTTTTTAACACTTTTTATCCGCGTTTGTAGTTCTAATCAATTCTCGTCCAACTCGCAATGGGTTGTGGGCAATATCAGCCGTTAGAGTGTGCGTCGATCCGCACTTTTCGATCTGCAAAGTAGAACATCCGCGTATCTTTGGAATACTCTTTTCAACATGCTAGGATTTGGGACATACTAATTATATTTTCGATAACTATTTAGGACAGATAGTATGTGAATTGGGACACAGCAAGAGCTCTTTAGGGAGGGTGGGATCTTATGCTTTGCTAGCCTCTACAAAACTGCACAACCTTGCCTTAAAGACAACCTATTATGCTTTTTTTACATGTTCATGTTCTTTAGTGTGTCATTTTGCTGTTTGAGCCTGAAAAAGATCTGAAAGTCCAGAGGGAGTTACTCTCTATATTAGTGTCACAGTTTCTGAACTCCCTGAATTTAGTTAGGAGTGTAGTTAGTTGTTAGTAGTGTGTTAAAACTCGCAGTTATGGTAAAGGGAGTAATTTTTTCCCAAACACCCTCAAAGTGGTTGTCCAATTATAACACATTGATCCAGCCGACCAATCAGAACACAATGTACTTCAGAAGGAGGAGCTTCATAGAGACAGGAGCTAAATGGAGCATTACTGACAGACTGGGAAGAGAGGAGCTGCAACAATGACAAATATGGGAAAAATAATGTGTTTTTGGGCATTCAAGCATGAAAACCTTGTCTAATCAGGTCTAACTTTGTAAAAGGGCATAAATGGCCTCTTTAACTGTAATGTGACATTTCTGAATAAAACTGAATATACAGTGGTTAATAATGTATGCAGGATTATCCGCTTGTTAAGTCGTGACGTAAGGAACGCCGTTTCTGGGTCCAAGCCTCGACTCGTTTCACTTGAGAATGCCATCGACGGCCGTTTATGAGCGTTATTTATTCATATTAAAAATCAAACATTTAAAAAAGTTAAACATTTTAAAAACGTACAGTCTACACAACAGTCTCAGTGCTCACAGTGTCACAGACATTAATATTTTAACGATTTATAAAATATGATTCACTGTCTGGCCATCTGGAATTTTGCTATGGAGATAAAGGTTATGATAATTTTTTTCTTTTGTAGTTTTACACCATATTGTGTGTATATATGAGCACCGTTTGTTGTTTTCTAGTGGTATGAGAGAGCATTTGGACCCGGAAGCGCTGCTGCGTGACGTCAGACTTAACAACTGAATATTATTCATGAGAAGTGGGTGTGATATTATTGGTTAATATTATTTTTATTAACCAATTAACAGAAAGGAAAGTTGTTTCAGTGTTGGAGAAAGTTACTACATTCTAATAAAATTATAAATAAATAAATTATATATGTTTTCTCATAAAATAACATGCATTAATGAATTGTGCAAAATAAAACTAGAGACTTAAGGTTTTGTCTTTTGATTGTGTGTGAATGTTTAGAGTCCAAAGGCATTTCTGGAGAGTTATGATGACATGTTGCAGTACACGCAGAGAGAAGAGACGTGGCCAGTCACCAAGATGGAGCTGGAAGGACGAGGGGTGTGTCCTGTTTCCTTGTCTTTCTGTCGTTCCTTCTTTTTTGTCCTTTTCCATTGGCTAAACAATACTCTGTGTTCAAGTTGAGCTGCAAGCAGGTATTCTTGACTGTCCCGGTGTTGTTGTTGTTAAGTCAAACCTAAACTATTAAAAATCATTTATTAAAACTTGTTATTAATTGAAGTAAAGATGAAATTAAAAACTTTTTAATGAAATGTATTAAAGCTAAAAAAAAATTAAAGCTTGTCATTTTTTTTAAAGCTAAATAGAAATATTTTGAAAAAATAAAAAAAAACTAATAAAAATGACAAATGTATAACAAAATTACCAAAGCAAACTATAATATAAAAATAAAAGCTAATTCTAAATACTAATATAATACTAAAATAACTTCCTGTCTCTTTGTTTAGACTTTTGACCTTTGATTGTGCTCTAGGTGGTCTGTATGAACTTCTTTGACATTGTGCTGGACTTTATCCTGATGGATGCGTTTGAAGATCTGGAAAGTCCTCCGTCTTCAGTGGTCGCGGTTCTGAGGAACCGATGGCTCTCGGACAGTTTCAAGGAGACGGTATGAAAGCGTCCAAACCTATTGGATCTACACAATTGAAAATAAAGGTTTTGTTTCAAGAACCATCTGTGTTCTGGTGCTTTACAGAACGCAGAAAACAAAACACTGATCTGAACAACCTGTCATGACCCTTTTTAACTGAGAACCATATTGCAACCCAAGAATCCTAAAAAGTCAAACATTGGTTCTTGATAAGAAGGAGGTTATTTGCTGATTTTTGAGAGGTTTTCCTTGACGTATTTTGGTCTATAATTTCTCTCTTTGTATTTCTTAATTTCTGTTTTATCTTTCTGTGTTTATATAAGGCATTGGCTACAGCCTGTTGGTCTGTCCTAAAAGCCAAAAGGAGACTGCTAATGGTGAGTGTGAAAAACAACACATCCAGGCTGTGTTCAGATCTGGAAACTTTTGAGGAATGAGTTTCGTATATTCTGATTTAGTATCTCTTGTTTTGTGTTTGTTGCTCAGGTTCCTGACGGTTTCATTGCCCATTTCTATGCCATCTCTGAACATGTGAGTCCAGTTTTGGCTTTCGGGTTTCTGGGCCCCCGACAGCACCTCAGTGAGGTGTGCACCATATTCAAGGTAAGACGTTATCAGGTTTGTCCACACTCCGCCATTACACCTGAGATAAACTTCCCAGTAATCCAGGAAGAAGTGTAATCCAGATCAGGACATGCTAATCTGATCTCTGTGACACACTGATGTCTGCGATCTGATCACAAACCTTGTCAGTGTGTTTGTGTGTGTATATATATATACACAGGTCCATCTAAAAAAATTAGCATATTGTGATAAACGTTCATTATTTTCCATAATGTAATGATAAAAATTAAACTTTCTTATATTTTAGATTCATTGCACACCAACTGAAATATTTCAGGTCTTTTATTGTTTTAATACTGATGATTTTGGCATACAGCTCATGAAAACCCAAAATTCCTATCTAAAAAAATTAGCATATTTCATCCGACCAATAAAAGAAAAGTGTACAAAAAAGTAAACCTTCAAATAATTATGTTCAGATATGCACTCAATACTTGGTGGGGAATCCTTTTGCAGAAATGACTGCTTCAATGCGGCGTGGCATGGAGGCAATCAGCCTGTGGCACTGCTGAGGTGTTATGGAGGCCCAGGATGCTTCGATAGCGGCCTTAAGCTCATCCAGAGTGTTGGGTCTTGCGTCTCTCAACTTTCTCTTCACAATATCCCACAGATTCTCTATGGGATAGAATATCAGGTCTGGAGAGTTGGCAGGCCAATTGAGCACAGTAATACCATGGTCAGTAAACCACTTACCAGTGGTTTTGGCACTGTGAGCAGGTGCCAGGTCGTGCTGAAAACGAAATCTTCATCATCTCCATAAAGTGCTCCAAAATGTCCTGATAGCTAGCTGCATTGACCCTGCCCTTGATAAAACACAGTGGACCAACACCAGCAGCTGACATGGCACCCCAGACCATCACTGACTGTGGGTACTTGACACTGGACTTCAGGCATTTTGGCATTTCCTTCTCCCCAGTCTTCCTCCAGACTCTGGCACCTTGATTTCGAATGACATGCAAAATGTGAGCGACAGTCCAGTGCTGCTTCTCTGTAGCCCAGGTCCGGCGCTTCTGCCGCTGTTTCTGGTTCAAAAGTGGCTTGACCTGGGAATGCGGCACCTGTAGCCCATTTCCTGCACACGCCTGTGCACGGTGGCTCTGGATGTTTTACTCCAGACTCAGTCCACTGCTTCCGCAGGTCCCCAAGGTCTGGAATCGGTCCTTCTCCACAATCTTCTTTAGGGTCCGGTCACCTCTTCTTCTTGTGCAGCGTTTTTGCCACACTTTTTCCTTCCCACAGACTTCCCACTGAGGTGCCTTGATACAGCACTCTGGGAACAGCCTATTGGTTCAGAAATGTCTTTCTGTGTCTTACCCTCTCGCTTGAGGGTGTCAATGATGGCCTTCTGGACAGCAGTCAGGTCGGCAGTCTTACCCATGATTGCGGTTTTGAGTAATGAACGAGGCTGGGAGTTTTTAAATGCCTCAGGAATCTTTTGCAGGTGTTTAGAGTTAATTAGTTGATTCAGATGATTAGGTTAATAGCTCGTTTAGAGAACCTTTTCATGATATGCTAATTTTTTATGAGCTGTATGCCAAAATCATCAGTATTAAAACAATAAAAGACCTGAAATATTTCAGTTGGTGTGCAATGAATCTAAAATATATGAAAGTTTAATTTTTATCATTACACTATGGAAAATAATGAACTTTTATCACAATAGGCTAATTTTTTGAGAAGGACCTGTGTGTGTATAAATAATATATGTATGTATGTATGTATGTATGTATGTATGTATGTATGTATGTATGTATGTATGTATGTATATATGTATGTATATATGTATGTATGTATGTATGTATGTATGTACACATACACATACACATGAATACATGGATTCAGTTGTTCTCAAAAGTTTACATACCCCTTGCATAAAATGTGAATAATTTTGTACGATCTCTCTTATTTTGATATAATTATTCACATTTTCACAGATTCTGCATGGGGTGTGTAAACTTTTGAGCAGGACTGTTTATCAAAACTAAACCATCTGAATGTCATTGCGGTAGATAATTATCAAAACAAGTGTCATTTATTATACATAATGATGCACAAACACATTTTACATTCAAAACATTTCACTAAAATAAGTTTGTCTGGTTGGAAACAATAGTGTTGAACATGAATACAGCCAGTATTGCGTTAGTGGAATATGCGGATGTACACTGTGGTTCATTTGTGAACTTGATGAGAACTGACTTCATATAGCCACTAAAATCACCAAAACACCAGGCGAATTCAACACACAAGGCCCTTGAAACATGATGAAGTCAAATTCAGACAGGTCCACTCACGTCAAAAATACCATAGACAACATTTTTGTCAACTTTTTATTGGCATATTTGCATAAATTTTACATTTGGGGGTATGGCTCTGTTCTAAATTCCCCATCCTTTTCATGAGCTCCATGAAAAGCCAAGACAGGGAACAGCAGCTTCTGGGGACAACCTCCCAAATTTTTAATCTAGGAGTGCATCATAAATTCCCCATTTAGAACAGAGCATGCATCATTGACACAATATGACATTGATTAAGTTAACCACAGTTAAAGGAGGAGCTGGGGAGGAGGTGGGTTGCAAAGCAGCGTGCAGGAGAAACAGACAAGCAGGCAGATTGAACTGAAGCTACGCTTAAGTAAGGCGCCCTGTTCGAGAGTTGCCAATTGAGTGCATGAGAATCGGATCAGCTGATATGGGTGGGGTTGGAATTTTCCCAATCAGCTGATAGCAGAGCTTGACTACGTGGCCTGCTTGAACTAACGCAGATGCTTGATTTATGTAAATCCATTTCACGTTCTCCTTTGATCTCCACAGCAACAGATCGTGCAGTATCTGAAGGACATGTTCGACCATGATAAGGTGCGCTTCACGTCCGTCCCGTCTCTTGCCGAAGACATTCTCAGTCTGTCCCATAGACGGGCGGATATCCTGGTGGGTTACCTGGGCATTGACAGTCTACCTGACACCAATGGCGCTCTACCCAAAAGCCCCTGCCAAGCCAACAGCGAGCATCCGGACGCCAGTGGGCCGCAAGCCTGAGGTGCAGAATGATTGATGGCCTAATCTAGTTTTGAAAGAGGCCAGGTCCTAGGTCTCACGTTGCTATCCGTCACCGCCGACCAATCAACATGACTGAAAACTGCATTCGTTTAGAAGGTGTTACTGCTACAGTCCCGTTTCATCGAATATTTAGAGAGATAAACCACTATCGATTCATCTGAGGTCAACGAGGCCTTTTCTTGCAATTTTTCGTTTGCCATCGATTATCCACCGCTGCTATCTAGACTCCTTTGTTTTAAGAATCGCGATTCGCCCAGATTGACGAATGCTTCGGAAACGGATTCTTCCTGAAACCATCGAAGAGCTCGCCATGATTTGAAGGAACTGAATAAAACCCGTCTTTTAGCCAAATGTGCAGCCTCGTTCTGAGTTGGAGATCTTCTGAATCAAACCCACAGCGCATCAACTGATGCCTCTTTCCTCGAAAAACTAGCTTTTGTTTGTTTTACTGGTCCGTTTGCAGATTATTGTGTGATTTATATAAACGCGCGTTGTTGAGCGTTTATGCTTGTGCCAATGGCCAAATAAAGTCTTGCACTGAACACAATGAAGAGGGAGAATCAAGACTTTACCGTAAGTCTGTCAGCACATTTTAGATGTGAAGGCAGTTTGAGAGATTTCAAAGAGAGACTCACACAGGAAGTGCGTCATTATAACAGGATGTAGCGGTCCAGATCACATTAGCTGAGCTCACTTGTGTCCTCTGAGAGTTGCTGTAGCCCTTGTGGTTTACTCTAACCCTCACAATATATCAGTCACAGTGTTCATCAGAGCCTAGTCCTCAGATAGGTGTTGGTGTGTTATACTTCATCAAACTTCATTCTTGGTTTGTCCGTCAATATTCAGGCTTGCTCATGGACTAAAATAGCTGATTATCTACTTTTCTATTATATAGATAGATATTCATTATGTATTATAAATATAATACAGCAGTGGTAATGGGTCAAATAAGTCAATTGTAGAGCCGTCACTATTAGGTGAGTAGGAATGATTGACTTCATAAATGTGGCAAATGCGCTTTTTGTTTCTTTAGTGAGTTCAAGCCTTCAAGCCCCGGTTGTTAAACACTATCAGCTGCATCTGTGCCATTATGATCATTTCAGTGATTACTTCACTTTGTGAAAACAAACAGAGATGCATTTACACTTATTTGTTTACAGTTGAAGTGAATGGGGGAAATGACCTCATAGACTTCAATTAAAGTGGATTTTTTGTTTGTTTGTTTTTGAGGGACATATACTATTTAATTATGTTATATAATTATATATATATATATATATATATATATATATATATATATATATACATATATACATATATATATATATATATATATATATATATATATATATACATATATACATATATACATATATACATATATACATATATACATATATACATATATACATATACATATATACATATACACACTACCAGTCAAAAGTTTAAAACATTAAGGTTTTTTAATGTTTTTGAAATTAGTGTCTTAATCTCGCCACGGCTGTATTTTATTTGATTGAAAATAGTTAAAACAATAATATTGTGAAATATTACTACAATTTAAATGAATTGGTTTCAGTTGTAATATATTTTAAAATGTAATGTATTCCTGCGATCAAAGCTGAATTTTCCGTGTCTTCAGTTTTCAGTGTCACACGATCCTTCAGAAGTCATTCTAATTAGCAGTGTTGAAATGTTTTAATCATAATACATAATACACAAATATTAAATCATAATACACTGCCATTCAAAAGTTACTTTTAAAAGTAAAAATACTTAATACTTTTATTTAGCAAAGGCACATTAAATTGATCAAAAAGACGATTTATCAAATTAATAAATATTACAAAAAAGTTATTTTGAACTTTCTATTCATTTAAGAATTTCCACAAAAATATGAAGCAGCACAACGGTTTTCAACAGTGATAATAATGTTTCTTGAGCACAAATCCTCATATCTGAATGATTTCTGAAGGATCATGTGACGCTGAAGACTGGAGTAATGATGCTGAACATTCTGCTTTGATCACAGGAATAAATAACATTTTTAACATATATTTAAACTCGTGCTGTCAAACGATTAATCATGATTAATCGCATCCATGTATATATTAATATATCCATGCAAATATTTCTTATATATAAATGTATATGTGTGTGTATTGAAATGTTCATAATAATTATACACTGTACACACACACACACACACACACACACACACACACACACACACACACACACACACACACACACACATATATATATATATAAAAGCTAACTTATTTTTGGATGCGATTAATCACGATTAATTGTTTGACAGCACTACTTACAACAGAAACCAGTTCATATAAATGTTAATAATATTTCACAGTATTGTGTTTTTGATGCAGCCTTGATGAGTTGAAAAGACTTTTGACTGGTATTGTTTAAAATTTATTGTCTGTGGCAATGGCACAGATGCTGTCGATAGTTCAAATTGTATTCAACCCATGTTAAAATCTGTTTTTAAGAACAGAACACAATTGCTAACAGTTCTTTTGATTGGTCTGTCATAATATGGTAATACATTTGGCCTGCAATCACGTACAATATTGCCTTGCTAATTAAATTGTTAATAATTTTAGAAAATAAAGCCAATCATTTTAAAAAGAATGCTCATGAAATGTCTAAAACAATCCTCAAAGTCACTGAGCCCTGACAAAACTTGACCATGTCCCTTTAGTGTGAACCGGAGGCATTTGAGAAATTAGATATTACAATCGTTCTAGTGTTTCTTTTGTCCTTGTGTTGACCATTTGAAAACTGGCCCCGCCAGTGTTGGGTGTATTGCACTTTATATGTCAAAAAAAAATAGAAAAAAAAAGAGAGATACAGATGTTAATTTTCTCTATTTTTATCAGTTGTTAACCTGATTATATGCAGTGTATTTAATTTGCTTTTGAATTTAATCTTGTAGATGTATAATTTATATGAAAAGGTATTTAAAATGGAAAGGTGCAAATGTGAAAGAATATGGCTTTGTTTCTAATTTAAAAAGCATTTCTATATAGCATAGAAGACTTTGAAAGATGTACTTGAGCACCGATCAGAATCCGGGTTATCTTGGTTGTCTTGTGCCTCTGTTATTATTGATATATTCTCTTTGTCTTTATTAAAAACATGCACTCTCATGTTATTAGATCTCTGCACTGCTTAAAATAAAATCATACTTTTTTGTGACCCCAAACCCTTTGCACCAACTTAGATGCAAAGATATAAATCTTGCCAAACACATCTTTATTCCTCTGAATGATATTAATTATTGTTCATTGGATAACCAAGATTGTGCACCTTAAATTTGACTGTCAAAAACTAAAGATTATTATTATTTTTTTCCATGTTTGGAAGACACAGTGCAGCAAAACCAGCCTGAAGGTATCAGTGAGATGGTAAATGTTTGATTTCATATCATTCCAAGGGGTTTTGATGAATAAGCTTCCCAACACACTGTTTAATCTGCACGAGTTTTGCGAGAAGACATCATGAAATTATGTTTTGACCTGCGCTGCTGCATCTTTTTACCTGCTAAAGCTCTGAAACAGTCACTCGTGTCTGTGTCCCATTTTGGAAGCATCGGCCCTTTTAAAGAGTATTGATATTTGATGTGATCATTAAAGATTCACCGATGTGCTAAAAGAGTTTCTGGCTGACAGATGCTCTGATTTTTATATTAAGTTATGGTACAGTTCCTGATTGCTCCAATAGATGTGCTGTTTCTCATAATAAACTGAATCAAAGCAAAGCGCCAAGTAGATGAAAAATGTCTATATGGGATTGTATGGGAATGTTTTCACTGAAACGGGATGTTATTTCCCTTCACAGCTGCTGTATTCTGCACCCACATAATTCACTGAACAATAATGTTTTATGTCTAAAGAATTGTGACTAATGATGGCCAAAGAGGACGAGCCGGGGTGGTGGAAACAACTCGTGTTTTTATTTCCCTGAAACTTTTCTTGGTGTATGTTTGTTCTTCTAATGCCTTTTTGTTCTTACAAATTAATGGTTTCAATCATTGTATTGGTTTATTATTGAAAACTGTATTGTCATTTTGCCTTCCCTAGCCAACATAAAGTCTTTCTTTTTTTCTATCTGTCTTTAAAACGTGTCATTACTGACAATTCATATCTCGCTAACTAGAAGCGACCGATTGAATGTGACCTTTGACCCAATGCTTTTTAAACCTTTATTTTAAAAATGTATGAACCTTCAGACTTCTGCAGTTTTATTGAAGCTCATAGTTTTTCTAAGTTTTCTTTGCGCATTGCTGCAATATTTTGGGTAACATTTGAATTAACCGTAAGGTTGCTATTTGCAGGACACAGACTACAGCCGTCGTCCCATCCTTTAAACATGGTCAACTCACATCCTTGTGGTGTTTAGCAGCTTGAAAATTTACGTTTGAGTTATGACCTAGTGTACTTTGTTGATGTAGAATAAAATGTGAAAGTGTTTTCAAGTAATGATAACCACAGACCTTATTTTACGCAAATACAAAACCAATATTAAAATAAAAACCCATAAAAAAAATCCTGAGGTAATACCAGCTAAACAAATTTAGCTAATTTCCATTTTAAAATTATGTATTTTGACTTCAAGTTATATATATATATAAAATATGTATGTATATATATATATGTGTGTATATATATATATGTATTTATGTATATATTTTTTGTAATTTTGTATGTGTACACACACACACACGTATATATGTGTGTGTGTATATATATATATATATATATATATATTTGTGTATATTTATATATGTATTTATATATATATATATATATATATATATATATATATATATATATATATATATATATATATATATATATATATATATATATATATATACTTATTTTATTTGTATATATGTTTATATATTTTTATTTTTATATATTACATATTTTGTTGAAAAACTTTCACAATTCATATATATATATATATATATATATATATATATATATATATATATATATATATATATATATATTACATTTATTCTTTTAGCGACTTAGAACTGAGGAATACAGGAAGCAATCAGTCATGAAGAGGCGATATATATATACACACACACATATAATTTATTTGTTGTATATTTATTTATAATATATGTATGTTTATATATATTCATTAATAATATATATATGTTTATATATTTGTTTTGTATATATTTATTTTTATATATATTTAATTTTACATATATCTTTTTTAAACTGTGTGTTGAGGTTCTGTGGACTTTGAGGTTCCGCGTGTGTGTGTGTGTGTGTGTGTGTGTACATTTCAATGCAAAATATATATTTGAATTGTGAAAGTTTTTCATCAAGTGTGTAATGGCCGGAGTGAGTGTGTGGCGTAGTATGAAATTGCCTTCACATACTACTGTAGTTGATATCAATTGAAGACAATCTCCCCATTCACTTAATTTTTCTTCTTTCATTTGAATAAATCTTTCATTTGAATATTTGTCCAGTCAAACGTCCTCGGATTGGCCCATCCTCTTAACCGCACGCCTCTGATTGGACGGCTGTTCCCGTGCAGATTTTTTTCCTTTGAGATTGGGTTTAGTGAATGGCCGCGCGTCGTAGCAGCGTCCGGTGAATCTGATTGGTCGAGTGCGTCGGGGCGTTTCATTCTGATTGGGCGACGACCGATGCCCGGTGTCCGGGTAAGATGGCGTCGGAAGAGCAGTGCTCGGCACCACCTCGATGGCGGTCGATATCCTTAACCCACGTAGAGTATCCGGCTGGTAAGAGCATTTTTAAATCGTTGTTATCCCCGCAAAGCCATTCATATCATCATACGCCATTTTATTCGCGCCGCGACTTCTGTGGAACATCGAGCAGCTGAATGGACACGGCCAGGGCTGGGTTGCCAAATAGTGCGCTCGCGTTCTTCGCTCTGCAGGGAACGGAACGGCTGCTGCCAAATAGTGCGCTTGTGTACTGCGCATGCGCTGTGGTCCTGTACGCTCAATAGTACACCACACTGGGAGACTCTTATTCAGTTTCTCAGTAATATTTACGGCTTATTAATAAAACCTTAATCTAATTCAAGGTTGAATCGATAACCCAGTGATCAGTACTAGTATTATAGTCAGGTGACTGCGTCTAATACAAGCAAATAAGACCCAACTGCTCTTGTAAGTTTCTGGAAAGACTCGTGGCTCTGTTGGGTTAATCCAGTTAATTCCCGGTTGCATCACACCCTTTCTGGGTTCTGTCTTGTGTGAGGGTCTCCATGGGTTTGGAAATATATGAACTGACCCCAAAACGCTGGAGCATGCCAAAGGAAGTCGAAAATATACTATGCTAATGCAAAACACAGAGAAATTACGCGGAACATGAATAAAACCACGAGCATCTTCCGTGTTTTAAACTCCTGTCACATAGTTTGATATGTGTGCATATGAAATTGTCATGCATGCATGGTGCATGAGATAAAACAAGACTAAATGTGCAGGAAAATGCAATGTAACAATATAAAAATGCAATAATATATATATATATATATATATATATATATATATTGGTAATGTCTTATTAATGCTAGACTATTCTAAAAGTGAATGAAATACTTAATACAGTTTAATATATTAATGTACAGTTTAATGTATCTAGCACAAAGTTGAATAACTATCGAATGCCCTGCTAAATAATCTATACATTTATTAAGAAGAACAACATTTTGGCGTTAAAGTAGCATCAGTACAAACTTTCATATTGTGACACATCCGAGTGTAACAGATTATTGTAAAAGAAAAAAAAAACAGTATGGAGGGGACTTGCTGCTATGCATTGATTGTCCATCGGATGTTGAGATATAGATATGCAGTTGTTCACCCAAAAACTAAAACTCATGATTTATTCACCCTCATGTCGTTCCAAACCTGTAAGACTTTTGTTCATCTTTGAAACACAAATGAAGAAATGTAATAAAATCTGAGAGCTTTCTGTCCCTCCATTGACATTTATGCAACTACCACTCAAACAGTTCATAAAGAGTTCACAAAACGAGTCCATATGAATTGAGCAGTTTAATCCACATTTTCTGAAGAGACACGATCGGTTTATATATCACCCGTAGGTTTCTGAAGTGGATTTTCGAAGCCTAAAGTGGGCCGTCACTATCTGGGCAGTACTCCCAGATAACTGAAAATGGGCAAAGAAGCAGTACATGGGTGGAGCTGAGGTGCCTGGTTGCTGAAACCACGCCCACCTAGCTCGACCATAGTGGCAATCCACCTGTCACTCAAGTTGCCACGCCCCTAATTATGCAGAACTTTAAGGCTTAATATAATTTAAACGGATGAGTTATAAAAAAAAATTATAGATACAGATTTAACTCCCTTTTGGAGCCTGTCTCTAGCGGCCAGTCGGTGAACTGCAGTTTAAGTCACTCCCGTGTTGCCTTCAAGAGATGAAGCCATGATGACAAGGATGTTTCCGCAAAGGGTAAATGGATTTCCGGAACACAGTTTGGCTGAGCTTTCAATGTCGTAACGGAAAGGGTGAAGCTAATTGGTTGGTTCTGGTCATGTGAACTGAAGTGCGCTTGCGGCATTCTGAGCAGTTGGGAAGTTTTTAATCTCTCTGCAGTGCCCTCTATTGTGCGCACTTATCATGCGTCTACATTTAAAATAACAAACTGGAGTGCGCAAAATATGCGACATATAAATGGCCACTTAAAATAACAGAAGTCCTGCATGTGTCAGAAAGAAGTGTATCGCTTTCACCGGAAAAATCCAGATATGATGTTTTATTTAAAGGGGTACTTAAGCGCTGGGAAGATTAATCTGTATTTAAACTGGGTCATTAATGTAGTAGAAATGTGAAATTATTTTTGAATTTGGTGCCTTCTAGACTGAGAAAACACAGAAAATGTATTTTTGTCTCATGGGGATGAAAGACAACAATTCCCAGAACGCACTGCTTCACTGCCCTACTCTAGGCACGGCTAGTTGGCTACTGGATTACTTGCCCACCGCGTTCATTTTCAGAAAATCAGTTCAGTTAGAGACACTACAATTAAAAACTGAACGTGTCTGTCATGGCACAAACGCAGCAGGAGTCGAATTACATTCATCACATGAGCTGAGTTAATCGCGGGATTCGCGGCTGTGGCTGCATTCACAGCGTGTGATCAGTCTGGCGCATTTTCAGTTTATGTCTTTAGAAGCTTAACTTTCATAGGAAGTTCTTTTTAAAAGTTGAAACACTCACTTTGGTCTCCACCGCTCCGTTTACATGAATCTCCGCAGCTCCCGAGCCGAGTGCTGTGAGTGTGATGTTGAAAACATGTGGAAATAGCGCCTCCTGCTGGCTGTAGTCTTCAGCCTCTGGACAAAAACTCCTCCGATGACGCAAAATGACGATATTTGCGTAATCGGAGGAATTTTTCCAGAAATAAAATACATAATTCTCTCGTCTCAGGGTCATATGAGAGAAAGTACGATAATTTGAATATACTCCCGTGTTTCTACTGATCCAAAGCTTAAAGTAACCCTTTAAACATTAAGGTTAAATTGTTAAAAAAAAAAAAAAAACGTATTTTAAGTTTTTCATAATAAGGTCAATAACATGTATTTAGTTGGCTGAAATATTATTTTATGTTGAATTTAATAGTGTTACAGCTATTATAAAGAGTAATTAGTTTAGTTGAGTTCTGTCCAGTTCTCATTTTATCAGCTCTGAAATAAACATTTTAATCCAAGTGTGTGTAATATATGTCGACCTTTTGATTTATTGCCAAGTAGTAAGGCAGTGCATTATTCTGAACAGTTTGTTTTGACTGGCTCAGATGGAGGAGTCTAAATTCCAGTTTGTTTGTTCAGGTGATCTGACAGGGCAGGTATTGGCCTTCATGAGCCTGCTACCCATAGCGGTCCTCGTCGGATTCGTCACACTGATCGTCTTTAAGAGAGAACTACATACGGTGAGCCACACGATGTCACCCTCCAAACAAATGTCACAATTTGATTGGTGACGATCTTTGACCTCTTGTCTTTGCTGTTGTTGACCTCTAACCCTCCCCTATGCGATCACCTTTGACCTCTTGTCTTTGATGTTTGTGACCTCTGACCCTCCCCAATGTGATCACATTTGACCTCTTGTCTTTGATGTTGGTGACCTCTGACCCTTCCCAATGTGATCACCTTTGACCTTGGATATCCTCCTGGCATCGATATGACCATTGCATATTTGAAATAGCGATGTTGGTTTATGACCTCTGGTTGTCTTCTGGGTGATCAATATGAAGATGGATCATTTTGTACTTTGACACGACTATTTGAAGGATCGAGGGTCACATCCTGCTGGCTTCCACATTCCATCACAGGGCATTCTGTGGGGATCTCCTCTCTAAATCTACATCTCGTTTAAGGGAAAGGTGGATCAGATCATGTTCGCCTTCACACTAGAGTTTACGGTACGTCAAATACAGGGACGCTCGCGTCAGTGAAGTTGAAACAATACAGATCGCTTGACGGAGAGCGAAACTCAAGTGCTCAGTCAAGAGTGAAAATATATCTTTGCTAAACTTATACTTACCCTCTAACACTGGAGAGTAAAATCTAAGCTTTTATTAGCCAATGGCTAATGATAGACATTATTTTGTCGTCCAGAGTGGAGATTTACTCGCACATGCGGGTGATTTACTGGCATTGTAGAGCAGGGGTTTTCAAACTTTATGATGCCAAGGACCCCCAAATATGATGAACCTTTTATGAGGGCCCGCTTTCCTAAAATCCATCTGTATATTTTTATATTTGAGGAAAAACATTTTGATAAATAGTGACATTATAAATACAACATATTGTTTCCAAATGTATGTCTAAACCTGAAGATCATTTTTTTAAATAAAAATTATTTGTATTAGCAATTTTCACAATAAATGTCTGTAAGCAGCTTGCATGTTGTGTTAAGAATACCGCCTTACAACCCCAGTGAGCGAGATAAAGTGGACTACAGTGAGAAAAACTCCCTAAAGATACAAAGCAAACAAACAATTCTGAGAGGGAGAGAAACATTTACAAATGAAGCAGTTTGGTAGACGAGATGTTATCCATTTTTGCTTTGTTTTTTTATTTTCTGACATTTTCTGAGAACCCCTTCGAACAGGGGTGGGGATCGTTGATCCTGGAGGGCCACTCTCTTGCAGAGTCTAGCGGAAACCCTGAAAAAACTCACCTGCCTGTAACTTTAGTAAATCCTGAAGACCTTGATTAGCTTCAGGTCTGTTTGATTCATAGACAGTAAAAGAAATGGACACAGCGACCCGCAGGCTTCGACAGAGGAAAGTGAAGTCAGTTCAAGCACTCACTTCCTGATGGCTGAGCGTACTGCGCAGACTCAGACTGAGCTTGACCACGTAGATGTGATGTACGCAACCTGTCTGACAGTTGCAAGTCTTCTAGTAGTTGTGGAAAGTGAAATCTAAATCACTTGTTTAAATGTTTTGTCCCATTGCTTTTGGCCTCTTTATGGGCTTCTCCCCATGCTTCTCCCTTGCCTTTATCGGAATTTATGCCTCCACGTCCCCCGATTGCCTCATAGACAGTAAAAGATTGCCTGCGAGCGTCTCCTCCTGTCTATACGGTAATTTCTCTACTGTGCGACAGAGTCGCAGAGGTTATGATGCAATCGTTAGCCAATTTTTTCAAAAACAGCTTCTACGGGGCGATAGTGTAAGATACAAGGTAATGGAGCCTTTATGCATTGTCGTGTTTCTTTAGACGTAAACAATGGACAAATGGAGTCTTTAAACGCCTCAGATGTAAAGTTATTCACTGTCAAAGTGACGCCAAAATGAATGGGAGTCAATGGGATGCTAACAGCAGGTGATGGCTTGGTTAGCAATGGCCGCTTTATGGAAGGTACGCTTTCTGGGGCTGGATTACCCCTTGGTTTGATTAGGTTGGAGCTAAACTCTTCAAGAGAGTGGCCCTCCAGGATCAACGCTCCCACCCCTGCCTTAGAACCTTCTGTAGGACCCCTGTGTTAGAGGGTTGCCTAACGCTGCATTCACACGGAGCTTCGGCGTTAACGCTTGACGGAGGGCGTGGCTGAAGCTTGGCCGTTATAGTGACAACAGCCAATCACGCGTCTGCTCTAGGATTGCATGAACGCAATTGACTAGCGCCTGCTCTAGGGTATTTGCATAGAGCGATCTGATTGGATGACACCTCCGTTGGCGCTTGAAAAGTTGAGAAATCTTCAACTTCTGCCGCTTGCAACACAATTCAGAACGGAACCCACAATTCAGTTCGGCAACGGATGATGTCACCCATTCAAAGTAAATGAAGCGTTGACGCCTACGTCCCGTGTGAATGCACACGTGCTCTGCTGATGTGACCCTCGACCCTTCAAATAGCCAACATTGCTATTTCAAATCTGCAATGGTGATAGGTCATAAAGATCCCCGGAGGATACCCAATGTCAAAGGTGATCGCATGGGTGAGAGTAAAGCTCAATTTATACTTCTGCGTCGAGTGTACGCCGTAGCTACATCGTAGGCTGTGTGTTGCACGTGTAGCCTACGACATACCCTGACCTGAACCTCTCCAAAAATGTAGCAAAATGCGTCAATTCTACGTGGAACGCAAGCGCTGTGATTGGTCTGCCAGAACTCCTCCCTCGACGTGTAACTGCATGTCGATGTGGACAAGTATACATTTAAATCGACGTAGAGGCTACACCGCAGGTCCGACCTAAAAGTATGAATCAGCCTTAAGAGGTCAGAGAGACAAGCTCAAAGGGGGTAAGGACTATTCGTGATACCACCTTATTCTCCATTATGCTTCTTATCCCTTGTGTTTGTGTTCTTTCTCTCTCTCAGATCTCTTTTTTTGGTGGTTTGATCATGAACGAGGGGCTAAACTGGCTGCTCAAACACATTGTACAGGAGCCTCGACCGTGTGGGGGTAAGTAGCGTCAGCGTGTTGTTTGTTTAAACATGCCAAACCACCATCAGTTTTTTCCCTAATTCTCACTGTATATCCCACTATATAGCCCCGTTTCCACCGAAATTACTCGGAATAATTTGTTCCAGGAACTTTTTTACAGGAACTTTTTTACTAAATTGGTAATTAACACAACAGCGGAAAAGAGACGACAACTGATACTAAAGCGTATTCTGTAAGCTCGTAAAGCTAGATTTAAAATGACAACGTATGTTCAGTCATTACGGACTTTGACCGTGAGATGGCGCAGAGCAAGACTGATATTTACTGAACGCAGAACGAATCTCGCAAAAAACTTTTAAAAATGCCGGTTGAAATAAAATGCTGCGTGAGCTTAACCAATCAGCATGTTCAGCGCCCAAGTTCCACCCCTGAAAGTTTCTGAACTTTGAAAAAGTACTATCCCGCAAGCAAGGACTATCGGAGGGGGAAATATTTACCGGGAACTTCATTTAGACCCTAGTTCCTGCGGTCGAAACAACACACCAAGTACCACCCCAAAGTCCCTAGTCCCTGGGGAAAGTTTGTGCGGTGGAAACGTGGCTTTTGAGTGTCGTGTTTGATTCATCAGGCTGTTATGGCTCAACAAAAAAAACAGACAAACAAACTTTATTTTACATGTTCATAATTTGTCTGAACGATAAACTTTTCCGTGTAAAAAAATGTTTTTTCTTCTGACTATCGTTTCATATGTCAGGCTTTACACTGGGGCACTACAGAAAGATCTGGTGATTTTAATGCAAAGTTATTCATAGAACAGTCACAATCCACTTGGAGTATGTTTAAAAAAGACAATCAGCGTTTAGTCTGAGTCTGTGTGTTCTGTATGTAGACTGCCATGCCACAAAACGGCATGTAAAAGCAAAACAAACTGTGCTTTATTGATTTACATGCCGGCCAGACAGTCTGAGTAGGCGGTTCTTGGACAGAATAGTCTGAAAAACTGGACCAGACTTTATGCCAATAAACACAAGTCTGACTATATGAGAGCGTGCTCAAAGACACAATGGCTAGTTCATGGACCAACACTTGGGCTTCACCTGCAACCTTTTCACATGAATAATAATCATGTTAGCAACTTAAACGATACAATGACAGACTTTCATGGACTTTCTGAATCTTTTTGAACTTTTCTAAATAAATGTGCGTGGTGCCACTCAAACCAGCAACAAATAAAGGAACAAACGACCATCTAAATCAGACTGTACTTAGCTGTTTGGTGAACATGCAACATCAAACCACATTTACAGTATCAAAGCGACGTTTCAGAGGTGAATGTGTGTAGGTTATAAAGCGTTTTAGGTTTCTTCGCATCTTGTAAGCGCATGTTTTCACTTCGAGAAAACCAATGAAACAACACAGAAAATTTAATATTTTCAGATTGTTGTACTATATACCAAATATAATGCTGAAATTAATGCTAATTTATGTTAACTCTTTCCCGTCAGCATTTTAAAAAAAGTTGCCAGACACCACCAGGGTTTTTGACCATTTTCACAAAATTTTATATATCTTATAGAATATTTTATTTTATGAATATCTGAGCATGCAATATATCAAAAGAAATTCCTTTATTCTAGCTTTATGCATTCCTTTTTATCAACACTTGAATATGGGTTAGTTTCATAAAAAAAGCAACATTGAGCAAAAAGCAAAAGAAAAAAACAAGTTTGCATTCAGATCCGATTCAGAGCGATGATTTAACACAGATGGAGGAGGAGTTCATCAACACCCCTAATGCTTGCACTGTTCTGTAGTTCGTCCTGGGTCCACATTTCATTCAGTAACATTAGGCAGTTTTGATGCATATGATGTTAAATGTTGACAATCACGTTATTTTACATATGCATCTGGTTACATGCGATCGCTTGCTTTACTGCATCTTCCTCACGTGTGTTTTGATCAGGAGATTCTGTACTCATTCAGAAGAAGCGTTATAGCGCCCCCTAGCCTCTAACAGTGAAAACACGGAAACATGGAAAAATCTGTGTTTGGGAGGGAGCCGTTTTCTCCGAAATAACGGAAAATTCTGTGTTTGGCGGGAAAGAGTTAAATATTGTCTGAAAAATCTACAGAGAGGTTTGGAATTTTGACGTTTCCAGTAAAAATCTAAACATTCTAAAATAGATCTTTGTTTTATGTACAATACTGCATGAATTAGTTTTAAAACAATTCAAATATTTGGCCAATATGCAATATTAGCAATGTAATGTGACACATTACAACAAAAACATATCTCCCAAAGCTACTAAATGAGCTCCAAACAAACATGCACATTAATTTCTCATTGATCAAAGACTTTCAAAATTGATTGGATAAACAAATGAGCAGATAATCATATGGCCTGCTACTTCCTTTTATCATTTCAAGTACATTTTCCGGTTCATCTTCATCCAGCTTGGTCTTCCTCAACATCCCATGATATGACCACCTGACATGCAGAAACATTTTTATCTGACTCCCTAAACTCTCCCCGGTCGAACTGACCTTGACAGCAGAAAGAGGCATTGTTGCCAAGTTGCTTCTCACAGCTTTTGCAGATTCGCTTGAAACATCAGAGAGAGAGTAAGAGAAAAATTAAATACATTTGTTACCTCTGAGTCTTCTCCCAAGTGTGTGACAGAAAGAGTGCTCCAAGGATCAGTAGTAAAATAAAAGGTAATATCTCAATGCTTACCAATCAAAATCTAGCCATTACATGTACGCCATGACCAGCTTGAAACCTTCAGTTCGTCCCCTTACACTCTTACACTCTTCTGAAACAATTACCTAATCCCTCTGTCAAGACATAATATATCAGTGCATACAAATACCGGTTTTACACACACATAGTCTATATGTCAAAAACAAATTATATTTTCTCATGATTAAAAAGTTGATCATGTATAAGCAGAAGCATTGATTGAATGCACATATAAGAAAATATTTTCTTATGTATGTTTTATGAATGTTTTTTGTTAACAGTAGGCATTCACATATGAAAATATGCATTATACATGCTTTGTTCTGTTCAGAGGACACTTCATTCAATCGGGCAACATATTGTTATTGTAGCTCAGGACTATTAATACTAGTAATGAGATCTAGGTTGCGGTTGTGACCATGACGGTGCTATTTTAATATCATTGATATGCTATTATAGGTTTTGCTGATATTTTAGTTGGGATTTAATTTGTATGTTTTCTGTTTTCACTTTAATTTTAGTTAGTTAATTTTTCTCTGGTTTTATCATTTATTTTGTTTTTATAATTTTTATTAGTTTTTTTGTTTTTGTAATTGTCTATAAAGTTTTAGTATATTTAGTTTCAGTGCTTCAAGTTAAGGTTGTGTTTTATAATATTTTATTTTATGTTTAACATTTTAAAATGTTGTTTTTAATGGTTTTAGTTAACGATATTAGCCCTGGTTTTTGACTGAGTATCTTTATAGCTATTCTCATTTTTGTGTTACTATAAATGCAGGGTTGTTTGACTAAAAGTTGGTGGATAACTAGTACTCCAGGCTAGTCGATTACTTGTGCACGTGCCTAATGTTTTGTGAGTTACTGAATTGTCTGTGGTCTGTCTGTCTTATTAACAGGTCACAGCTCAGTCACAACAGAGTATGGGATGCCTTCCAGTCACTCTCAGTTCATCTGGTTTTTTGTTGTATACTTTTTTCTTTTTCTTTATTTAAGGTAAGGCATTCTAATAAATATTCAAGACATTTTACTAAAATGAAAAAGAAAAGTATTAGCAAGAAAAAGAGAAGCTACCCATTATTAGAGAAATGCTACTGTTAAAAAGTTTGGGATCTACAAGATTTTTTTTAAACATTGTTTTGAAGAAGTCTCTTCTGCTCACCAAAGCTGCATTTATTTATAAAATACAATAAAAACATTAATATTTCATCATCATTACTCCAGTCTTCAGTGACGCATAATCCTTCAGAAATCATTGTGTATGTATTTACACAACAGTTGCAAGAAAAAGTATAGTATGAGAACTTATTGCAGAAAATGTGAATAATTTTAACTAAATGAGAGATTATACAAAATGCATGTTATTTTTTATTTAGTGCTGTCCTGAATAAGATATATTACATACATTTTTTTTTACATATAGTCCACAAGACAAAAAATAGCGTAATTTATAAAAAATTACCCGTTCAAAAGTGTATGAACCCTTGATTCTCAGTACTGTGTGTCGTTCCCTGATGATCCACGGCTGTGTGTGTGTGTGTGTGTGTGTCTGTGTGTGTGTGTGAGTGTGTGTGTGTGTGTGAGTGTGTGTGTGTGTGTGTGTGTGAGTGTGTGTGTGTGTGTGATGGTTGTTCTTGAGTCTCTTGTTTGTCCTGAGCAGTTAAACTGACCAACTTTCTTAAGGAAAATCCTCCAGGTCCTGCAAACGCTTCAGTTTTCCAGCATCTTTTGCACATTTGAACCCTCTCCCGCAGTGACTGTGTGATTTTGAGATCCATCTTTTCACACTGAGGACGATTGAGGGACTCAAACATAACAACTTGAGATCATCCAGGGAATGACACAGTACTGAGAATCAGTGGTTCATAAACTTTTGAACGGGTCATTTTAATCATTTCAGCATTTTTTTTGTCTTGTGGACTATATGTAAAATATCTTATTCAGGACAGCACTAAATAACAAATAGCATATACATATGAATGAATAAGGCAATTTATATTGCGCTTTCATATGAACTACTGTACACCCAAAGCACTTCACACTCATGTCAGGGGTCTCTCCTCAACCGCCACCATATACACAGCTCTGGGAAAAAAATAAGAGACCACTCCAAGTTCAGAAATCAATGTTAAGTGGTCTCTTATTTTTTTCCAGAGCCCATCAACCTGCCATTTGCGGTTGGATTTCAGCTGTGGCGTGTAATAGAGTCACTCCCACTAGCAACTTTGGCTGGTTGAACTTCATTGTAATCTTCTCAAAGCAGAGCATCTGTTATAATCACACTGCGTATTAAAACCAAACATACGGGATTCATTTTAGTTTATGAATGCAACGTCTAATAATCAGAGGCGTTCAGGTTAGATTGCTCTCACTCACTGAAATCTGCTCTCATCATAAACAACAAAGCAGAGATGTGTGTGCGATGTACGCTGGAGATTCATTCATCATGCAGTGATTGACAGTTTTTGTCCTATTTCAGCAGCGAAAATAGTTTCAAACAAAGATCACAGCAGAACCATAGCGCATCTGATGTGACTGGCATAAAGTTGGCTTTACGTTGGATGTTCGATATTTTTTATTTTATATTATTTTCTCTAAAATGACATACGACATTGGTATACAAGTTTCTAACTTCAATAGCATTTGAAGAGAATGACTTCAATAGCATTTGAAGAGAATGTTCATCTAGATGTTAGGTATGATGCACACCTTTTGGATTTTTGATTTATAAAATAAACGGTCAAATCACATGAAAATATATATATGCATTTCACTGTATGGGCTCATACACAAAATATACTGGATTTAAATATGTCATAGCTGACAGAACACAGACGAGAATATTCTTGAGAATAAATTGTATTTACACAAAAAAAGTATTTTTTTTCAGACAAGCAACTGTTAGTGTTACTCTGTCTAGATTAAGCAGATTAACACAATCTTATCAGAGGTAAATAGAGCTATTTGATGACCTGTCATTGTATACATTTCATGTAGACTTGATTTGGGTGTGTACAGTGGTCATTTACATTTGCTAACAACAATATTTTGACCAGTGAAAATGCTGCATGGCTAGTAAATTTGAAAAACCACTAGCCACAGTGGCTGGTAAGCAAAAAAGTTATGTATGTATGTATGCATGTAGTATATAAGTTATTAGTACATGCAGTCAACCTTGAATAACTTAGTGATATGTTGTTGATAGGTGTGTGGTAGGATATATGTGTGATAGGATAAAATAAGAAATATTTACATACATAGAGATAACACACTGAACACTTTCTTTGTTCAGTTCAATGTGTGGAAGTGTAAATGTCAGGGCTCCAGACTTCGACCAGACTAGGTTTTGGTCGCAGTGGTGCCACCACCACATTGCCCAGCTGGTAAAAGGTGCCATTTCTGTTGCATATGAGAAATATCAGATGGCAAATGAACCAATATTTGACAGCACAGTGTGAGATCAGAACAGGTTTATTCCCAGGATCGATCGCGATTACGTGCTTAAATTCGCTGCAGAATTAATAACATCGCTACCAGGTCTAGTGAGAAGCATTCAAATTTGGCGCAGAATTCACTGTTATAAACCATATCAGATCAAAGCGCTGATGTTGAAACCGGGAGAAACACTGTGCCATGAATGAACCAGTTATAGAAGGCCTTTCAATCCACAAATCACCAACATTCACCATGAATTGAATGCAGTAATGCTAACTGTAACCATGGTATTGTGGCAATATAATTGCATGTTTTCAGAGTTCATACAATCTTTTGAGAGTGAAACTCAAAAGCACTTTTCAAGGGCTTCACACAACATTTCCCAGCACGTCAAAGCTCTAAATGTGAATATTTGCATTGCAGGTCGATTTAAGGTTTTGCCTCTAAATGCTCTGCTTGTACTCCTATGTTAGTCCGGAGCTCTGAATGTGTTATTGTGTTATATTCTCTTTAAGATAATATTTAACTAAATATTATACTTTGCTTCTTTGCTGATGAATTAATTTGGAAATAAGTGGAAAGGCTTTTTGTTTGCCACAAAGGCATTTTTAATTGAAGCATTTTAATGTGCATTTTAACACAGTGTTACATCTCTTGAAATTGTAATCAAATCAAAATAAAAGAATGTGTCTGATTTGATTTGTCTTTTTCCCAGAATGCATCAGACGAACAATGCCAGGTGTGTTGAATTGTTATGGCGGCATATACTGTCCATCATTCTACTGGCCGTGGCTCTGTCCGTGTCATACAGCAGGTACTGTTTGTTTTGGGTTTTTAAGCGAGTGCAGGATCTTTGTTCTTTGTATTGTTGGAGTGTTATTGATGCATTGCATATGTTGTCCCGTGTGTTCATAGAGTCTACCTCCTGTACCACACCTGGAGTCAGGTGATTTATGGGGGTGTGGCCGGCATGGTGATGGGAGTGGTTTGGTTTTTTATCACCCAAGAGGTGCTAACGCCACTCTTTCCCAAGATAGCAGCCTGGTAATGACACACACACACACACACACACACCAGGGATGGAAATTAGCACCCGCCACCAGCCAAATGTGGGTGATTTTGTGTTGTGGCGGATAAACTCGCGTCACCTACCGACCACTGTGGCGGGTAAATAAAAATAGCATACTGTTTCACCGGCAGTACGGTGTAGATAGATTCTTAGATGCATCGCGATGCGGACATGGACGATTCTGAATCTATTCACAAATGTTTAAAAATCGATTTTCTGATACCGTGATGTTGACGGAAAGCAAAAGGCACAACTCGGCGCGGGGAGTGCAGTGTCCGGACCGTCTGTTAAAATTATTCGGTTCAAAGGAGTCATTAGGTCACGAATCGGACATTATATGGATATCAGCTGCTCAGATAAGAGTCAACGTTTTTTGAGCGCAATTCACACGCAGCGGTAATTCAAGAAAAAAGTTGTCTGAATGCGCCACGTGCACATGGATTCGGTCTTTCGGCCATTTGATTTTGATTAATATGGAAATTTGAGAAAGAGATAAGACCGTGATGCTTATTGAAGACAGAAAGTGTGCTCGAGGAGCTCTGGTCGTCTCACCGTCACTCATTTATGCGCTCTATCACAAGCCGTCATCTGTCATTCATAAATCACAATAACTCATTTTTATAGCATCAAATAACTAACTAAAACTAAAGCATGATAAAAACTGCCTAGAATGACAGTTGTAGAGCTTGTAGTATTAATTTTCACATGCAGTTACACATTGTTGGTTAAAAACAAGAAAGTGGCTGGTAAAAACATTGAGTGGCTGGTAGATGTTGAAATCCACACCAGCCACAGTGGCCGGTGGACAAAAAAGTTAATTTCCATCCCTGACACACACACAGACACACACACACACACACACACACACACACACACACACACACACACACGTTCATATACAAAGTCCTCATCCTGAATAATGCACACAGAGCTCTTTCACGATCATGATGGGTTTCTCTTTCTCTTCTCAGGCCTATCTCAGAGTTTTTTCTGGTGAGAGATACAAGTCTCATTCCCAACATCCTGTGGTTTGAATACACAGTAACCAGATCAGAAGCCAGGTAAACTCATGCAGAGTCTTTCTGACACTTTCCATTAAATAATACTAGAGCAGAAGAGACTTCTTTCAAAAACATTTAAAAAATCGGCACAACACCAAACTTTTAAATGTTAGTTTAATTTATAAAATAAAAAATCAAATCAAATTTTAAAAACTGCCAAAATGGACATCAAGGTTGCTGATTTAATCTAAAGGATGTGAGTAGGGTCTTGCTAGTCTGGGACCAAATTTATTAATACACTTAATAAACACACGATTGCAGGCAACACTACAATGTGTGTAAAAATTAGATTTATGATCCATTTTCTTTATTTGGGGGAAAGTCAGTAACAGGTTTGCATGAAACATTTGTTATACCAATTTTAAATACCAAAATCTTTTACATTTTGGTATTTAAAATAAGACGGATGTGTAAAACTAACTTTCGTGAGTAGTTTATCTAAGAGTTTTACGCCTTTATTGCTTTAACCTATTTGTGGAACGTGCCTTCTAAACCTTTGTCTTACATTCTGCTTTTATTGTCTTCTCTTACAGAAACAGACAACGAAAGCTGGGAACGAAGCTTCAGTGATGTGCTGCAAAACCCCAGTGAAAACTGACCGCACACACACACACACACACACATACACACACGGACATGCACACACTCTCAAACACACTGGAGTTTTATAGTCTGGACTGTTCTGTTTGATATGAAAGCGCAGAACAGTGTACTTGTGGACCAAAGGAGCGAGTTTGTATCGCAGACATGACCGTTATTACATGACCCAACTGTTCGCACGACAACATGGCCTTCTCCTCCCCCCGTCCTTAGGCTGCCCCTGCGTTCCTAATGCATGCAGACCGTGCAAGAGACAAAACTATTTAATGACAAATGTAATATATATTTTATTCATTAACGTTCACTGGGACGATCTTAACGGCGACGTGAAGGGGGGAAAAGGTGGAAGTAAGTGAATGAAAGAAAGTTTTACGACATGGCAAACCTATCAGCATGGCATTACTTTTATCTAAACCACACGTTAAAGGACCAGGGACAGGAGAGTGGGAATTTAAGGCTGGGTTGTAAAAATGGGAGGAGGGAGGAGGAATGGAGAGACAAATGGAGCATTGAAAACGGATGGGGGGGTGGGGGGAAGAAAATGGCTTTTGCTCATTTGTTCATCTTAAAAGAAAGAAATATTCATTACGAGGTGAATATCGCAAAAAATATGTCCAGGTCACATTATACCCCAAAATAATATATATATTTTTTTGCATTCATCAAATTTTCATTAATATGAAAGCTTGTTTCCGCCACAGAATAAAACATTTTAAAAGATAATTGCGACCTTTTACTGCAACAATTGTGAGTTTACATCTCGCAACATCTTTTTATCCCCTCAGAATTGAGATATTTTTCTCTCCCAAATTGTGAGTTTACGGAATTCCGTGCCAGAATTCTGACTATAACTCGCAGTTGTGACTTTATATCACGTGATTCTGAGAAAAAAAGGCAAAATTGCGAGATGAAAATTTGCAGTTGCAAGAAAAAAAGTCTGAATTGTGAGTTTAAAAAGTTGCCTTTTTTTTGTATTCTGTGGCAGAAACAAGCTTCCACACATGAACGTGTCCAGATGTTTTGCCTTTTTTTATTATTTAATGATTCTCATTACCGTGACAGTTATTTTTATTGCATATTTCATTACAGAATGTGCTTGCTTATCATGAAAATTATTACTATGTAAAAACTCATAACGGTCCTAAAATAGGCTTCAATTTCCTCGAGCAAAATATTGATTTCTTTTGTTTTTGGGGTGTAACGCAACCCAGACATGTTCTCGACAGGCTTTGCGAGATTCACCTTGGAATCCTGTAAAAAAAGTGTAACGTAAACTAAAATAATTTGCACTTTGTCAATTTGAAAATCATATTAACACTAGTTTTTTCCCTGTAGAGGCAAGGATTCTTGTGTTTGTGCTCTCTGCTGGCCCTTTTTGTTTTAAGGTTTGTTCTCTGACAGCCGCTGTCACTCAAGCAGCACTTTTGCGTTCAGTTTTTCCTCCAGACGTCCGTGAGCAGGATTTGGTCAATGTCTTGCGCATAAAGGCGTTTCAGAGCATGTAGTTGTTTCAATTCATTAGTCTCAAGGGGTGCTGGGAACAAAATGAGTGCCTGTATTTGGTCAGAATGATGTTGTTTCAACTCCATTTGCATTATGTCGTGTTGTACCTGCAAAATGTGTTTCGTTCTGCAACATCACAAAGAACAACTCTTTCAGATTTGTCGGGCAGCTGATGGTCCATTGCATAAAGTCTGTTTTAGTGTGCAGATGATATGCAGTAATATTTCATCAATCATTCCTTTTTTATTTGTACTAATCACCATCTCAAAGGATGCAGTTCTGAAAGTGCAGGAAAAATAAAGCTCAGCTTTTTGATAGTAGGTTTTTTTCCCATCTATTTCTGACCCATTTTTTCCAGATGTGGGCCGTTTTCTCACCTGACACCTGCTCTAATTTCCGCTTAAGACATTCCCGTAATACCACTTTTGAATATTTAAGGATGGCTTTGCAACTGCTACAACAGGACAAGATTACATGTGAAGTAATGGAAATATGAAAAGGACATAAAAAACCAATTCTGAAGCCAAACCTCAGGTGAAGTCTAGCATGTACCGAGGCCTCTGTTCTTTTAGGGTGATGTAGAAACTGTCTGTGACGGGGTGTTTATATAAAGGGAAGGGAGGTTATTATTGCATAACTCTAAGATGATCCTCTCTTTTATCATGTGTAATTCATATCAGGCTGAATAAAAAGCAAAATATGTTTGTGTATGAACGGTTGCAGTTATTTGTGCAGGTCGGAGTCACTGTGAATGTTGATTTATAGTTATTTAGTCTGCATATTCGCTCTCAGCACTTATTTATTCCTAATTCCAATTAATGTCCAGCATTTTGGTACATTTCTGATTTATGTATAATTGCTCTTCAGTTTAACTAAATATTTTTATTTAGTATATATATATATATAGTATATATATATATATATATATATATATATATATATATATATATATATATATATATATATATATATATATATATATATATATATCGTATTATATTAAGTACAAAACTATAGTTTCGGTATACACTGAAATCAATATTTTAATATTATTTTTAAATGATTAAGATACAGGTACGTTTCTGATTTATTTATAATTGCTCCAGTTTAACTGAATTATTTTTTTATATTTCGCCAGGTATATATATTTATTCACAAATATGTATTTTGTTAACTATGTACTTTAACTATATTTTATTTAACAGTATTAATTTGAAATGAGTATTTTAATATTATTTTTAAATTATTAAAGTATATATTAATTTGCAAATCTATGTAATGTATTTTATTAACTATACTTTATTATACTTTATTAACTATATTTTATGAACAGTATACACTGAAATTAGTGTTTTAATATTTTTAAATTATTCATATATTCGCAAATCTATGTAATGTATTTATTAACTATTTACTTTATTAACTATATTTAATTAACAGTATTCACTGAAATTAGTATTTCAATATTATTTTTAATTATTAACATATATATTTATTTGCAAATATATAATTAATTTTATTAGCTATATTTAATTAACAGTATTCACTGAAATTTGTATTTTATTATTTTTTAATTATTCATATATTTATTCACAAATTATTACTATATTCTTTATTATACTTTACTATATTTTATGAACAGTATACACTGAAATTAGTATTTCAATATTATTTTATTATTAAAGTACAGGTACATTTCTGATTTATTTATAATTGCTCATCAGTTTAAATTATTTGTAAAACTCCGCCAGTATATCTTTATTCACAAATCTATGTATTTTGTTAACTATATTCTTTATTAACTATTAACAGTATACACTGAAATTAGTATGTCATTATTATTTCAAAATTATTGAAGTATTCGCAAATCTATGTAATGCATTATACTTTAACTATGTTTAACTAACCATATAAACTGAAATTAGTATTTCAATATTATTTTTAAATTATTAAAGTACAGGTACATTTCTGATTTATTTACTGATTTATTTATTTTTTTCACCAGCGATATATATATTTATCACAAATCTATGTAATGTGTAATGTATTTTATAAACTACAAAACTATAGTTTCGGTATACACTGAAATTATTATAATATTCCTAATATTTAATTTATGAAAAGTAGCCTACAAATATTTTTGGAGGAAAATATAGTTCATAAAATAAATCATGTAAAACGAACCTATTCCTTGAATAATAATTGCATAATTATCTTCCTTGTGCACAGGTTTAATCACGCGGTTTACTAATTGTCCAGAAGGCCATTTCAATAACACAAGCCCTTTATATTCGCAAAGCGCAAGTTGTGGTTCTGCGCAGGCGCAATGGGACTCTCAGTCCGACTCCTTACGTCACCGCAGCGCGACACGGCGGCAGGCGAGTTTTCGGTGGAGAGCAAATCGAGCGGAAAATTGAGACCATGTAAAACACACTATTGAGTGGACATCAGGTAATCGCAACCGTGTCAGTGTGTGGAAGAGATGAAACAGCCCTGAAACACTCAAAGTTTCCTCCTTTGGAGCTTTGTGGGTAAGTTAAGCTGTTTTTGAACGCATGTCTCGTGTTTACATTTGATTTTTGTGGTAGATTTGATCAGAAGTTGACTCTTTCTCCTGCAGGAGACCTGATTTATGGCTCTGACATGCTTTAAGTTTAAAAAAGTAAATGTTCTGCAACTGTGCAACTCTTTTGTTAGTAGTGTTAATAATGTGGAAAAACTTCAGCTTATACTTTTTTGTTGCTGCTAGCATGTGTGCTACTCAAAATCTATCTTCTTGTTTGTAATTGTTGGTCATTGAGGCCAGCAGCTCTTGACTCTGTGATTGTTTTGTGAAAGTTAAGTCAGAGCAGGAAACACCCACGGTGGACTCTGATAAGTTTCGTTTCTTTATATTGTTCATTTGCATGCTTTATTCGAGGTTAATTCAAATGAGGCAACCTTTTTATATCCACTGATTTGGCCAGTTTCTTCTTTCATAATAATTCACAAGAGCGCGATATTTACCTGCAGCTGCTAGTTAACACACACCTTTGTTTATTGTATGCTTCTTATCCTTGCACAACATGCAATAGATGCTGCAGAACGGGATGTATTAACCTTGATTTCATATTTATTGGACATATTTGCACGGTGTAAACACATTTATGTCTGTTCACAATTTATCGACCACAGCATGCTTGTGATTTGATCCTCTCTTTCTTTTCATAATCTGATTTCTTTGTATTACTGTTTTTCTTACATCTGCTCTTGGATTGATACAAATGAAACCTTGTTGCAAAAAAAAAAAAAAGTTTAAATAGCTGTACAGAAAAGTTCTCAAGATCATAAATTAACTGGTTCAGATACTTCAGAAATAACAGTGGATTAACCTTTTCTGATAGTAACATGTTATTACTATCATAACTAAGTCCATGGTCAATAATGCATTTGACTGATATGAAGAACTTTTATAATAATCATACCATTGCTAAGAAGATGCATGAAAGGGGTTGGAGAAATTAGGTGAGAAGAATGAGTCTTTACCTTAGAGCAAGTTTTAAGGCTGGCTGATTAAAGGATGTATTTTTAGATTAGCTGTATATTGTGTTTTATAGTGTTGTTAGCACATATCAGCGCTACAGGGAGTTGAGCACCCAAAGCAAGAGAATGCAGTTATTAATAGAAATCATATCAGATGTCATGGGCAGAATCATAGCGTGCACACTTCCTCAGAAAACTTGTGTTGCCTGTCATTTGAAAAGCGTGCATGATTGCGAGGGGTAGTATGCTATGCTTATTGATGTGACTTGTAAAATTGACCACGGAGTTAAGAAAATGTCACTTGAAAGTCACAAAGCACCAACAGTGGGCATGTGAGCATCAGAACTGGACCACGGAGCATTGGAAGAAGGTGCTCTGGTCTTTTAAGATTGAGCATTGGTCTGGGGAGTCTGCTCTGTATTTTCTACTGCACAAGAGTAGTGTTGCACGATATACCGGTACTAGAAAAGTATTGCGATACCCTGCTTTTACAAACGGTACGATATGGAATTGTATTAGTACCGGTACTTAAATAAATACAGCTCTTATTAACGCGCGGTCCTTCTTAGTGTCGATGAGTGACAGCAGGAGTCAGGATGTATGTGCAGAGCTCTCCACCGTTCACTAAACACTGGAAGCAGAAGAGTTAAACATACACGCGCAGCGCATGACAAAGAAAGCAACAGAAACATGCGCGCATGAGAAAATATAGCGCGCCGCGGGACGTGCTCGCCTCGCGCTGGCGGACTTTGATCTGAAGCGCGCCCACACGCCTTTCAAACAACATGCGATCGCGATTCAGTTCTTTCGGATTATGGATTTCAATGGTCAAAAATATGTAAAAATGCACATCTTGTGAATTTTCAGGTAAACACAGTCGGGGGTGTCTTTAGTGAACGTGTACAGTTGAGGTAATTGGATCGGTGCCGGATCTAATATTCTGTGTGATTAATGTTAATCAAACAACAATGAAAAAGAAAACCACCCCATGACTGGCTAAATAATTTTAGTATATTCATTAAGAATCAGTGTATAGTTAACTTATTGAGTGAAGACTAAGCAGTTTTTTTTATTTATTTCTTGACTTGCTATACTGTTAAATAGACCTATAGCTGAAAAATAAAGCACTTTTTTAGTCATATTGTTTGTAATTTGCATTTTTAGCTTATTTTTTAAAAACAAAGATAAAATAAAAAAAATGCAATAAGAAGAAATGGTCAAAAACCAGGCCAGGAACATGCTGGCCAAGTGAGTTTTTAGTTAAAAAATAAATAAACAATGAATAATAAGTTCTGTTGTCATATTATTCAATTACTTTTACTGGGTGGTATTTTGACCCTGGTATCGAGGTATTTTAGTCTGGTATCGTATCGAAGTCATCATTTTTGTATTGTGACAACACTACACAAGAGGCGTGATCAACTGGCATAGTTTAAATGACTCCGTACGCAATTGGATAGTCCTTCAACCAATCAGAGCTGCAGGGCGAAATCAAATCGCCTGCAGATCAGGCTGGGTTTACTAGTCTACTGGTCTGATGAATCACATTTTTCTTTTACATCATGTGGATAGCCGAGTGCGTGTGTCACTTTCCTGGGGAACACATGGCACCAGGATGCACGATGGGAAGAAGGCAAGCTGGCGGAGACCGTGTGATGCTTTGAGCAATGTGCTGCTGGGAAACCTTACGTCCTGCCATCCTAAGCATTGTTAAAGACCATTTACACCCTTTCATGGAAACGATATTCCCTGGTGTCTGTGGCTCTTTCAGCAGGATAATGTGTCCTGCCTCAAAGTGGTTCAGGAACGGTTTGACGAGCACAGCAGTGAGTTTGAGGTGTTGACTTGGCCTCTGAATACCCCAGATCTCAATCAAATCGATCATCTGTGGGATGTGCTGAACAAACAAGTCCGATCCATGTAGGCCCCACTTCGCAACTTACAGGACTTAAAGGATCTGCTGCTAAAATGTCTTTGACAGGTCAGGGCTGTTTTGTCCGCAAAAGGGAGACCAACACAATATTGGGAAAATGTTATGCCTGATTGGTGTATATGACTCACGATAATAACATCCATGTGATCAGCCTCCTACAACGAACATGCAGCTGAAGTTTCACATACTACCACAATTTCATTTATTATTGATTAGTAATTTTGACTTCAGGCAGAATTACTATAAATAATATATGAGATTGTGGTAGTATATGAAACTGTATAAAAGGGTGTGCAGTGATTGACTCCATGAACCAACTCGACTTTTCTAAGTCTCTTGACCTCAAAGCCCAGTGTTTGTCATGCAGGAAAGACTTCCAGACACTTCAATCCTGTACTAAGCTTTCTGCATCTGTGTATGCTCAGGTGATCATCATGGAGAAGTGTCTGTGGTGTACCAAGTCCCTGGAGGCGGAGGGAGAAGTGGCGATAGTCGGCATCTTGCGTCGCTACAGTTCAGGGCAGCTGTCTAAAACGGTGATGGACTCTCTGAATGACGACCTCAACTGCTGTCTGGAGTGTGTGGTGGAGTATCATCGAGCCAGAGAAAAGGTCCCTGAACTGCACAAGGTATGCAAATAATGCCAAATTTACTGTGCAAAGGTGGCACTGAAGCGCTTCTGACGGGGTATTCAGTGGTCTTAATACACTGTTATAAATGCTGCTTGGTGGCATGATTGCAATTGCACAGAAATTAGAACTCAATACTTTCATACTAAGTGGAGAAGTGGTGGTTCAGAGCAGGCATAGTTTAAGCTGTTTATTTTGTTAACGAAAATATTTTTGTTTATTAACAAACTTTCTATTGACAAGACAAAAACGAGATGAGACAAACGTCCTTATACAGTTACTGTGACTATATCAACAAGCATTGTCTTTGACGTAAAAAAGACGAGATTAAAATATAGTAACAATGCAATACTATCACATATAAAAACATGTTTTACTCACATAAGTGTGTTGCACCATTCCTGTCGGATCCAATATAGAGAACACAGCATTGTGTTTATATCTCAATGTCTGCAAATCCAGTATCATGCCGTGTTTACAAATGATTATCTTGCTATTTTCGGCATGCTTATTGCTCTGTAGTACGTTTAGCTCCATGAGTCGGTGGGCGGGGCTACAAAGGCAGGCGTACACATTTATTTTCCCCCTCCTATGACGTCATAGATTAGTATATATTTGAGAGCTCTCGTTTTCTGGGCCTGGTGTCAATAAAAGCTTTTATTTGACTAATAAGAATATCAGTTTCAGAGCTGAAAACTTTCTTTTATTACCATGACCTTTCATATATCAAAGGCTCAAGGGAAAGTTGATTTCTCAATTCATCACCCCTTTAAAAGAACTCTCGAACACCAATAAACAAGTAAACTGCATGTCATCTCCATTTGAGATTTTCTGCTTCAGTTCATTCAGTCGGTTGTGTCCGGTCACGTTTGTGCGACTAAATTTGCCATCAAACCTTCTCAGTGACGAACTGTAATAAATTCAAGCATCGAGCTCTCGACTATTTTTGTGTTTGCTGAATAACTGCACATACACAACCTCTGTGTGACAATAGTGTTTTTGCTGTTGTTTTAATAGAAAAACTTTTAAAATAATTTTAGAGAAGCCAGTAATAAAAAATCAATCATGCATATGGGTCGACAATCTCGTGATTGTGACAATGCAACAATTCTGATGAAGTGTAAAAATACATTTCTCAAATGACAGGAGTTGTGTTATACTTTTGAGCAAAATATTCAGGATTATCAATGCAGCATGACAAATGTGACTCTTTTCATTGACGAAAACTAGACTGAAATTCTCAGGCATTTAGTCGACTGAAACTTGACTAAAACTAAAAAGCACATTTGACACAGGACTGAGACTAAATAAAAAAATAGCTGATGAAATTACCACTAGTGTTCATACCTGGCAGGTTTGGTTTAATTGTCCATGTTGTTTCCATCCGAACCCTGGTGTGCACCAGATAAGCAGACCAAGATCGAGTTCAATACAAAATACAAAACAAACCAAAGACTTAAAAGAACCAAAACAGGATGAAATAACACAAGATGCGTCCCTAAAAAGGACTTTCGTCATACATAGTAGGAAAGTATTCGATTTTGGGCACAATTTGTGTTTTAAGAACTTTCCTCAACATCCCATAATATGCCCACCTGATGAACTCTTCTTCAGTGTCTTTTTATTTATTTATTTTTTTAATTGGAAACATCTGACTCCCTAGACACTTTTCTCAAGCCTACTGACCTTCAGAAAGAAGCATTATTCACATTTTCTCACGACACTTCTAGATTAACTTGAAACATGGGAAGGAGACCAAAAAGAGGTTAAAGGGGCAATGTATCATACTCCTCTACAAAGAGTGTGTGGCAGGAGGCCACCTGTGCTCGCACTCATCTTCGCCTTGCGCGTTTGATTTACAACATGTCAAAATGAACCCCCAAAACATATCTTTCGAGAAGTGATATGTACAGACTGAACATCACTGAAAACACTTAAAGCACTCATACATTTGACCAACAAGTGGAAATTGGATATTTTTGCACTTTTCCGGTTTTAAAAGCAAAGTTGAAGCAATGTCATGGAGTGAGTGATTGGATGTGAGCACGATTCTATGTCAGCTGGTCCTCTGCATTTATCCATGAGCGTGAACTCTTTTAGCCCAATCACTGCACTGTACGCACAAGATTACAGCGGAGAACTCAAACACGCGGCGTGTGCACGAGAGCAGTTTCTGCGCAGAACACCGCGATGAGTTTACCAACGCTCGCCACTACGTGGATCAGATACAGACCGAGCAAGCACGTTTCAAGTTATGGACATATTTTATATACTCTAGTTCTCTAAACATGAACCAGCACTGTGTATGCGCACATATTTAATCACGTCATCTTCAAAGAAAATGCATGTGCAAATAAGGACACTAATACAGCCATACGTCCCATTTCTGAACACGCACAATTTTTATTTTTTTTAACCTGAGGATGGGGTTCTCGCAGACCGATCGCAGCGATTGTGGTCCATGTAGAGTTAACACGTTGTTAAATTTTTGGAGAGGTGCAAGTCAGGGTATGCCGTAAGCTACACGTGCTACACACAGCCTACAAAGCTACGGCGTAGGTTTGACACAATTATAAATCAGCCTTAAGCAGTTTGTTTTCGCTCTTTCTTCTCGTCATAAGAGCTATGTTGCCCGTTAAAGTTTGGTACAGGCATTGAAAATACCATGTACACATTCACTATCAGCACATTTAGCCTAGCGCACAGTTTCAATGGGCGTGCCGCACTTGAGACTTGGAAGTAAACGCCCATGGCTGGGATTGGATAAGATTTGCATATTTAATGAGCTTCAGCTCCCCTGTCAGTTCAGTTCATGAGGGAGGGATCATTTTGAAACCGGCAATCGGAATGATTCTCTCAATCACAGGGCTCGTAAACGTCTTTATCAAACAAAAAAGCTTTTCTTTTACTAACAAGGATGTTTTCAGCTCTGAAACTTACAGAATATTCTTATATCATGATGAACTTTGATATTTGGTTTCTCAATTCATCACCCCTTTTAAATAAATATCCTTTGAGTGATTTGTTTTGAGATGCATTCAACACGGTAACTTTTATATTATACTACGGGGGGCCATTGAATGCTTGAATCTGATTGACTGTTGGACGTTCTGACGTGTGCAATATATCTCTAAATATATCATCGGATCAATGTCTTGAGGTGTGGTAACCGTAGTATAAGCGGAATAATTGACTCCGGGCCATTGAATTATAAGAAAAATAATGCACACCCAAGGTGTAACGCCCACTCCGCTTCGCATCGTGAATGCATCACCACCTCGGGTGTGCATTATTTTTCTAATAATTTAATGGCCCGTCGTCAATTATTCCTTACATAACTCTTGTTGATTACCATTGAGCCTAGGTCACTGGGGTCACTTAGGCCTGTCTCCTATGCGACCTGTGGTCAACTAGAAGAGTAACAGTTTTAACATGTGTTGGATGCTTCCCTAAAAAACAAGTCACTCAAAGGATATTTATTAAAGAAAGTGGATCCCAGAACCCTTCTCCTTTCAGTAAGTTCTGTTACAAAATAAACACCATAACTTTTTGTTTTGCATCTGGGTATCAATTTCTTCTTTGGTCCTGACCGAGAGAACCAAACTACAAATGTCGACACATCCGTAGGCTGTGTGTACACAAGTCTTTTTACAGAGGCTGACATATTTTTCCAATTGTTTTCAATAGGAGCTGGCTTTTTTTTTTTTTTTTCACGTTTAAACGGTTCAGTAACATGAGATGTCTACAAAAAAGACAAACAATTCAGGTTCCACTTGTATGTGGTTCATAAGCGGTGATCCCATTAAAAGGTAATCTCCCTTTTCTTTTTTGGCTCATCTTCAATCTCCTGCTACAATTATCTCTTGCTTTCTTTGACTGGTACATTCCATTTAGCGTGTGTCATTTGGCCATGTTTTCATCCACCAATATTGGGATTTCACTGAAATGTTTAATGGAAGCGCCTTAATCTTAATGTGCATAAAAAATGCACTTAATTGAGTCTGATCTGTCTTGGTTTTTATCTAATAAGACAACACATGAACTACAATGGAAACACATTTACAGAATAAAATCCTTGACGTGCATCAAAAGTCATGTGACTTTGCGTGATGGGAACGCATAACTGGACTAACCGGTAAACCGATCTCATTGCACAGCATCTGAAATGCTAAAGCCAAAGTCTGTTTTCAAAGTTGCTCAGTATAATTACCTCCTAGAACTTGTCTTGCATGACTATGACTTCCTAGATAGCCACCTCTGTAAGCAAGATAACAAGACAGAGTGCGCAGACAAAAACGCAATAAACACTGAGGCTCAGGAAATGCATATGAAAAAAGACTTAAACTGCAGCAACTTAGTTTTGATTTTTGTTAACTTCGACTCACTGGATGGCAATTTTGTGCACAAGTTACAACTTTGGACATGGCTAAAGTGGCCTAATGCTATGTCTACATACATTAGGATGCATTAGGACAAGGTTTTTTTTTTTACGCACTGAAAACGCTTGACAATGCTAGCGTGGATTCAGTCCCATTGTCCCAAGAGTCCATACTGAAACGTTGGAAAATGCTAAAATCACCTTACTGTGCATCCGTGAAACCTCATAAAAGGTCACTGAGACTACACCTGATCAAGTTCTCATGCTATTCTTCTGGCAGGATCATTGTATTTTGCAAAATGCCTCACAATTCACTGATGCTTTTTGGTTGCACTCCATAACCCTTATATGTTCCCTCAGGACAGCAATTGCAAGTAAATTGCTGTCTTTGAAGGACTGTGTTTGCAAGACTTTACGAAGTAACATATCTTTAGCAACAGTATGAATGTGACTGGCACAATACTGGGTATAAACATCTATCAGTACAATGTGTAAACATGCGTCATCGTTTTCAAGGTCCACACTAAACCGCAAAAACAGGGTTTTCAAAAACAGGGTCTCTGTGTGGCCAAAACGGAGAGCAAAAGATGCATTTTCATTCGAATAAAACAAGACCTGTAGACAAGGCCTAATTGAGGCTTACAGAAGCCTACAGGCTTTAAGGGGTACTTCAGCACTGGGAAGATGAATGTGTATTTAAACTGGGTCATTAATGTAGTAGTGTAGTAATTTGGTGCCTTCTAGACTAAGAAAACACAGAAAATGTATTTTTGTCTCATGGGGATGAAAGACAACAATTCCCAGAATGCACTTCGCTGCCCTACGCTAGGAACGACAAGGTTTACTTTCCCACCCCGTTCATTTTCATAAAATCAGTTCAATTAGAGACACTAAAATTAAAAACTGAACGTGTCTATTCAATATAATGTGAGTGAGCCGATTGAGTGTCACGGCACAAACGCAGCAGGAGTCGGATTACATTCATCACATGAGCTGAGTTTATCGCGGGATTCGCGGCCGCATACATTCACAGTGCGAGATCAGTCTGCCGCATTTTCAGTTCATGTCTTTGGAAGCTTAACTTTCATAGTAAGTTAATTTGAAAAGTTGAAACACTCACTTTGCTCTCCACTGCTCCGTTTACATGAAGTACCGAGTGCTGTGAGTGCGACGTTGAAAACATGTGGAAATAGCGCCTCCTGCTGGCTGTAGTCTTTAGCCTCTGGACAAAAACTCCTCCGAGGACGCAAATATTTTGTCCAATTTTTCCAGAAATAAAATGCATAATTCTCTCATCTCAGGGTCATATGAGGGGGGGAAAGTACGATAATTTGATTATACTCCTGGGTTTCTACTGATACACTTACTTTAATGCTAATCGCTGAAGTAACCTTTAAATTCCCCTGGTCTTGTTTGTAGTGCATCCAGATTATTCTACAAACATACCATTTCTCTAATAAAAATATACTACAGGTCCTTCTCAAAAAATTAGCATATTGTGATATAAGTTCATTATTTTCCATAATGTAATGATAAAAATTTAACTTTCAAATATTTTAGATTCATTGCACACCAACTGAAATATTTCAGGTCTTTTATTGTTTTAATACTGATGATTTTGGCATACAGCTCATGAAAACCCCAAATTCTTATCTCAAAAAATTAGCATATCATGAAAAGGTTCTCTAAACGAGCTATTAACCTAATCATCTGAATCAACTAATTAACTCTAAACACCTGCAAAAGATTCCTGAGGCTTTTAAAAACTCCCAGCCTGGTTCATTACTCTAAACCGCAATCATGGGTAAGACTGCCGACCTGACTGCTGTCCAGAAGGCCATCATTGACACCCTCAAGCGAGAGGGTAAGACACAGAAAGACATTTCTGAACGAATAGGCTGTTCCCAGAGTGCTGTATCAAGGCACCTCAGTGGGAAGTCTGTGGGAAGGAAAAAGTGTGGCAAAAAACGCTGCACAACGAGAAGAGGTGACCAGACCCTGAGGAAGATTTTGGAGAAGGATCGATTCCAGACCTTGGGGGACCTGCGGAAGCAGTGGACTGAGTCTGGAGTAGAAACATCCAGAGCCACCGTGCACAGGCGTGTGCAGGAAATGGGCTACAGGTGCCGCATTCCCCAGGTCAAGCCACTTTTGAACCAGAAACAGCGGCAGAAGCGCCTGACCTAGGTTACAGAGAAGCAGCACTGGACTGTTGCTCAGTGGTCCAAATTACTTTTTTCGGATGAAATCAAATTTTGAATGTCATTCGGAAATCAAGGTGCCAGAGTCTGGAGGAAGACTGGGAAGAAGGAAATGCCAAAATGCCTGAAGTCCAGTGTCAAGTACCCACAGTCAGTGATGGTCTGGGTGCCATGTCACCTGCTGGTGTTGGTCCACTGTGTTTTATCAAGGGCAGGGTCAATGCAGCTAGCTATCAGGAGATTTTGGAGCACTTCATGCTTCCATCTGCTGAAAAGCTTTATGGAGATGATTTCGTTTTTCAGCACGACCTGGCACCTGCTCACAGTGCCAAAACCACTGGTAAATGGTTTACTGACCATGGTATTACTGTGCTCAATTGGCCTGCCAACTCTCCTGACCTGAACCCCATAGAGAATCTGTGGGATATTGTGAAGAGAAAGTTGAGAGACGCAAGACCCAACACTCTGGATGAGCTTAAGGCCGCTATCGAAGCATCCTGGGCCTCCATAACACCTCAGCAGTGCCACAGGCTGATTGCCTCCATGCCACGCCGCATTGAAGCAGTCATTTCTGCAAAAGGATTCCCCACCAAGTATTGAGTGCATAACTGAACATAATTGTTTGGTTGACTTTTTTTGTATTAAAAACCCTTTTCTTTTATTGGTCGGATGAAATATGTAAATTCTTTGAGCTCTATGCCAAAATCATCAGTATTAAAACAATAAAAGACCTGAAATATTTCAGTTGGTGTGCAATGAATCTAAAATATATGAAAGTTAAATTTTTATCATTACATTATGGAAAATGATGAACTTTTATCACAATATGCAACATTTTTTAAAAGGACCTGTATATCCTCTGAAACTTGAGGCCTCTTAAACTGTTGTTAAGGAATCTGTCTCTTCCTTGAGGGCATTATGCCTGTTCTCTCAAATTGAATATTCTTAGACTTATTAAATCTCAAGAAAAACATTTAAAGTATAAAATAAAAATCTAATTCTAAAAAAAAAAAAAACATGTTAGTGTGCAACATTCAGAAAAAAGCCAATAAGGTAATGAAATAATTGTAGAAGGAGATTAACAACGAGCCAAAAACAGAGAGAGGAAAAATCTTTGTGAAAATGAGCCAAAAAAGCACGCATATATGAGCTCATTGGTCACGAAAAACAGTATAAAATGAAGAGATGCACTTTAAGGTTGTTAGGTGTTCAGCTGGCATGAAGTCTGATCTTTGGCATCTGGAACTCCATGACTTTGAGGCATTTCTTTTAAAAAGGGAGAAGACTTTCTACAACAATGGAAATCGTCTAATGGAGAGTGAAATTATGGCCCATTCAATAAAAAAAAGAAGGAAAAAGGGCATGATGTGAAAGTTACAATGTTTTAATGGGGAATCCAGCCTCAGCCAACATATCACCAAAGACTCACAAACGATAAAGTGGAATGAAATAATGTTATTGAGGAGCAGTGGCTGCAGGGTGACCCAAGGCCAAAATGACAAACAAAACGTATAAATAAGCTAATCAGAAGAAAACAATTATAAAGGAACTTCCCTAACTCCCGGCTAAATAAACAAATCGCAAAGTCAAACTAAATGGCACGAGCCATATGCTCTTAAAGCATGGTTAAGAGTCTTAAAGGGTTAGTTCACCCAAAAATGAAAATTCTGTCATTAATGACTAACAAACGCGGAAGAGAAGACTATGCTGAATAAAGTCGTAGTTTTTGTTATTTTTGGACCAAAATGTATTGTCGATGCTTCAAAAGAGTCTAACTAACCCACTGATGTCACATCGACTACTTTGATGATGTTTTTCATACCTTTCTTCTTACCTTTCTGGACACGGACTGTAGAGTGTGCATTCACTTTCAATGGAAGGACAGAAGGCTCTCGGACTAAATCTAAAATATCTTAAATATCTTAAAATATCTGTGTTCCGGAGATGAACGGAGTTCTTACGGGTTTGGAGCGACATTAGGGACATTAATGACAGAATTTTCATTTTTGGGTGAACTAACCCTTTAAGTGTTGTTATAAACAACACAAAAGCAAGAGCCATTTACAGCAAACAGGTGTTAAGGGAGGTGGAATCCAGAGCTCTTCACGCCAATGCCAGAATGAGCTCGCCATCTTACCACTTAAAAGTATGACGGACACACAAGGTTAAGACTTTTGGAAGTGAAGTTATGTGCCTAAATAAGTGTAATCAATGTTATTTTTTTAATATATTTTATATAAGGAATAAATGCATTTGTCTGTTAGTGAAGGCGCTCTGTTTTCCCGAATGACTAGATTCCTAGATACTTCAATAAAGTATCACCAATACTATACAATATAACAAGACCATTTGTTTAACTCATTCTTATTTGCATGTACAATCACCATACACATTCAAGAGAGCTTTGAATAGATGGATAAGTAGAAGTCAGAAACCATGTTGACCACAAAACTCATGGTTCAGAGAATATTAAGGTTTCCCGGAGTCCCCGATCAGATCACGTCTTTGGCTCTGCAAGAAAAAGAATAATTGGTGGGTGGGGGTAACTCTGATTTGTTTTCTATTCATTGCTTACTTATTACTTAAAGGGGAATCAATTGGGTCTTGTTGTTTGTGCGCTAACTGAAACGCATATCTCTGTAGCTACCTTGTTTTTATGTTCTTTTTAAAGTATTACATCAGAAACGAGAGAAGGAAACCCTTTATTAAGTTCTTATGCTCGCTTGAAGTGGTTTTTGACTTGTGCAAAAAAAAGTTAATGTGAATAATGGGGGATGGAAAACGCATTTGACGAAATTCTGACGGAGCTGACCTTAAACCCATGTGACTAATCGGCTGTTTCTGCTGATGGTGTTTTATTTAATGTTGGTTACCAATTCCACCATCATCTGCTCGAACAACTTGACGGAGACACACAATTTGCATTTTTTTTTTTTGTGAACTTTGAAAAGATTCGCTTCACATTTGGATGGAAACCCAGCTTGTGTGTGCACACTTCAGATATGTGTGGTTGAGAACTGAATTGATTTTCTTTTGCTTCCCCTTGCACTCTAATGGTTTAAAATCGCTTAATGTGTAAATTGGCAAGACAAAACATGTGCAAGTGATAAACATTCGCTCTATGATGGTTACACTTTGCAATTAACCCGGGAATCACATGCATGCACTACTGTGGGGGCTTGTCTATACGGATCAACTATGATCTGTTCAACCCTTAGAAATCCCAAAGAATACACTTACATTTATGCATTTAGCAGATGATTTTATCCAAAGCAACTTGCATTTTATTCAAGGTATATTGTACATTAACAGTTCATGCAGTCCCCGAGGGTTTAATGGAAAGCTGTGCTGTTGCTAGAGCCATGTTGTACTGTTTCACCTTGCATGAGATGCTAATTCCCAATCTCTTACAGCGTTTGTGGGAAATAGAAAAGGCTCGACTCCTGTGTGTGTTGGAACACAATCTGAACAAGGAGCTGGAAGAGGATGATATATTTATCATTGAAGATGATCACGAGAAGCCTGTGTCAATGATCTCGCCTGCAGAGTTTCATGAATGTCTCCGCTGCCCACTGTTTGAAGTTCTGAAGTATCCGTACCTGCTTTGCTACCGTGATCTGTGTAAGTCATGTTACCTTAAGCAACCTCATTCTGTGTGGGGGTTTAAAATAAGGACTGAAAACTGGAAAATTGTTGGTGTGATCCTGACACAGGGTGATTACAAACATCCAATGCAGATGGTCTCTCTTATGACATAGATATTTGACAATTATTAACGTAAAAGTGGTCAACGCCATTGTAACTTGGTGTCGAGCCTTCTGGTCTCATCTGCTTCGTTATTTTAGCTGTACAAACACAAACTGTTCATCATAGTTCTGTTAACCTGTGATAAACAGAAAATACAGCACATTTTTGTTTGTGTTCCTGTTTGCTCCACTAGCAAAAGAAAATAATCCACTATAGTGTTTCTATGATTTTTCAAAAGGAGAAAAAAATATTGAGAGATTACAATAGTCAGAGAGAAAGATGTCAAATTTTACATCCCTCCCACAGCCGTTATTACAAACACCCACACAGCAGCGAAAACCAGTTTTCTGTCATCTAAAGCGGTACTTCAGCGCTGGGAAGATGAATCTGTATTTAAACTGGGTCATTAATGTAGTAGAAATGTGAAATTATTTTTGAATTTAGTGCCTTCTAGACTGAGAAAACACAGAAAATGTATTTTTGTCTCATGGGGATGAAAGACAACAATTCCCAGAACGCACTGCTTCACTGCCCTACTCTAGGCACGGCTAGTCGGCTACTGGATTATGAAAATGAATGCGGTGGGCAAGTGATCCAGTAAAGTCAGTTCAGTTAGAGACACTACAATTTGAAAACTGAACGTGTCTGTCACGGCACAAACGCAGCAGGATCGGATTACATTCACCACATGAGCTGAGGATTCGCGGCTGCGGCTGCGGCTGCATTTACAGCGCGTGTTCAGTTCATGTCTTTGAAAATGAACTTCCTATGAAAGTTAAGCTTCTAAAGTTAAAACACTCACTTTGGTCTCCACCGCTCCGTTTACATGAATCTCCGCAGCTCCCGAGCCGAGTGCTGTGAGTGTGATGTTGAAAACATGTGGAAATAGCGCCCACTGCTGGCTGTAGTCTTTAGCCTCTGGACAAAAACTCTTTTGATGACGCAAAATGACGATATTTGCGTCATCGGAGGAATTTTTCCAGAAATAAAATACATAATTCTCTTGTCTCAGGGTCATATGAGGGGGGAAAGTACGATAATTTGAATATACTCCCGGGTTTCTACTGATACATAGTTTAATGCTAATCGCTGAAGTAACCCTTTAATTACAAGGTAATGTAACACAAAGTAGAATGGTACAAATGTACATTGTAATTTAATATAACTTCAAGAACTGCAAAAACTTAAAATGTTAAAGTGCCCCATTATGGTTTTATCTCACTCACTCACTCACTCAAAGATCAGAAACGCTTTCTCATAATATACATTACACATCACCTCAAAGAGTCTGAAAATGGTTCATTCGAAGATTCAGTCTCCCTAAGCACCGCCTTTCTGCGAGCCTACTCATCTGATTGGTCAGATGGCCCAGTCTGTTGATTGGTCACAAACTTTCTCAGTCATCATCCTTTTTGAAGTGCATGCTAATTGAATTTGTAGGTCTGAAAATAGCATCTTCTCGACATGTCACACAAAACAAACTCTTCCAGTCTCAGCTACAACGACAGTGTTTGAGGGTCAGGGCAAAGTAGTCGTTCTTCACAAGCAGCCAATCAAGACCATAGGCTGGCATTATACAAATGTGTTACATTTTAAGTAGGTATATAACAAGAAGTGAGACTAGAATTGCTGACGGCAGTTAAGAATCGATTATTTTAGGCGACGACAACCTCATCTGTCTTGCGCTTTGATCTTTAATACTTTGGAGGCATTTTACGTTAGCTGTATTGCACACTGCATGGAAGGTAATACTCAAAGTATAATGGGGCACTTTAATAACTGTGGAAATGTCATCACAAGGGCCATTGACCAATCAGAATCAAATGAGAAAATGTCTGATCTGATGTGTAAGGAATGTGTTTGCCTCTCTTCGACATTCTCTTTCTTTGTCTACAGGTGATATGGTGGTAAAGGCCCTATGTAAGTTACAGGAAATGAATAAGTCTTTAACTGTGTTTGAGAAGTATCAAGGAACATATCTGCTGCTTGTTCATCCTAATGAACAGGTAATTCAGTCAAAAAGCCATATAAGAGAATCGACTGGACCTCTCTTTACATCTTATTTTTTTGGTTGTTTTCCCTGCCCTTAATCCAACTTTCCATTCCAGGTGCGGCGTTGGGCAATCGATGCTGCAAAGACCATGAAGAGTGTGGACCGGGATGCTTACTATGACCTTCAAGAGATTTTCTTTTGCATGTTTTATGTCATTGAGCTTGGAATATCTTTGGATGTTCCAGACATGGATCCTGGGTCTTACGCAGGGGGCACTATACCTATGCTGCCGTCTCACCTCTACGATTCGGAAAATAAGAAGAATTACTGGCTAGGTCTGTTTGTTAGTTTTCTACAAGTCCTCTTTTCTTACGGGTTTTTCCTTACGTCCTTCTGTTAATAAACTTGTTGAATTTTAGACATGGGTTCTCTCTCTATAGCTATATGTTTTTGTTTCTCTGCTCTTGACAAAGATTTTACCATCCTGCATTTAATATAGAAACTGGATATGTGGGAGAAAAGGGATTGAAAATTCAGGGGCCTTGATGGATTTCTCTGGTGTCTACTGTGTACCTGCAATAAATTAAGTGTGGCATCGTATTTTAACCAGAAGCATGTCCATATGTTGTACTTGAATAGGACATGGTATCAGGTTAACCTGGAACTGGAAAATGTTTTTTATCGCTCATGTCATGTTTATTGTAATATCACTTTTTTGAAGCTCTTATTTTGTGCCCTATAGGCATCTGTATGTTGCTAACGCAGCTCAGCGCTGAGGCAATGGACTCTCTGTTCATGGGACAGTTTAACATCCCGCTTTGTATACTCAACACAATGGATAGGCTGAAGAATGGTATGTCATGAATTTGTGCTTTTTCATTTTCTTCTCTTTTAATGCAATTTGATACAATCAATGTGGCCGGTTATAAAATTCATCCACTTAAAAAGTGTGTTTTTATTTTTCAGAGGATAACCCAGCTTCCGACCCATTCTGGCCAGCTCTCCACTGTTTTATGGTAATTCTGGATCGACTTGGTTCTAAGATCTGGGGTCAGGTTGACCCTAGTATGGCTTTCCAGACCATCACTGGAGCAGCCAGCTATGATGTGGAAATAAGAAGCATCCAGCGAAAAACCATGGGGTAAGAAAGTCTAGCATTTATTAAAGAGAATTCATGCAGTTGTTGCATAGGAACAATTTTAAAGTCAATACACTCCTTGCATTGCTTCTCATTGTGGATCAACATGTTTGTTCACATCTTGAATTGCATTCCTCTCTATTTACTTCTTTTCACCTGGCAAATGAAATATTATTCACACCATTAAAATATTTTTCTTGGAACAGATCTTTAAAATCAAATGGTTTGTAACTCACCATTACTTTTGGTTGTCACTCCTTTTAAATTTTTGAAACCTGATTTGGGTCACGCCTCCCAAATCCATTAAGGATTGTTGAAAAATTGCATTTCCAGCTGGAATGATTTCAGCACAGACTTAAATGAGGCTGTAATTTGGATCACATTTCTATCTAATTATCAAATTTCAATTAATATGCTTAATATGCATTTTGCCTGGTGTAGAGCATATAAGGTCACCGATTCTGGGTTTTATTTTTTTTAATGAACTCCCTGTACAGTTAGTATTTTAATGGATAGTGATGCGGCATTTGAAAATTACTATTCGCTTATTATTAAAAATCAAAAACATTAATAAAAATAAAAGTGTAATGATTCCATTTAACTGTGGCATCAATTCTCTTCCATATGCATTGCCCTAGGATTTCAAAATGAGCTCTTTAATTGCTGCAAAATGCGAGACATTAACAGGCAACATCAACATATACCATTAAAAACCATACTCAACTCATTTAAAACGGTACTCCTTAAAACTCTTTCAAGTAGTGCCTTTTGGACCGTAAATGGTTTGTTTTGAAATGCCATGTTTGATGGAAGTAGTGTTGGCAGAACGCTACTTATTTAATTTTTTTTTTTTTTAATTAACAGGAGTATGGTCAAAGCAGAGCCAGAATATGATGACCATATGGTGACTTGCAGTCAGATGGTGTACGACTGTTATGCCTCAAAGCCGAAACAAGTAAGATTTGCTCTACTGCACCACAGCCACACCATTTACTTTACGTAACAATCATTTAATGCGCTCTTGGTATTCTTTGCTTTTAATATTTGTTAGGAAAAAGCTTAATTTTTTTTCTTTTCATCATGTAGGCATCTGGTTCATCCAACAGTGGCATTTGCAACAACTATGTGATCTATGAGGATATGCAGTCCCTGGTCAAAGTGCTTGATTCTGAGATGGGCCAGAGTATGCGTGTATATGGAAGCACTTTTCTGTGGTTCATTCCATTTGTCCGTTCCATAATGGAACTTCCAGAGCTCAATGCCTCCTATATTAGTGAAGTCATTCACTATCTTTGTGATAAGATACTAGCTAATCGACACGTACTGACTGGACAGACAAGTGTGTGCGATAAAGTGACAGAGTTCTTTACTCGAATCCTCATTCAAATTGTTGAGCTACACTCTACAGAAGGACGCATGGGAATTCTTTCTCGCTGTGCCCCCAAGTGGGTGGAAGTGATTGTCATGTGCATTATCCTATCGGATGAACCACATGGACCACCAGACATGATGGGTGGGATTCACAGTGTCAGTTCAACCTCGTACAATCTTGGGATAGTAGGAAGACTGCCTACATCTGGAGGTGGCATTGGTGCCATAATTCTAGGCTGTATGACACTGATTCGACTTCTGCTGAAAGAAGGTATAAAGACGGGATCTGTCCCACGTGCAGCCCATTTTTTGAATTTGCTAAACAAGCAGCTGCGTGGAGCTACAAACAAACGATGGAATCTAAAAAATTCTGAATCTATAGAGCTTCAAAAGTGTTTAAAAACTGTTGTCCGGTCGATGCACGAAAGACCTGCTTCTGCATCCTCTGTTGTTCCATCCCTATCTACATCATCAGTGGAGGCAACTACAAACACGCTTATATCCAGAAAATCAATGCCAACCCTGCAACAAGAACATGACAACCAGGAGGCAGGGCCGAGCAGAGCCAGTGGCTCCTCTTTTATTAAAGAGGAGCCACTTTGTAATTATGGAAATTCCTTCTTAGATGAGGATTTCTGCAGCGGTCTTGAGGACATCATAATGGCTAAAAAGGAACCTCCTGCCCCTGTGTTAATTTCAGAGCTGAGACCTGCTGATAAGGCACACATTAAACCAGATCTGGATATGCTGCAGGAAATTCGATCCAAATTAAATAACCAGAATTTGTCAAACATCGAAGCCATTACCAATAGAAAGCCTGACAAGTCTGTAAAACCTGCATATTTGGCATCAGATAAGAAGGAACATGGTTTTAGAGCTGCTGAGGAGGATGATGGGGATGGAGATGATGAACCCCTCAATGTCATACGAGCCCAACTGATAAAAGCTGTTAGCCACAAGCTTGAATCTAGTGACTCTGAAGTTGATTGTAGTGATGTTGGAAAAACGCATACCAGGTCCAACTCAAAGGAAAACGTAGACTCCAGTACCATTGTTATCTCTGATGATGATGACTCTGATAATGATGAAAGGCCAACTGATACCCTGAGGTCTATTGACAAGGAATGTGCCAGTAAATCTCCAGAGGTTTTGCCTGAGAGTCCAGTGCGTGATTATGACGATCTCAGTGAATCACAAGTGTTTGAGTTTGAGACCCAGCAATATGTGGCATCTGCCTGGAATGATTCAGATTTTGATGCATCAGTCTTGACAAAGAAATCAGACCAAACACTCAAACCACAGGCAGAAGAAGCTCCTCGTGAAGTATCACCCTCATGGACTTCAGAGGCTGCAATGATTCCAGATGAGGACATTGAGAGGGCCTATCGGCAAGCAGAAGATAAGATCAGAAAACTGCAGCAGCCACAAGAGCCAGCGGATTCATGTGCATCATCCAATGCATCCAGTACTGTGGAGAGCTGGGATAAATTTATCAAACCAAAACCTCTGCAGGTTAAAAGCGCAAAAATCCCATCTGAGAAGAGCGACATTTTACAGCCTAAAAAGCCATTGATAATTGATGCCCTTGCACAAAAAGTCAGGCGCCATCCCTGGAAACGGAGCTCCATATCTCAGGACGTGGAAGAACCTTCCTCATCAACTACTCCATCCTCGTCAACTACTCCAACCTCATCTGGTATTCAATCTTCCTCTTCATCCTCCAGCTCTGTTTCCTCTCCTTATTTTTCTGCTTCCACCTCACGTGGCACCCCTGCCATTGTTCCTCCGAAGAAGGTGCGTAAAGTTGTTGAGCCAGAATCAACAGCCGAACGTTTGGGATTAAAAAAGAAAGAAAGAAAAGCCTTTGATCTTTCTCAGCGTTCCCTGGATTGTGTGGCTAAACTGAGGTGCCATGGCCAGAAAGTGCACGTTGAACCACAACAGAAAATTAGGCGAGTGTGTCGAACCACTAAGACCTCTCCGCAGAAACGTGTGGGAAAAAGCAACAAGAAACTTCTGGGATCTCAAGATTTTCAGTTTTTCAGGCAAAGTCGTGAGAAGCATCAGAGGCCAGCAACGGGAGCCATCACAACATTAGCTCCCAAACCAGCAAAGACATATCAGCCAGGTGAAGTACCCTTATCAAAAACTACAGTTGCAAGCAATGGTGATTCCTTTCCCTGCTTTCAACCAGATCCTGATCAGCAGCAGGATAATGAAAAGGCTGCATCAGAATCCAGTGATTCTAAAGGTGATGAGGTTGGAAGTAATAGGACAATAATTGAGTCAAAGTACTTTCAAGCCAGTGAGCCTGCTGATGTCAACATGGAAAAAGAAAAATCCCCCCAGGCATCAAAAGAGGACGTTGATGATGAATGGATGTTCCTCACTCAGATGGAACCCACCGACATGGAACTGTGCTCTCAAATGGAGCAGTTTGAGGATGAAAATGAACTCTTTCTTACCCAGAGAGATCCTGTTGACATGGACCTTGATACAGATAGTGAGTCTGATATCCCAGGGCAACAACCAGTGTTGACACACAAACCTTTTGAGACTCCTCATGCCCCTCTTTCGAGTACCATGTGTAGTGATGAAAAAGTTGATGATAATTTGTTCTTAAAGCCTGGCATGCCACCAATGAAAAAGGCCAAACCCTCTACCACAAAAATATACAAGCCCAGCTCCCGCAGTGCCTCATTAGTCCTTGAAATGGAAAAAGGAGCTAAGCCTCCCCCGGCTGCTAATGTTGCTAAAGTGAAGATTCCCCGACTGCCCCCAGCTTTGCCACCCCCAAAAATATTTCAGCCTTTGCCTCCTCCCCAATTCCCAAAGCCGTTTCCTTCACAACAAACTCCTCTGCCTCTGAGCCATGCCCCCAAGTCTGTCACTAGTACTAAAATATGCTCCACTTCAGAGCCACCATCTTACAAGGTGTACCAAAGACCTGAGGCTCCAGTTAACAGACCAGCACCCACGACGGATCAAAGCCCGAAGTTCGACCTTTCAGTCTTGATCCAAGCAATCCTTAAATGGGAATATAGAATGCTGGAGAATTACAAAACATTTGGGAGTCCAAATGATCTATGCCAACTGCCACTGAAGGAGGTGCCTGTTAAGTTCCCTAGCTACCTGGAGTACTTCAACACATTGTACCCCCTGCTGCTAATTAATGCATTTGAAGAGGTGGGACTTCATCTTATTTCTGTAATGTCTAAAGCTAATCGAGACTGCATTTTATACAGCCAATTTATTCTTGTCGTGCTGCCTTGCATTCTATTCCAAGCATAAGATTTGGACTATGCATCCATGTTAATGATCAATTCCTTTTTCAATAGATGGCTAGTGAGTGGCTCAAAGATGGCCGAGTCAAGCTTAACCTAGGGGTCCAGGGTATAGAATACAGTAATCGCACAGCTAGCGCCAGCTTCACAGGTATGTCAGGTTAAGTTGGGCAGATCATCTTCTGATGTTCAGTCAAATGTATTCTACTACAAGTACAATTATTTACAGTTAGCATAGTATACTTTCAAGAATCAACCTTTTCTTAAAGTTGTACTTATTTTTGTAGAGAGCATTTCTCAAGATATTGATGTGAAGCAACTGTACCCAAAAGAAGATGACCTAGTGCTGCTTTGGCTGCCGGACAACACTGGAGCATATGCCCACGATGAACCAAATTTCCATGAACCACAACCTCATTTCGGTTGTGTCTCCCGTTCCATTGTTTCCAGAGGTCCAGGTGTGTGACTTGTGCACAATCCGTATTAATGATATAGCACATTTATGTGCGCCGTCTCATTATTCTGTCTTTCCTCAGGTTCCATGTCAACCCTAAAATTGACCATTCAGACCCGTGGTAATGTGTCTTCGGTGAATGCCCAACCTGTGCACTGTGAAGTAATTGGATCTTTGATCAGCATATTCCGGGAGTTCCGTGCACTATGTTTGCTGCGAAATGGACCAATGTTGCGTCCTGTTCTTGCTCCACATGTGTCTTATTTTACACACACTCTGCATAGCACACCGGACCCGGACGCACCAGTGAGTTTGGGTTTCTCCGAAGCAGTGGTTCCTAATCTTGATCCCAGGACTTACAGCATTGCACCTTTTGTATTTCTTCTTTATTAATTACACTTGATTCAAATCATCACTTCTTTAGCAGAGAGTTACATCAACTGAACTGGGTGTCAGATAAAGGAGACAAATAGCATTTTCTTAATTCTCATACTTGTATACTATGTCTTGGGCCAAATTTCAACCCTAGACAACTATTCTTGTTCATGTTTGAGCTGTAGTACCTTTAGATTGATGCATGTGTAAGTGAAATTTAATAGGTTGATTTTGTTCTTACATGTATACCTTTTATAATGGGCTCTGTTTTTCCTCTATCTTTCTCTTTGCATTCCAGGAGTACAACAAGAATCAGGCAAAAGCAATATCCTGTGGTCTTGCCATGATACAGAGGCCGCAGAGGACCCCAAAATTTCTCCTTATTCATGGTCCTCCAGGAACCGGGAAAAGTAAAACTATTGGTGGCCTGTTGTACAAACTACTGTCTTCGGTATTTTATCTTCATGCCTTAATCGCCTTAATCATACTGCAACCTTCAAGATACATTTTTGCTGAGTGTGTTTTGTGTATCTCTGTGTGGTTATCTGGTTAGGGTAATAACAGTGTTGCTTCTGTGGGAGACCTTCACTCCAAGACTCGACGGACACGTGTTCTTCTGTGTGCACCCTCTAACGCTGCCATCGACTGTCTGATGAAGAAAGTCATTGTGATCTTTAAAGAAAAATGCAGAAACATCAACTCTCCTCAAGGTTTCCAAGCTTGCACAACATGCATTGACAGCTGAAAAAAAGCATGCATGCCATATCCTGTCACATTAAAGTTTATTATGACACAACACTTTTGTGTACAGGTAACTGCGGTGACATAAACTTGGTAAGATTGGGAAGTGAAAGAACCATCTCGAAATCACTAAAACCTTTCAGCCTCGACCACCAGACTAAAGCCAGAGCACGTGAGGGACAAATTCCTGCATTAACACCATCTGCATTTGCATAAAATCTCAAATTATAAATTAATAAGCGATGTGTGTGTGTTTAGAGCGAGCCCAGCAAACTGCAGATGTTGACGTACAAAGGCGGAAGGAGCAACTGGACCAAAATATTGACAATCTCTCCCAGCGATGTGCAAAGACACCAAAGGATTCTACTGAGGTAATGTATTCTCCAAGCATGCAATTATAGAGTTTTTATTAAGACAGACTTTGTTCTGAATGAAATGATGGCGTATTGATTCATGCATACTGAATGCATCCTACTGCTTAAAAATAAATGTGATTAAAGAACAAATATATTCTTTTAATGCTGTCTTAAATTGCTGTAACCTCATGGGTTGGATGACAGTTCAAGAAGTTGATGGACAAGAAGAGGCAGCTTCTGAAGGAGAGGGAAGGACTGAGTCGACAGATTAAAGAGGTAAACAATCATGTTATTTAATATTCATGTTTTACAATACTCAATAATATCACTACAAACAAAACATCTCTTTTTCTTAGTGTCGCAGTAAGCGGCAAGAGAGTCAAGCATTTGTGCTGCAGAACGCTCATGTGATCTGCTGCACGCTCAGCACCAGTGGAAGTATTGTCCTCGAGAATGCATTCCGTCGACTGGGACATGAACCATTTAACTGTGTCATCATCGATGAGGTGCTAAAATCTCTTAATAGTTTCTGGTTCCATTGACTGTTGTTGTTGTGTTTGGTCAAATACCAATGTAGTAAGATTATAAATACTCATACCATCTGTTGACATCGCCAATGAAGTCTGAATGAATCTCTTACTGCTAGTACAACAGTTAAAACAAATGTTTTTAATATCATGTTTTAATTGGAGGTTTGTCATGGTGCGTTTTTATCATTAATTTACTGACAATATCCATATTAACATACTAGCATGTTTGTCTTTGCACATTTGTAGGCTAGTCAGGCTAAAGAAACTGAGACGCTGATTCCCATGCTTTACCGAAGTCCTGCCATAGTCCTTGTTGGTGATCCCAACCAGCTTCCACCAACAGTTGTCTCCCAGGTACCCCACCATATTAGCCATTGAGCATTTGTATTACCAGTATAACAATTTAAAGTGGTAGTTCACCCAAAAATGAAACTTCTGTCATTAATTACCAGTGTTGGGCAGTAGCGAGCTACAAGTAGCGACGCTACTAGCATAACTAAATTTTTCAGTAGCTTGTCAGTAGCTCAGTTACTTTTAAAACAGTGTAGCTTTTCCAGTAGCTAACTACTTTATACAGCAAGTAGTGAGACCGAAAGCTACATTCCGTTTTGTGTTCTGACGAGAACAAGTCTGTAATGAACGGAGCGGTGTGACAGCTCAATCCGCTCTATGCCAGCACGCTCCGCTCATGAATCGCTCACCGGTAAAACAATGTTCGCTCAATATTTAATATTTATGTTTAAATACCATCTAGGCTATATTGATTAGGAAAAGTGCAGAGATGTGTAATATGTCAGACATAGGGTCAGAAATTATTTTCACCACTTCATTAAAGCGGTACTTCAGCGCTGGGAAGATGAATCTGTATTTAAACTGGGTCATTAATGTAGTAGAAATGTGAAATTGTTTTTGAATTTTGTGCCTTCTAGACTGAGAAAAAACAGAACATGTATTTTTGTCTCATGGGGATGAAAGACAACAATTCCCAGAACGCACAGCTTCACTGCCCTACTCTAGGCACGGCTAGTCGGGTACTGGATTACTGGATCACTTGTCCACCGCGTTCATTTTCAGAAAATCAGTTCAGTTAGAGACACTACAATTAAAAACTGAACGTGTCTGTCACGGCACAAACGCAGCAGAAGTAAGATTACATTCATCACATGAGCTGAGGTAATCGCGGGATTCACAGCGCGTGTTCAGTTCATGTCTTTAGAAGCTTAACTTTCATAGGAATTCATTTTAAAAGTTAAAACACACACTTTGGTCTCCACCGCTCCGTTTACATGAATCTCCGCAGCTCCCGAGCCGAGTGCTGTGAGTGTGATGTAGAAAACATGTGGAAATAGCGCCCACTGCTGGCTGTAGTCTTTAGCCTCTGGACAAAAACTCCTTCGATGACGCAAAATGACGATATTTGCGTCATCGGAGGAATTTTTCCAGAAATAAAATACATAATTCTCTCGTCTCATGGGTCATATGAGGGGGGAAAGTACGATAATTTGAATATACTCCCAGGTTTCTACTGATACATAGCTTAATGCTAATCGCTGAAGTAACCCTTTAAGTTTTGTTTTATAGAAAGCCTTTCTTTAAAGGGAATTTCATTTTGTATCAATTTTACCTTAATTTTAATCAACATTTCCTCAACCAATTGCCTGGATTTAATAAATAAGAAGCAAATAAGATAAAGCAGACCATAATCGTGACACGAAGGCGTGGGAGCGATCACATGCGTTGCACATGAACTAGAGCGTGTCTCATAAATAATCCGAAAGAGCGTATAGGCTACTTACCTCACAGACATGAGAAATGTGTAAAGAAAGCTTAATTTCCACTTTTAAACGAAACAATTCGAAACTAAAAGAAATAGGCAAGCAAAGCGCGTGCACTGTTCACGCGAGAAGCTCATGATACTCAGAGTGGTTCTGTTCAAAAGTACAAAGTCTACAAAAGTTTCAATGTAGCTAGCTGCTTTTTGATAGTAACTTGAAGTGTAGCTAACTACTTTCTCAAAAGGGTTGCTTGACTGTAACTTAACTACTTTAACTTACAAGTAACTTGTAAATTTACCGTTTCAGAGTAGCTTGCTCAACAATGTTAATTACTCGCCCTCATGTCGTTCCAAACCCATAAGACCTTCGTCATTCTCCTACGCTGTCAGAACGCCAGCATGCACGTGATGCTGACGCAGGAGCTAGCCAATGGTGAGCCTCCGTTCTGCCGTAGAACTCTGAAGCGCTGCACTGTATTTACTACATCAATCGCATAGGATACTGACACAGACGAGAAGAAATCGTTGACATAGTTATTTTTGTTTGTTTTTTGTGAACAAAGTATTCTCGTCGCTTCACAAAATCAAGGTCAAACCACTGGAGGCACATGGACAATTTTAACAATGTCTTTACTTCCTTTCTATGCCTTGAAAGTTTTAATGAAATGTACATTTTTGGGTGAACTATACCTTCAAATTATATATAATTGGCAGTAAATGAAATCTTCAGAAAAACTTTGTATTATTATTTCAGTTTTTGCATTTTGTCCAAGTTATGATTCTTTTTCTTTTGTTTGAACAGAAAGCAAAGGAGTTTGGCTACGACCAGTCTCTTATGGCAAGGTTATGCAAAAATCTTCATCCATCAAACCCACAACTCTCTCCCATCCTCCTCCTCAGCATGCAGTACCGCATGCACCCAGAGATCTGCGAATTCCCCTCCAAGTACATCTATAACAGTGCTCTTCAGAATGACTGGTACGCACACACGACTCTTTGTTTGTTTGGAAAGTTTGCACTCGAGGCATTTGTAGGGAGAGAGAGAGAGAGAGAGAGAGAGAGAGATGAGTGCTCTGAAATCAGACTCCTCACCATGTTTATGATATGTAGGAAGGGGCAGTGCAGGCAGTATGATCAGGAGCAGTGGACTATGACCAAGTCCGAACTAAAACTCCTAAGGTCATTGAGAGGACCGTGCTTGTGGTGAGTGCTCAACACAATGAGCTGCAAACTAAACCAGGACCCTGCAGACCTCGAGAAACATTTCGGTGACATAGATGTTGCCGTCATATTTGTGCTTGACTCCCACTTTGCTGTGAAGACCAATTCATACTGAGAGTACAAAGAAAGCAACATAAATCAGATAAAAGGTGCATTCACCAAGAGCGACGTGAAAAAGCTCTCAAGTTATTCACATGCTTTATCAAAGGTGAAGTGTGCTGCACAAAAGATTGAAACCAATCCTGTAAACTCGCTCTCTTTACTGTCGTAAGTAACATTTGCATGCAAGGTCATCAAGTAGGAATGAGGACTTCTGATTTGTGCACTTTTGTCCCACAGTGAGACCGCTCAGAAACGCTGTTCCTTCAGCTGGCCCTTCAAGCCATACAAGGTGTTTGACGTGACTGATGGGAGAGAGATGAAGGAGAGAGAGTAAGAAATGGAGAATTGTGGGTGGGACTTTACTGCCTCTTGTGAACACTTAACTTATTTTGTTTCTTCATTGGTTAGTTCCTTTATCAACCCCAAAGAGGTCCATTTGGTCTTGCTGCTGTTGAAGCTGCTAGGCGAGAAGCAGTCAGTACGAGTGGGTGTCATAACGCCCTACAGTGCCCAGAAACAACGGATACTGGACGCCATTAGAGGTTTAGACATCAACAAACTTCAGTGAGTGCAAATTTTCTTAAGGAAAAAAGATGGTTTTCATCGAATTGTATCTTTTCCATTTTATTGCAGCGTGCCACAAGAAATAATTAGTCTTTAATTTGTGTGCGTGTGAGTGAAAAATGTATATGTAACATGCGTAACTGTGTTTTAGGGTGGACGTAGATACTGTCGATGGCTTTCAAGGAAGAGAAATGGACTGCATCATTGTGTCTTGTGTGAGGGCCAGCAGTGAAACGGGCTCCATTGGGTAAGTGTGCGTAGAGGGTATGCATTTCACCGTCGGCCGGAGTGACTGCGGTTACGCCCACTGAGTGGCAAAAAGACTGAGCCACAGCATTGGTTTTCATTTTAAATGGTGTGAAAAACATCTAAAATGGGAAAGAGCTTTGAGATTGACTGCTCAAATAGAGTGGACAAGAAATCTGATGTATATATTTAAGCTGCCGAAAGCTACGGAAAAGAGCAGCAAATGGATCTTCGTAGTTTTCATTTTGTGCCAATGTTGAATTTTGGGGTAAAATCATACTCTATATATTGTATTGACAACTCAATTCAAAATGTACCATCTTATATTCTGCATAAATTGGATGTTTTTAAACCAACACTTTTGCTGCGTCACCTCTTGGTTGGTTTCTAACGTGACCACATGACTCTATCTTGGTCACGAGCCACTTCCTCTGTTCATATTACTCAACTCCTCTAATAGGTATACCTTTTATAGATTCATGAGGGTTAGGGTTATCTCAGGGTCTACACTGATCACTACCATACCCCCAGGCCTAGGGATAACAACCAAGCCTACCTGGGTGGAATGGGTTAGCCTTCAGTTCAGTGCACCCACCACAGCTATGCCTGTTTAATTCACAGTGTAGCGCAATAACGTTTTTTATTTATTTTAGACGAGTCATGCTGCGATACTAAACAGGTGTATGAACTAAATACAACATGTACACATGTACACATGACAAATCAAACATGATCCTTCCTGTGTGGAAACACGCATGTACGGTGTTTCTGTACATGAATGCAGCATGCTATCAGTGATTGAGGGCATACACGGTTTGTTCTTTGTGCATCAACAAACTCTCACGCGCTTGCTGTACGACACAAATTTGCCTCTTCAGAAACAATGCCAGAACACAACAGAGCTTGTGTTTTAAAGCGAAGCGCACACTCGAATGAACAATTCACCAGAAACACAATGTGAGTCTCGGCTCTCTTAACATTAGCGTTTTGGACTGTTTGGGAAAGTTTTCAGTGGTCCTGTAATCAAAATCATTCAGAGTTTAACGGCTTAAAGTGTCCTGATCACAAACAGAAGCACAATTGAGTTAGAGAATGGAAATTTCCTCCTACCAGGGTTACACGATTTGGGACAAATTTTGCAAATCCTTGAAGATTCCTCTGATCCTAGGCTAATTTCTGAAGTCTTCGATCATTAGTTTCTTAAGTCTGCGATCTAATTTGACCTGAGACGAAATTCTGGCAGTGTCAGAAAACTTGGCGCACAGTCCTGCAGTGTGATTTTCTTCTACGGCGACTGTCAAATTACCTTCATTTTTCAAGACAACCCGTGACCAAAATGACTATTATAAATCGCACAGTGTGCACCCGGCTTAAGATCATCTGTGTGACAGTACGTTAACGAACAGCTTCACGTAAGTCATGCAATAATCTCCTGCACTAACAGTGACCAAATCTATCTTTTTCAGACAGTCATCTCATGATACCCAAAAGGATTCTTACTCTACAGCAATGAACAGACTTAGACCATACTATCAGTTTGAGGGCAGTCCTCATTCTCATTTTATTTCTTGCAAAGGCAAAAGCTAAATAGTCCATGGTTCTATGGGCCAGATACACAATTACATTTTCAAGCTCCTAAAGCTCTTCCACACCGAGAGCTCTAAAGCCCCATTTTTATAATCACTAATGATGCACTACATCTCTGCATTTACGCACATGTTGCTGCTTCTTGTGTTAACATTTCCTCCTTGTGTTAATTGTTACTTTCCTTTTGGCAATTGCTTCATTCCTATTGGCGTCAATGGCATTAGCAATACACACTTAATTTACATTTTTATCAGTTTTCAACCTTTCTAGACATTTACTTTTCTGACCGTTTACATATTTGACAGTTACACACATCAACGCTCTTGCCCCCAGAACACGATTCACACAAACACATAATGCAACATGCGTCATCTTTACAGGATTTGGTATACACCGTGCACAGTATGTGTTTTTATCACCTTATGAAAACTTCATGGCCCCTAGAGATCTTCTAAGATCTGTAATTCTCGAAATCTTCTCTTATACTTTAGATTTGTATCTAATTGTTTAGAGAACACTCTTGAGACGAGAACTGGCTGGACAATATATATAGCATTGATATAAGTGATCACATGGATTTAGACCTACCTATATTGTATTTATATAATGCAATATATCACAGGCAAATTTGCTTTATGTATTTCCCCATCGTCAAAATCAGGGTCATATAAATGTCAGGAAACATGATCCTGGCTGCATGTCAATATCCATTGATCACAGTTGTAAGGAACACCATATTGAGTCAAACCTTTAGTTTAAACTGATAATCGTTTGCTTTATTTGCGTATATATTAATACCGGAAACATATATTTTAAAACTTTGTATTAAATCCGGTCATGCAGAAGCTCTTCTGCCACTCAGTCCGCTTTATTTGCGTATATAGTAATACCGGAAACATATATTTTTGTTTCCGGTATTAAATCCGGTCATGCAGAAGCTCTTCTGCCACTCAGTCCGGCTGAGGGGGGTGTGTTCCTTGACGTCAATGCATACCCTCTATATTATTGTAATATTCATGTTTCTGGTTCAAACATTGCAGCATCTTTCTTCTTAAGGTTTGTTGGAAATCGGCAGAGAATGAACGTAACCATTACCAGAGCCAAATTCAGTCTCTTCATACTGGGACATCTGCGCACACTCAGGGTAACGTACAGATTTATACACTCGCTTGTCTTGACCCACCAGAAGAGGTGCTGTTGTGTGCTTTTACTGTTTTAATGAAATCAACGCATTTCTGCAGGAACAAAGCGATTGGGGAGCGTTGATCGAGGATGCTGGGAGACGGGACGCTATAATCAAAACAATGCAAAGAAATTTTGAAAGTGACGTCAAGAAGATTGTTAAACGAGATCCACCTGCTCGCAGTCTCTCTCATCCCCCTGTTGGGAGATCAAGCACTGTGACCTCACCTGTTACGCATATGCCTATAAGCCCCGCCCCTGTGCCACCCCCCCACCATGACATGAGCAGCGTTCAGGCACAGCAGCCAATGCCACGTCTAATACCTTTGGACTGTCCAAGAGACCCACGGATGAGTGACAGGCCCAGAGACCCACGGTTTTCAGAGCGGCAGCCAATCAGAGAACAGGGACCAGACAGGCGGGGCGTACCGGCGCCACGCCTCCCAACACACAGAGCTAATTCATATGATGCTGACTCTCAAAGTACCGGCCAATCTTCCAGACACTCTTCAAAACACCGTGGTTCCACCCCTCCAAGACGACACAGGAGATAAATTCATTATCCCTGTTTTTATTTTTCATTAAAGCTTAACAACAATTTGTTGAGAGAGATGTTTTTCCTCATGTCCTCTTCTCCATGTTTTGAAAGCCCACCATGCACCAAAGGGTCTATGTTAACTCTCTCAGGCATAGGCAATTAGCTTGATGAATTATTTTTATAGCAGTACTTGCCTAATCTTGGACTCCTCCTAATCATCCTTTGCTGCTAAAAATGCATTGAATAACTATTTTATTCATGAAGAGGGATGTTTTGTTCCCTACAACAGATTTTGTTTTTTTGGACCTTATGCTTGTCTTCCAAAAAAATATATTAATGCAATTACTGCACTTTCTTAAGCTGTTGGACTTGCTAAAAAATCAGCCTGTATAGTTTGTGACTTATTTGAATGTATCTTTGATTTAAGGTTTGTTGCAGGGATGGGTTTGCTGTGCAGTTGTGTTGTGCATGAATGCAGTGCCGTTTGTTTCACTGGTTGTTTTATATTGACTTTTAACATGCTGGATGTGGTGAGTAAGTCTTTTCTGTTTAACCTGGATTATATTTGCTTGAGTCAACTGTTAGAATAGACTGTACAGGTAATTTTTGATTATAGACATTATTTAGGAGGGGTTAAAGAAGGCCAAGAACAGAACCAGAGGAAGTATTCCTTTAACATTTTAATTTAAAATCTAAAATGTCATATGTTTGTGTTGTAAAGTAGTTAAGTTTGAAATTGTACAGTTGAAGTATACTATAGCCAGATACCTGCAGAATGAGAGATCGACCCGCTACTGTGGTGGTTTTTCTTGTTTTATCTTTTGTGTGACCAGTTTTACAAAAGTGTACGAAGAGGCCTTTGTTTTGTACGGATGCACTTTTTGTAGACAGGAAATTAAAAAAGTTCCTTTTTTTGTATTCACATATTTTCAAGCCATGCAACTATTCTTATAAACTTCATGTTAGTGGTGTGTGGTCCACTTTCCCCCACACAGGGAATCCGTATCTTTAAATGCATTGAAATTGATACTATATGAAATGATCAGTTGACCAATCAATACCATTGAATATATCGAGCCCACTCCCTGCCCTCAGGTCTTTTAATATTTGTCTTGTTTGTCCATGTGTGCTTTATTGAAGTAATAAGCCACTCGCGGCTATGGTTTTATTTTACTGTGGTAAAATTATTAGTGCATGGTTTCCAGTGGCTTATTCCATTTGTATGACTAACGATAAAATGCACATTCTAAATGTATTAATATTACTAATATCAAGGAACATTTAGTCAACCACATAATCCGTTTTGTCTATAGCAAAACTCGTGAAAAAGTTTTGTACATCGATATGCAGATTACTCACCATTTTGCGAAATCCAAAACATGTCATTTAAGATTCGTCTGGGAACAGGGGCTGCATGTCGATTTACAAGGTTAACTTTGTCAACACATGACACCGAAATAAGCTTGTTTACTTCATGAAATTTGGAGCACATGTACGATCAACCAGGCGCGCGCTGCACAAAGACTGCCAGGATTTGGCGCGAATTTATGAGGCGAGGCATTTTTACTTCACAACAAATTAAATAACTAGTATTCATAACGAAACATTACAATTGTTATCGCGTTTTCACGTCACGTTCTCCTCGAGATGTAGTTTTTTGCACACAATTTATATTGTACACTTTCATAACCTGCGTAGATGTGAACCATGTGTAACAATAAAGAGGAAAGAATGCCTTTTAAATTGAAGGTAGCAGCGGGAAAACGTGCAATGTCTCTTTCACCACTAGGGGGCGTAACGCTTCTAGTTTTACACCATGTTTGTCATGCCCCAGTTTTAAGCCCAAGCAAACTCTATATTATACTCTCCAAAGGTCTGTGCAGGCCCACATAATCTGTGCTCATAAACCTCAGTAAAAAGCTTAACAGATTTCTGCAGCAACATTTACAACCCAAATTGCAACCCTTCATAGAATACGTTGGTTGTATTCAGCCTTATATCTTGTGGATTTTTGTTGCATTGGTGTTTTTAGAAGGTATGATTATTATAGTGGAACCATGATACAGAAATGTATTAGTTATTGTCCAGAGAGAACCATAATCAAATGTAGTATATTGCTTGTGTTTAAGAAGAGGTGGAGGTTTATGATGTGCCATACTGCAAATGATTGTGAAAAGCTCAAACCTGTAGATGACCCACTCTCAATACAGTTAACACCAATTAGGGCCCATTTATATGTGCATCATCTTTATAATCATGTTTCTACCTGAAGGTGGTAAGAAGGAAGCTTCGGACTCCTAAGGAACCATTTTGACGTATTCTCCCTGTGTGTGTATTGATATTCTGAGCAGGGTAATCAATGCTCGCTGACTAAGGTAAAAGCTTGATCCTCTCAGGTGCAGGACACTTTGCTACTGTGACGTGACGCAGCATTTTTCGCTCATCAGAAAGATGCCGGGTCAGCAAGGCCTCTGGAATCTTGCTTTTGTTGTAATTTTACATTATTGGAGCAGCATCCTGTTTGTTGTCTCACTGGCTCGGGTGTCATTTTCAGATATTTCATAAAGCCAGATGACCGCACAGAGCAAAGTAAATATGAAACTCTCTGGGTTCCTCTACGACTGCTATATAAGACTCAGTAGAAGATTTGATTGGGTCGCTGTTATTATATCTTAATATACTGGAAGAAATAGTATGCTCATAATCAGTACTGTGCACAGACCTTTTGAGGGGCGTGTGCTGAAACTGAAAAAGGGCACTCCAGGGGCAACTGCATGTCTGTTCACCTACCTCTAACACTTTATTATTAAATGCACGTAAAACGCTTTATTTCCAATTTTTATAAAATATTTTCTTAATTTTTCTTGCTGCTAAACTTCAGTTCGTTCAGTCAAGATAGAGGGGACAGAGTTATGAGGTTTACTGACCGTTTGAGGGTCACAAGCTCTTTTTAAAACCTTTCATTGGCTAAATATTTGTAAAACAGACAGACAGACGTAAAGGGTGACCAAAAGCATTGATTTATAGAAGAAGAAAAAAACCACCACCAAAAAAGGGGCATGTGCTCTGCACAGGTTGAGCCCTCCCTGTGCATGTGCCTGCTCACAATTTTTAAAGGTGGAAAACATATAACTACAGTTTATGCAGTCGCAATATTATAATTAAGAGAATTTTAGATTTTTTTGTTTAAGTGCATGTTGAAATGTGTTGTCATGTCCGGGGTGCTGCACTAATTAGTAAAATGATAAATTGACAATTAATAAAAATAAATAATTGTAACTAGCAAATGCCATTTTTTTAATGACATTATCCTACAGGAAGTGACATCATTTTGGTGGGAAAACTACAGCACAAACACCAGTTGAGTTTTAACAGTTGATTTGATGGATTTTTGGGTGTTTTGTGGTATTATTTGGCACACTTTAAAACATCCAAGACCATTTCAGTCTTTCCACTTCAAAATTTCACATTTAATCCATTGGTACATACTGATTATTTAGAAATCATTTGTTTATTGAAATTTACTAGAATATTTTATTGATATTTTATTAATTTACTAGTTTATTTAATATTTTATTGGCTGTAATTGCAGAATGGCCTCTGTGATTTACAGTGTTCGTCTCCCTTTAGCTGAATTTAACATGAACTTGCACCTGCATAATTGTAATCTCTTCTTTGGCCTTTGGCTTTGAACATAAGATTAATGTTTCATAACAGGCCATGCACTATTAGGCAGAAGCTAAAAGATTTGATAAAAAACTGTGGATGAGCTAATTAAAAGTGTGTGTGTGTGTGTGTGTGTGTGTGTGTGTGTGTGTGTGTGTGTGTGTGTGTGTGGACTGGTAATCCCTACAGTATGGGGACAAAATCCTCACAAAGATGGCAATATCCAAAATCCTTGTCCTTGTGGGGACATTTTTTGGTCCCCATGAGGAAAACAGGTCATGAATCACACTAAGTGATGTTTTTTGAAAATGTAAAAATGCAGAATGTCTCCTGTGATGGGTAGGTTTAGGGGCAGGGGCAGTGTAGGGGGATAGAATATACGGTTTGTACAGTATAAAATGCATTACGCCTATGGAATGTCCCCATAAAACATGGAAACACAACATGTGTGTGTGTGTGTGTGTATTTTTACAGTCTATGGTGTGTATTAGGGGTTGCACAGACTAGTCGACTTTAATACTCTGCCATGGCGCTTTAAACTTGACTTCGACTAGTCACTGGTCATATAGAGGGCGCAACAGGATAAGAAATTGTCCACTTACGGTCCATTTACACGTTAAAATGACAAATATATTCTGAGATCCCTTCACAAGATAAGCTTGATAACACCATCTGGATGCTCAAAAATGATCGGGTGAATGCACGTCTTAAATTGGTCACTAGTTCACACATTTACTATTTTCTACATGTTTAAAGCATAGCGTTAAAGGTGCACTATGCAACTTTTCCGTCCGCTAGAGTGCTGTGACACTTGTTCACACTGCAGTGAGAGTAAAGCGTTTCTGCCAAATAAAACCGAAAACCAAGGGTAACGCAGATATGATTCTATGGACAGGCGACTCGCTCACACGTCCCGGTTCATTGGTTAAAATAGCAATTTTCTCACGATTTACAAATAGTTGGAAACATTTGTGATATTGTAAAAGTACTCAACTGAACAAAATATATAACACTGACCTGGTGGTTTTTGGATATTTAACCACCTGGTGTTTTTTGGCCTTTAAGTTAATCGCTGTTCTAAACTAATGCATGGTGCATTGTAACCAAGTGTTCCGCACACGTCCTGAAAAGTGAAGCCAAAGCGCCTCAATCGCCCCCAGGTGGTTGGTCCCAGTATAGCTCATAAACCCCGCCCCCTCCATGTATTCTAATGGAATGGGAGGCAAACTAAACAATCAAATTACACTTCAAATACATTTTTTTTGAAGATGGTTTCTGTCATTTTAGGCAGTTTTTATCACGCTGATGTTAGTTTAAGTGTTTAAATGAGTTTGGTTTTAGTTAGTTATTTGATGCTATAAAAATGGGGGTGTGACGTCATGATTGACAGATGAGATTGAGCTTTTCTGAGCAAAGTTTTCATCAAAGCCACCTGGTGGTTTGACTGACTTTTTTTTCCGACATTTTCGGGAGGAAATTGAAGCTTTAATTTTCTACATTTCCATAACTGTTTATTTCACACTGACACAAGTTGTTCTGCAGTAAACTGTGCAAACAGATACTGCGGTGCGGGAGTGTGGGCCGGATTTTGATATCTACTTTGCTCTCTACTACTCAGGTCCCGAGGTCACTACTGCGCAGACGCAGGTCACAAATCAGCGCAAGATGTCAGTGTCATTGGGACATTGGTGGCTTCACTTTTCTACAAAGGAAGGTGCGTCGTCCATCGTTTTTTACATTTTCAAAAATTAAAATGACAAGTAAATGTATACCCCGAGAACGCACCACAAGACATGTATGATTAACATCTGGATGCTCAATATTGATCAGGTGAATGCCCAAACACCTTGTTGTACACGTAAGTTAATCGCTGTTCTAAACAAATGCGCTGCTGCATTGTAACCATAGACTGTAAAAAACTATGGATGTAGTTATTCGTGACTCTCGTAGCATTTTTAAAGCCTAAAGTGGGCAGAGCCAGCCGTTACCATCTTGGCAGCGCGTCACCACGCGTCATTTCCGGATAACTGAAAATGGGCAAAGAGGCGGGACGTGGCTGGAGAGAGGTGCCTGGTTGCTGAAACCACGCCTGCATAGCGCGACCATAGTGGCAATCCACCCGTCACTCAAGTGGCCACGCCCCTAATTATGCAGAAACTTTAAGGCTTAATATAATTTAAACGGATGACTTATAAATACATAAAAAATCAGACCCCCTTATAGTTTTCGTGAAGGGCAAAATTAGCCGTATAGACCCCTTTTTGTACAAGGCTGTAAACATGTTTTTCTGCTGTAAATTTGGGCATTTAACAATGGTGGGAGATACAGATTTGACTCCCTTTTGGAGCCTGTCTCTAGTGGCCAGTCGATGAACTGCAGTTTAAGTCACTTCCGGCTTTAAACGAGACCTCGGGAGTCTCTCCATTGTCAACACCGTTCTGTGAATTATCAATAAAATAGCTAAGAAACTGAAAAGTTATAGCATATATTTCTTAGTAACTAAAACCCACAGCTTCACTATTAAAGAGACGCAGCCAGGTAGAATGAATTCACACGCAATCGCTCTCACACACACTAATGCATTCAAATAATTAAATGTAATCTTTTCTGTAACTTTATCTGTATCTGATTAAGAACAAGCAGAAATCTTGTGAGAAATATAACGACCCAAAGACAAAAGAACTGATTAATATAAGCTGTTGTGTAGGAGCAGTAACGTTAGTCTTGTAGCATGGGTTCAGTCTCAGCTCGAGGGTCGGGCATATTCAATTAGTTCATTATTGACCTCACCAGCGACTATAGTCGACTCGACTTTTATCACATAAATGTCGACTTTAAAAAATGTTGTTCAACCCCTAGTGTGTGTTAAGATATTGTTACAAAATGTCATTTTTATGTAGTGCTGAAGAAATGACCGAAACAGAACCAACTCAGACTTGGCCAAGTAACAGTCACATTTACTGTAATGTTTACAGTGTCATAAAATTCCATTCAGTTCTTTTAGTTTTTGTAAATCTGTTAACCATAAAGTTTACAGTGTAATAAACCCCATCCCATACATTTCAGTAGTTTGCCATTTAATAAATTCATCTTGGTACATTTAGTGTGCTTAAATCCATCCTCTGTAATACCTGACTGTAAAGTGTACAGTGTAAACTCTATGTTATAGATTCTTGTACTATAATATCTTGTGTGCTTACAGTGTAATAAAACCTTTTGTGCCTCTTGAGTAGCTCCAAACCAAAAATATTCTCTACCAAAAATAGTCAAATAATGTGGGTTTATAATATTTCCATTTGATTAGATATCTAGTTGGATAGCGTGTTTGTGTCCTGAACACTTTGTAAATAGCAATGATCTCTAACTGTGGCGACAAACATTCCTATAACAACAGTGCCTAAAATCTTAATAGTCATGATATAACAAATATCACAATAATATTCATACTCTTTGCTTGTTAGCGAATAACAGTGTGCGCTCGTTACATACATCTGAATGTTAAAAACTGCAGCGAGGGGAGTGTAAAAAAACGTGAAGCCGGGCCCTTCCTGTCTTTCTGTGAAAACCTGCAGTCTCCGATCACTGTGAGGACACGCCCCTAGTACATTGAGCCAATCAGAGTGAAGGAAGTTGGGTAAGTATTGAATTCGCAGCTATTGCACAAAAAACTTGTCTTGTTGATTTTGTGTGTGTGTGTTTTTGGTATTATTCATCCTCAGCGTATACATGAGGCGCACATTTTGAGTTCCACTGATTTCCAGCTCTAACAGAGTCTTTTTGTTTCTCGCTCTCGACGTTCTGCACCCTGTAGAGGGCGATGGCGAGCATCTGGCCCTCTTGGCGCCGCTGCTGGTGAAGCAGGAGTCTCTCAGGAGGCGGCGGAGCTCAGCAGGGTGGCGAGGAGCGGGCAGAGCAGAAGTGCCAGGCTCAGAGTGAGCGCGCTGGCACGGTTGCACTTTTTGCCTCCTTCACAGCGCGACTGTTGGCACAAAACACCCTTAAAGTCAGGCGGACAGCTGCAGCGCTGATTCTGAACGCACGTCCCCCCGTTCTGGCACAAGAGTAACTCCTCGTCACACACGTTCGCTGTAGAGAACATAGGGTAAAAGTTAATGCACAACATTCCCAATCTTTGCTTTATACTTTTCCCCCAACATATTTATGCACATATACACAGAAATATTATGAAATATTATTACAATCGAAAATATTGTAATATGATTTTAAATAACTTATTCCTAGGATACAAAGCTGAATTTTCAGCATCATCACTCCAGTCTTCAGTGTCACATGATCCTTCAGAAATGCTGATTTGCTGCTTGAGAAACATTTCAATTTTTATTTTAAACTGTTTGTGTTGCTTAATATTTTTGTGGAACCTGTTATGCACTACCATTCAAAAGGTAATACTTTTATTAAGACACGTTAAATTGATCAAAAGTGACATTTAGGGTGCGTTGCAAAAGATTTCAAATAAATGTTGATCTTTTTTACTTTCTGAGAATCCTAAAAAATGTATCATGGTTTCAAAAATATAAGAAGCAGCACAACTGTTTTCATCATTGATAATAATCATAAATGTTTCTTGAGCAGCAAATCCTCATATCGGAATGATTTCTGAAGGATCATGTGACGCTGAAGACTGGAGTAATGATGCTGAAAATACAGCTTTGATCATAGGAATAAATAATATTTTACAATATATTAATACAGAAAATGGTTCTTTTAAATTGTAATATTTTTTTACACAATATTAAAGTTTTTACTGTATTTTAATTAAATAAATGCAACCTTGGTGAGCAGAAAAGACTTCTTTAAAACATTTAAAAAAATCTTAATTATTCCAAAGCTTTTGATTGGTAGTGTAGTCTCTCTCTCTCTCTCTCTCTCTCTCTCTCTCTCTCTCTCTCTCTCTCTCTCTCTCTCTCACATACACACACTCAATCATGGTCGTTTTCATGGTGGCCTGTATCTGTGTCATATTTACATGGGCATCTGGTGTCATTAGAAAGCCACAACGGGTCGCAGGAGTCTGGGTACTAATGAGACCAGGTGCTACACACCTGACCCCAAACTGTCTCAGCAGTGAACAATGAGTGTGTGTGTGTGTGTGTGTGTGAGAGAGAGAAAGGACAGAAAATGATAGAGGAACATGAATATTGCTATGTTCAGAATAGCATGCTGCCATATTCTTTTTCTCCAGTTAATAATATGCATGGAGTACCTGGGATGACCTACTACTACAATACGACCAGAGCACACTTCAGAAATGCAACACCATTAATTCACCACACTGGAAATGCAAGGTTAAGTTGAGGGTAAGTAATATCAGCTAGTTATATATCAGTAGTTTTTATATTTGACTAAATTAAAAATGCTAAATAATGAAGGTGATATGGATGCATGTGATAAGATCATGTGACAACAATGTAGCACAGAGGGTTCTAGACGTACACATCCCATTCATTTTCTGCACAGGGGAATTGATTCTGAATGATAACTCATAAACCTTTAAAGACAGATGTACTGTGAGTGATGGTATGTGCTTTTGTTGAAGCCATCAGCCAGTATTCAAATTTAGTTTTAAATCATGTTTAAAGATGCACTGTGTGAATTTTAGCTGCATCTAGCTGACACAGGACAAAAATATAGTCCCCTGAGAAGGCAGAGAGTAGCTAGCGCTCTGTAGAGCTTTTTGTCCCTTTAGGGCTACTGTAGAAACATGGCGGTCGCAAAATGGCGACTTCACTGTAAGGGACCCCTTGGTGTATGGAGACAGAAATGCTCATTCTAAGGTAATAAAAACCTAACGTTTCATTATTTAAGGTCTTTATACGCCACTGAAAACATAATTTTGTATATTATATTGCATTTCTGTCAATAGATCCTCATAAATACTTCACACCGCACACAGGAATTCTGGGTGAAAAACTACATTACCCATAATTCTGCTAAGAATTCTCCATCAATCAGAGAATTTAAACAAGCAAATTACACAAAACGAAGAGTGCAGCAAGATATATGCATAATGTATAACATCCTTTTTATATTTTCGATTATTTTTAATGTATGTAATTCACAATGCTTCATGGGATTATAGTTGTTTCTCTCATCATCGAAGCCGTTAAGTACACAGTCTTGTACCTGTCTCTTTTTGTCCAATTTTCAAATACGTTTTTTGCTTCAAATCAAAGTTTGTAATGTTGTGATTCACCTCTTGGCTGGTTGTTTTGGTTAATGGCTGTTAACTCCCTAATGAAGACTTTTGAAAAAATCTTCCGGAAGCGTAGCCGCTGAAAAAGTGGGTGGCCACTAATGCACTCTAATACTACTTGAAGTCATTACATGATGCAATCAGTAGGCAGTGTATAGTGTATACAGCACAGAATTAAAGGACGTATGTCATTCTGAACATATCCTATTAAAAAGACAATTGAACATGACCATTTTTTTGCAATGGTGAAATGTTCATACTAAATACAATTTGGAGTAAAAACTATTTCCACTCAGAATTTGCTATTGCATTTTTACTATTAATTACAATGAAAATGACAAGAAACTCGTTAAATTAAACATGAATTTAAGTAGAAAGCCTGACATTTCATTTTCTTGTAAAATATAATCTAATAGTCTTTTATTTACAATTTTATATTAGTAGTTATACAATATTTTATTAGTAGTTTTATTTACAACAAAAAGGTTGTAAGGTTTTACAGTGCATGATATTTTATAAATGTAATACAAAAAGCTCTGAAAGACTTATCCAAACCACACACTCTAAAAAAATGCTTGGTAAAAAACAACCCAATGTTGGGTCAAATATGGACTAACCCAGCAGTTGGGTTGTTTTAAGCCAGCATTGGGTTGTCTTAAGCAAACATTAAACCCAACCACAGGGTTAAAACAAACCAACTACTGGGTTAAAACAACCCAGCATTTTTAGAGTGTAACAAAAACTTATACCATTAACCAAACAGCTCATCCAGTGCATTTTACTAAAACCAGTAAATACTGGCTGCATGCAGATCCACTTAACCCTAGAACAAAACAAATCTATTTGAAGAAAATGACTAATCCAGCTCCGGAAGTGTGTCCCTAATGGATTCTCCCCTGTTCTCTCTCCTCACAGAGCTAGCGGTTCTGGCCGTGGGCCTGTTTCATCTTAAAGATGGATCACAGGGAAAACGCTGTGCGCAGGGGTTCTAAAATCACCATGGGAATCCAGGTACAAATGTGATCATTACCCCACAAACCAGTTTCCAATGAACAAGGGCTTCTTATGTGCAGATAGCGGGAATACAAGCCAAACCTATTATACACCAGTAATATGCAGATTTGAAGTGAGGTAAATGTCTAATGCATTGTGACAATAAGTCATTCTCCTATCAAATCAAATAGATCCTGCCCTCTTCATAATGAGACCACACCCCCTTTTTGTGCAACACAATTCCAATGTTTGAATTATAAGCAGAACAATTTTTAGTTGCTACAGTCTTTCAACTAAATGTTCCAAAAGGAGGTTTGGCAACACTTTATTTCAATGGTCCATTTTAGACATTCTACTAACTTTAATGGCGTAACTACACCGTTAAAGCATCTTTCTCATTTCTCAGCCATTCAGAAGTTGAATTAACTCTGCCTTTAACTCCACAGTAAAATCTAATGACTGCAAGCTAGAACTAGTAATTATGTACACTGTTACTTTTATTTTGGATGGCTTTAGGAAACTAAAGTCTTGTAAAGGTCTGTGCCAATTAATATCTAATTTAAACCTGAAATTGGCTGAGGAGAATGGAAAGGCGGCTGCACACTTTGACATTGATTTGTTAATTAGGTGGGAGAGTTGAATGAAGTCTGATTGGGAAGGTACTTACGGAAACAGCCCTGTTTCCAATAGTAACCAGGGAGACATTCATCACATTTGACTCCGGTTGTGCCCTCTTTACACTGGCAGAAGCCGGTGCCGTTACAGCGGTCGTGCACTGAACCCATCGTATTACAGTTACACTCTGTAAAGAAAGAGAGAGAGTTAGTGACAGGGAAAGGGTTGAACTTGAAAATGATTGTTAATGACATTAATTGTTGTTTGTCAAAATGGCTTGATAGTATTGCGTGCATATGAGACGGAATTGTCTTGCACTTTTGGCCGTTATATTCATTCATACAAATTCTTAGTGTATATTTCGTTGCAGTTTCAGTTGTTGCTTTTTGTAGTAAGAAAATCTAAAAAAGCTAAGAATAAGCATGTCACTTGTTTTTATGTGAGCAGTTGGTTAGTTGAATGTACATGATTGGCACCATAATGTCATAATTATCAGTAGTTTCTTATAACAGAATCTCTTATAACTATTAATACTAATTTGCTTAAGTTTTCCATTTGAATTGTGAATGTTGATTGTACAGTTTAGTTTGTATGCATTTTGTGTACGTTTAATGAAGAACAGTGAAAAAGTGTGCCAGAAAACATTTATCTGGTTTATTAGGAGACAAACTTGATCAAACTGCATTTCCCATCATTCTCTTTGGTTACCTCAAATAACTGGTTATAGAGTGCTGTGGGGATGCCGTATTTTTGTTCTCATAAACAAGTTTAACACTTCTGGTTCCATCAACCTTAAAGGTTTAGTTCACCCAAAAAATGACAATTCTGTCATCATTTACTCAACCTCATGTCATTCCAAACCCATACGACTCTTCCTAAAGCTCAAACGTGCTGCGTAACACGAGAATGAACCTCATTTGTTCTTGCTGAAGCTCAAATGTGCTGCGTAACACGAGAATGAACCTCATTTGTTCTTGCTGAAGCTCAAACGTGCTGCGTAACACGAGAATGAACCTCATTGGTTCTTGAGGAAGCTCAAACGTGCTGCGTAAGACGAGAATGAACCTCATTTGTTCTTGCTGAAGCTCAAACGTGATGCGTAACACGAGAATGAACCTCATTGGTTCTTGAGGAAGCTCAAACGTGCTGCGTAACACGAGAATGAACCTCATTTGTTCTTGCTGAAGCTCAAACGTGCTGCGTAAGACGAGAATGAACCTCATTTGTTCTTGCTGAAGCTCAAATGTGCTGCGTAACATGAGAATGAACCTCATTGGTTCTTGAGGAAGCTCAAACGTGCTGCGTAACACGAGAATGAACCTCATTGGTTCTTGAGGAAGCTCAAACGTGATGCGTTACTAGAGAATGAACCTCATTTGTTCTTGCTGAAGCTCAAACGTGCTGCTTAACACGAGAATGAACCTCATTGGTTCTTGCTGAAGCTCAAACGTGCTGCGTAACACGAATGAATGCTCATTGGTTCTTGCTGAAGCTCAAACGTATGCGTAATACAGAATGAACCTCATTGGTTCTTGAGGAAGCTCAAACGCATGCGTGAACACGAGAATGAACCTCATTGGTTCTTGCTGAAGCTCAAACGTGATGCGTAACACGAGAATGAACCTCATTGGTTCTTGAGGAAGCTCAGTCGTGCTGCGTAACACGAGAATGAACCTCATTGGTTCTTGAGGAAGCTCAAACGTGATGCGTAACACGAGAATGAACCTCATTGGTTCTTGCTGAAGCTCAAACGTGCTGCGTAACACGAGAATTAACCTCATTGGTTCTTGCTTTTATTTGTCTTGAAAAAGGTGGTTGTTATCAAGTGGCTAAATGTGACAGAGGATGTTAGATGTCATCAGCAGAACAGGTAAACTCATCTCACTTGTCCGCTTTCACAGCCTTTCAGTGGAAATGCTTTCTAAATTAAGACTGATAGAGTTGTTGCATGAAGCCAGAAGTCGAGCGATCATGGTGTAGCTCATTTATAGCCTACGTTTAGCTTTATACTTCTGCCTTTATACTAAAGCCGTATTTAGGCTTTAAAATTCAAAAATGTATTTTGTTTATTTGTGAAGATTATCATGATGAACAAAACAAGAATCATAAACTTCTGTTGGCCATGGAGCTTATTTCTGCAAAAGCCACTGGTAAAATCCCACTGGGTTTTCGTTGAGGGAACCAGGGTGATGCTAATTTTCGGGTTGGCCTACAAAAATACATCATCACTGCAGCACTCTATTGCATTGCTAACATAATATATTATATGTTTATAAATATTGTTAATCACACTTTTTGGTAACACTTTACAATAAAGTTCCATTAGTTAATGTTAGTTATTGCATATTACATTTGTTACAGTATTTATTGATATTTTTTAACATTCATGTATTCATGTTAGATACGATTTTTGATTTTAATAATACATTTGTAAATGTTGAAATTAATATAAAGCTTTTTTCAATGTTAATGAATGCAGTGAACAAATGCAACCTTTTTGTAAAGTCAAAGATATTATGTATTATGTCAGTGTTATAGTCTGCTGTGAGTTATGTTTTATTATTTTTAGAAACTATCCACTGATATTTTCATACACATCAGTATATTGCATTGGGCTGCAGCCAACTGTATTAGAGCAAATTACTGCACTTCTGTGAGAAATCCTCAAAATAGACACAATAGACTCAATGCTCTTGTGAGCTCAGGATGAGGTAAATGTTCTCCTCGTGGAGATGCTGGTGTTGACCCTGTGCCATGTTGGCACCTGGCACATACCCGATGAGGGCGAGCTTATTTGTGCTGACTTCACAGCACGCGTTCATTTACCCCGCGCCCTGCCTCCTCATGCGGCAGATGGACTCCCTTCTCTGTCCTGGTACTCTCAGCGTCGGGTTGGAAGCAGAGCTGCTGAATTAAGAGCTGTGACATCCGGGTTTATTTCTGGAAGTTTATTTGAGGGCCGCTGGGAATCTCTTTAATATGACGCTCCCAGGAAGATAATGTTGCAGTTTAACTTTGTTGACTGTGGCGTCCAGTGCATTATCTCTTTCTTTGTATTATTTTCTCCTGATTTATGTCCATACAAAGCTATATCTTTTTTGTTTCAATTAAAGGGATTTCCTGGGATTTTTTCTTCAGTGAAAAATCCACACTGCTGGGAATCTTTAAAAATGTACTTTTTACACCTGGTATTAAGATGCTTTGATTGATCACATCAAGTATGAAGTAGTCACATTCCCGTTTACACCTCGTCTCTTTTGTCCACTTTCAACCACTTCTGTCCTGATTTCTTTGAGGGGAAGGTCTATGTATGTAAATGTATGTGTTTCTTTATATCTTTCGAGCTAATGGACGAAATAAGCTCACGCAATTCACATATGAAAGCGACCGGAGATGACGGAAAAACATATGGAAAGCAGCAGCTCTAGTTCTGCTCTGACAGCCACAAGTGTTAGAAATCAGGAAAGGTGAGAGAACATTTTGCTACGTTTTTGGTCATCAAACCGGACTTGGCTCTTCAACTGACAAAGTTTAAATGGCTAGCTCTCTTCTCAGAATGTTTATGCATTAGGTCAGTGGGTGGAGAGCAGACGTTTTTTTTTTGGCTGCTCAAACTCATTCGACCACATGAGCATCTACACTAGCCCTGTTTCCACCAAAATTATCCGGAACAATTTGTCCCAGGAACTCTGGACACTACAGGACACTGTATGCAACAATAACAAGTATAGAGGAGATTCAAGCAGCACTGCTTTTGCTGGTTATGTACTGGTTTACTAAAGAGGTAGCCTAGTTAACAAAACGGCGGAAAAGAGAGCACTGATACTAAAGCGTATTCTGCTTTAAGTGTGTAAAGCTAGATTTAAAATAAGACAACGTATGTTATTATCAGCTATTATGGACATTGACCGTGAGATGGCGAGACGAACGCGCGCCACCGGACAGAAAGAGCAATACTTTCAAAGAGCAAGATACTTTTAAAAATGCCGGTTGAAATAAAATGATGCGTGAACTCAACCAATCAGCATGTTCAGCGCACAAGTTCCACCCCCCGAAAGTTCCTGAACTTTGAAAAAATACTACCTCGCGAGCAGGGACTATCGGAGGGGGAAATATTTACCCGGAACTTCATTAAGATCCTGGTTCCTGCGGTCGAAACACACAGAGTACCACCCCAAAGTTCCTGGGGAAAGTTCCCGCGGTGGAAAGCAATCCGGTCTAATGCGTTTTTGTCTACCTCTGGAAGTGGTCGGACAAGTTCAAAACATTATATCCTATTTACACCTGTATTTAGCGTCTTCCACTTGTGATCTGATCGACCAAAACACATCTTAATACCAAGTGTAAACAGGGTTTTACAGTAATTTCTTGCTAAATTGCTTTTAGTGCCAGCAGCCAGATCACCCTGTAGCCAAAGACTGGTTTCCCACTGAAGCTAAGCAGGGCTGAGCCTGGTCAGTACCTAGATGGGAGACCTCCCGAGAAAACTAGGTAGATGCTGGGAGAGGTGTTAGGCTCACCCTGTGGTCTGTGTGGGTCCTAACACCCCAGTATTTTGATTGGGACACTATACTGTAAAAAGTACCATCCTTCAGATGACACGTTAAACCAAGGTCCTGACTCTTTGTGGTAATTAATAATCCCAGGATGTCCTTCAGAAAAAGAGTAGGAGTGTAACCCCGGCATCCTGGCCAAATTTGCCCATTGGCCTCTGTCTATCATGGCCTCCTAATCATCCCCATACAGTGATTGGCTTCATCACTCGGTCTCCTCTCCACCAATCAGCTGGTGTGTGGTGGGCGTTCTGGCACAATATGGCTGCCGTCGCATCATCCAGGTGGTGCTGCACATTGGTGGTGGTTGAGGAGATTCCTCCCTTCTGTATGTAAAGCGCTTTGAGTACCAAAAGCGCTATATAAATGTAACAAATGATTAATTATTAAATTACTAAAACTGTAAAACTGAGGAGGGCAGTCTTTGGTGGTTGACTCTTTTTTTCAGAGTCATAAATATACAGTTAGTAGAGTCATAAATATAAATTTTGTGTATTGTATTTGGAAATATTGTAATTTCTTCAAAGATTGCTCACTCCGCAGTAGATGACAATCAATGACTGATCCATTGCAAATATATTAAGGTGACGTAGATTAGCTTATAGCAAGGCCCAATAAAATCAGGTTTCTGGATTCCGTTTAAATGGTTAAATTAAATTTTAGTAATCAAAAAATGTGTCTAATTAAAATCATGTTCATTTTGCACTTAAATAATTACATAATAATTAGTACTCCGTATCGTGATCCTTTTTTTGCTGAATTCAGTGACATTCCACGTTATACTGTAAATTAAATGTTAATGACTGGATGCCGTGATCTGCGTTTTCTGCGTTGAAAATCACAGGACCCTATTATAGTCAGCTAGTGTAAAGCTAATGACTTGCACTTTCTGGTTTGCTTAATGTTAATTATTTCATTATTTGTGAGATACAAAGCACAAATCATATAGTTTGTATAAAAGTTAGGTGTATTCAGTTGTACTCATCTCAGCTTTTGTCAGGTTGTCCATTGTTTGTGTTTTGATTTAAGGATTTATGTATTATGGTTTATTTATGAGACAAAAATATGACTTGATAATTCAGACGTTTATCATGTGCAGCGATTCAATATTGTATTCAAAGAACCAAATGATTAGAATTATTATTCGTTTCAAGGTTGCGTTTGCATTTATGCATTTGTCAGATGTTTTTATTAAAAGTGTCTTGCATTGCATTCAAGATATATATTTATTAGGGATGCACTGATACCTAGAGTATACGAGTCCTCAATACAACGCTCACGTGTTGCGCTTGAACGAACAAATGCACACAAAATTATGTAAAAATGCCCGTCTTGGTGAGTATTCTAGTAAACATAGTCGGTTATATCTTAAGTGCATGTAAACAGCTGAGAAAGAAAACACATGTGTAACAGTATATTGGTGCAATAGCTCTTAAAGGGACAGTAGCCTAATATTCCTGCTACTGTGTTTTAAATGTTAATCAAACGTCACTTCATTATTGTGTATCACCTTGTGGAATAAAGTGAATTGCACTTTTTCAGTCATCAAAGATTCAATTATTGTTGTGCAGAAAAAATTACTTTCACTGTTACAAACCTCGGGTCATTAGCGACCCTATACAATTTAACAAAGAATTAATAGGAAAACTGGAATTCTTTTATATATTTTTTTTTTCTTGTTACATTGTTTATAATTAATTGATAAAGGAGTACTATGAAGATTGATGTCTAACTTCAAAAAACATCAACGAGGAGAAGGGTAGTCAATGACGTCCCAGGGTCACTAACGACCCGAGGTATGCGTTTAAGGGTTTTATATATATATATATATATATTTGCTATACAAATTAAGCCAACTAATGTGATTCATATTTTTTGGTTTCTCTACCCAATGTATTTAAAAATTACTAATGCAGTGAAAATACAGGTATCGGTATCGTAAAGTACCAAAACATTTAAATACCGGTATCAGACTCGTTCTGGAAAAAGTGGAATCGGTGGCATTCGTACATTTTATCAGTTCATGCATTCTCTGGGAATGGAACCTGTAACCTCGGCGTTGCTAGCCTGTGACATGATCTAATCATCTATTTTGCCTTTGTTAGATTCATGCACAAAATGCATGCATAGTAGTCTAGCTAAAATAACGCACACTGTTACTCACCGATACACACGTTCTCATCATCGGGCTCCGCAGAGGTGTTTTTGTAGAAGCTCATGCGACAGTGCTCGCAGTTCTGACCTCGCGTGTTATGTTTGCAGCTCACACACGTGACTATGTTCAGGAAGTCGATGTAACTGCAGCGATTCGAGTGTCCGTTACATTCACAATCTGAGAGCAAGAAAGAAAGAGGCAAAATCAGCAACACTACATTAAAGTAAAGAAGGGTTAAGAGAGAGAGAAGAGCAAAGAAAGGTTCCTGGTTTTTAAGATATGGATGACTCACAGATAATACATTGGGAAAAGTGTGATTTACGTTTTACAAGAAAATACTGCAATTTCGAGTGTTCAATTGTCACTTGTTTTTTTTTAGCAATTTATTGATGGAAATAGTTTCACCAAAACGTTTTCAGTGTGTGATGGAATGGGATGCAGAATGTCGTTCAAGTTCAAGGTGTTGATATGTAAATGAATGCGGTCATATGTTAATGAGCTCTTGACATCATAAGCATGGTGATTTAAAAAATGATTAGTGTGTGTCTACAAACTACATCAATCTCGATGCTGAATCAATAAAAAGCCATTGATTCTTTTTTTTGCATCACTTTGAGTCTTTCCTTCTGCACCCACCCACAGCACTGACAGCTGAAATGAAGATTTGTGTGCGTGTGTGTTGCTGACAGGGCGATATCTCACACACTCTTACGGCAGTCTTGCCCACTCCTCATGCACGTGAGTGTGTGCGTGCGCTCTAGGGATGTTGGGAAATCTGATGACAGATGTTTCCTCTAAAACAGCTGTTTCTGTCTTCTGAAGCAGATCTTTTTGTCAAGCTTCTTGGCTTCTCCCAGTTCCCATTCACACCTGTCCTGTATATTTCTCTCATGTCTGTTTCTTTCTGTCACTCACAGAGAACCAGTATACAGTGTGTTAATGAACCATGTTCTGTGTCGCCCCTTTTTGAGAGCCTGAATCAGAGCCTTTTCACTTGATTTGCATCAGAGTCTCCTCTTAAAGGGATAGTTGTTTAATTTGGACTTCTCTGTGTATGCTCTTTGAGGTGGTGACCATAGACCTGCATTATGTGAGGCACAGACAAGAACGGTTTGACCTAAAATTATCAAAATTGAAACTACTGGGGAAACAAATACTCCTACATCTCGGATGCCCATGAGGTAAGCTTAAACATATCAAAATTTAATTTCAAAGTGAACTATCCCTTTAACGCAAGAAACGCATTGCACTTTAACCTGCATGTGACAGGTACAAGGTTCTAGGTTGCTAGAAAGACGTGGTGTACACTTTTATTCAACACGGATGCATTCATTTGAATTTTTGTAACATTATGATTATCTTTACTATTTCAAACAAATGCTATTCTTTTAAATATTCTATTCATCAAAGAATCCTGAAAACAATCTATAATATCCAATAATAACGAGAGTAATGATGCTGAAAATTCAGCTTTGATCACAGGAAATAATTACATTTTAAAATGTTACAATAGAAAACTTATTTTAGTAAAAATACAATAAAAAATTGTCTCATACATTTTTCTGAATATCTTGTTATACCTGCGCTGTTACTTGTGAAGTATTTCTTCCATATGGTTTTTGATTTTGATTTGGCTGCACTTTAAAGATCAGCGGCAAACTGGTCAAACTTCAAATAATTTGCATATGGTTGCAGGGTCATTTTGTGTCAAATCAACCAAAATTTTGGAAACTTTCCCAGCTACATTTTTTTATTTTGTTTTTGATCACTGAAAATGAGTACAATTCAACAATTTAGACATCGAGTCATGTTGGGGTCCTCATATCCATGGGACTGAACCCTATAGGGCCTTAAAAATTAAGATTACAAAAGATAAGTTTATCAAGAATGAGAATCTAGAAGGATATTAAGATATTGAATACTTTTAGAGCTTTGGAAAAACAATACTTTTGGCACTCAGACAGGTATGTCCTATGCAATTGAAGTGCTAGAGAAAAAAAAAGAGATTTCTAGTTTGGATATTCCTCTTTAAATATAAAAAGTATCAGCTGTATCCAAATTGACCCACATTTTGGTTTTCGACCACTGAACTTTACCAGTTTACTCATGGAGCCACATTAAGATCCCCATGTCTCTGGAAAAATCAGTCATTTTAACCCCCCTCTACAAAACAGGGGATTACCCAATAAACATACATTCGTGACATTTAATATTTTGGCTTTCATCACAATTTATGTTTGTCTTTCTACAGAAAAAAATATGGTTGGTTGGGTTGAGCCAGTATCTATAGCAATCTATAGCATCTCTGGTTGGGTTGACATGAAATGATTCTGCAGTAATGCTTGAGCTGGGGATAATGCTGTAGCTTGATGCTTCGCTTCAGAGTTTGTATTGGGCAACACTGATGTGAATCATGTGAAAGAACTTTTGTCAACTCCAAAAAGGGTTCCAAGTAAGAATATAATATAAATAGAGTTTGGACCTTGAACATGATAGTCAGACGTGTGGGACATTTCACCAGCGTTTAAAATTTAAAAGTTTAAAATTGTATAGATCTAATGTTGCACTTGCTGTATATGTCTGTTTTTGTACATAAAAGGATTCGAATGTTACAGTAAACTTATACAAATGCATGTTTAAATGCAAATAAACCAGACCAATTAATCAGATTTATGAATTATTAGCTGTTTCAGAATGTTTCAAATATTTATGCATACTTTAAAAGGAACAGAAAGCGAGAGCTCTGTACAGAGTCTGTCTCCACACATAGGAACAGGCAAATCAGTGAAATATAAATGAGTCTCTTTCACACACACACACACACAAACACACACACACATAGGTTACACGCAACACACTTACCTTACATGTCACAAATAATAGAGAAAAGCAGGGATGAAGGGATTGTTGAGAGTTAGAAAGTAGACAGGAAGTGGCATGTTGAGAAACATCATCAAACTCAGCAAGACTTCAGTTTCTGAACTCTCAACGTGACGTGTTCTAAAACTCTATACAGTACTAGCCTTTAATTCACATCACGACTGTAACATTCAAGAACTCTTCACAGTTATATATGGCGCTACCCTGGCTATTCAGAAACACTCAACTGTTCTAGAACTCTAGAGTAAAAGGGAACAGTCGGAGGTTCTAGAATCTAGAATGTTACAGTGTTTATGAGTTGTAAGGAACTAAGGGGAGTTCAGTGTACAGTTTTTGTTTTTATTAGAATGGAACAGTTGAAGGTTCTAGAATCTCTAGTTCCCTCATTCTTGTAAATACTGTGATGTTGTACTTTGAGATCTGTTTTCGATTTCTCACCTGTAAAGTCATCATATATGATGCCTTTTAGCTGGACAGTCTGTTGCCCTCCAGATAGTAAGAACTTCAGAAGAGCTTCGGAGAATGAAAAGTCGTATTTTACATGTAAATCTAGAAACACTGCGATTGAGTCTACGGCAAGCAAACGTGCAGCTATCAGTCCGGATACGGAAGGGATGGGTTGACTAATGCAGAACATAATCATTGTGACATTTAAAAGGCCCAAAAATTCACTACCAAGCATGTGTACTACAACAGTGTTTCTCAACTCCAGTCCTCGGTACCCACTGCTCTGCACATTTTACTACAATATATACAAACAAAAAGTGGTAGACTAGAGAAGCTAATGCAGTTTATTGTTTATGTGGGTTCTATGTGGGTTCTATGCATATGCAGTTATAGACTTCACTACTTACAATGCACTCCTACTCTACCTCACAACAAGGATACCTTTTTTCTTCTCTTCTGTGTCTTCCATTTTTTCTTCTCTCTCCCACTTATGGATGGGCTTTGCTTCACCCTCTTTTGAGTGTTTGTGTGGCTCTAGACGAGCAAAGAGAAGGACTGAGCAATCCACAAATCAGTTAATGTCTGAATATCTCACAGGGCCACCATGAAAAAATGACCACTTTTGAATTGATCAGACAGTGCCATTTTACTCATCAAACTGGATTATATGCACCTACAAAACATGTAAAATTAATAGAGCTTTAATGAAGCATAAAAAAGTCTTTGCAAGACAGATGTCATTTACCATCCAAGAGACTAAAAACTACTTCCCAAGGAGTTCTATTGAATTCTAAATCAAGTCTACATTTTATGCTACAGGCTGTGTTAGGCTACCAGCTGAGCCATACCTTCAACATCTGTCTGTTTATGAGACCCTTCCTCCACCTTCTCTCCATGTGGCACATGTATCGATGAAACCATCTCTACCTTTATTGGCCTGGCAGAGTGTAGCATTGGTGGGATAGATTCTGGATTTGGCTTAGACACTGGGTTTGGCAGCACAGATTCATGTGTCATCTCGACAGACTCTGGTATTGCCTCATGAGACCCCACTTTAGGCTCAATTGGTTTGTGTCCATGAGGTTTATGTATTGACCCATGAGAATTTACTACTGGCTCATGATGTTTATGCATAGGCTCATGAGGTTTCACTACTGACTCATGAGGATTATGCATTGACTCATGATGTTTCACTACTGGCTCATGAGGATTATGCATTGGCTGATGATGTTTCACTACTGGCTCATGAGGATTATGCATTGGCTCATGAGGTTTCACTACTGACTCATGAGGATTATGCATTGGCTCATGATGTTTCACTACTGACTCATGAGGATTATGCATTGGCTCATGATGTTTCACTACTGGCTCATGAGGATTATGCATTGGCTCATGATGTTTCACTACTGACTCATGAGGATTATGCATTGGCTCATGATGTTTCACTACTGGCTCATGAGGATTATGCATTGGCTCATGAGTGTTTCACTACTGGCTCATGAGGATTATGCATTGGCTCATGATGTTTCACTACTGACTCATGAGGATTATGCATTGGCTCATGATGTTTCACTACTGGCTCATGATGATTATGCATTGGCTCATGATGTTTCACTACTCTCATGAGGATTATGCATTGACTCATGATGTTTCACTACTGGCTCATGAGGATTATGCATTGGCTCATGATGTTTCGCTACTGACTCATGAGGATTATGCATTGGCTCATGATGTTTCACTACTGACTCATGAGGATTATGCATTGGCTCATGATGTTTCACTACTGACTCATGAGGATTATGCATTGACTCATGATGTTTCACTACTGACTCATGAGGATTATGCATTGGCTCATGATGTTTCACTACTGACTCATGAGGATTATGCATTGACTCATGATGTTTCACTACTGACTCATGAGGATTATGCATTGACTCATGATGTTTCGCTACTGACTCATGAGGATTATGCATTGACTCATGATGTTTCACTACTGACTCATGAGGATTATGCATTGACTCATGATGTTTCACTACTGACTCATGAGGATTATGCATTGACTCATGATGTTTCACTACTGGCTCATGAGGATTATGCATTGACTCATGATGTTTCACTACTGACTCATGAGGATTATGCATTGACTCATGATGTTTCACTACTGACTCATGAGGATTATGCATTGACTCATGATGTTTCACTACTGACTCATGAGGATTATGCATTGACTCATGATGTTTCACTACTGACTCATGAGGATTATGCATTGACTCATGATGTTTCACTACTGACTCATGAGGATTATGCATTGACTCATGATGTTTCACTACTGACTCATGAGGATTATGCATTGACTCATGATGTTTCACTACTGGCTCATGAGGATTATGCATTGACTCATGATGTTTCACTACTGGCTCATGAGGATTATGCATTGACTCATGATGTTTCACTACTGGCTCATGAGGATTATGCATTGACTCATGATGTTTCACTACTGGCTCATGAGGATTATGCATTGACTCATGATGTTTCACTACTGACTCATGAGGATTATGTATTGACTCATGATGTTTCACTACTGGCTCATGAGGATTATGCATTGACTCATGATGTTTCACTACTGACTCATGAGGATTATGCATTGACTCATGATGTTTCACTACTGACTCATGAGGATTATGCATTGACTCATGATGTTTCACTACTGACTCATGAGGATTATGCATTGGCTCATGATGTTTCACTACTGACTCATGAGGATTATGCATTGATTCATGATGTTTCACTACTGACTCATGAGGATTATGCATTGACTCATGATGTTTCGCTACTGACTCATGAGGATTATGCATTGGCTCATGATGTTTCACTACTGACTCATGAGGATTATGCATTGGCTCATGATGTTTCACTACTGACTCATGAGGATTATGCATTGGCTCATGATGTTTCACTACTGACTCATGAGGATTATGCATTGGCTCATGATGTTTCACTACTGACTCATGAGGATTATGCATTGGCTCATGATGTTTCATACTGACTCATGAGGATTATGCATTGGCTCATGATGTTTCACTACTGACTTCATGAGGATTATGCATTGACTCATGATGTTTCACTACTGACTCATGAGGATTATGCATTGGCTCATGATGTTTCACTACTGGCTCATGAGGATTATGCATTGGCTCATGATGTTTCACTACTGACTCATGAGGATTATGCATTGGCTCATGATGTCACTACTGACTCATGAGGATTATGCATTGGCTCATGATGTTTCACTACTGACTCATGAGGATTATGCATTGGCTCATGATGTTTCACTACTGACTCATGAGGATTATGCATTGACTCATGATGTTTCACTACTGACTCATGAGGATTATGCATTGACTCATGGGGATTCAAAATTGGCTCATGAGGTTTATGCATTGACTCATGAGGATTCACTATTAGCTCATGAGGATTCACTATTAGCTCATGAGGATTGACTCATGATGTTTCACTACTTAGCTCATGAGGATTATGCATTAGCTCATGATGTTTCACTATGACTCATGGGGATTCACTATTGGCTCATGATGTTTCACTACTGACTCATGAGGATTATGCATTGGTTCATGATGTGTCGCTACTGACTCATGATGTTTCACTACTGGCTCATGAGGTTTCACTACTGGCTCATGAGGATTATGCATTGGCTCATGATGTTTCGCTACTGGCTCATGATGTTACGCTACTGACTCATGATGTTTCACTACTGACTCATGAGGATTATGCATTGGCTCATGATGTTTCGCTACTGACTCATGATGTTTCACTACTGACTCATGAGGATTATGCATTGGCTCATGAGGATTATCACTACTGACTCATGAGGATTATGCATTGACTCATGATGTTTCACTACTGACTCATGAGGATTATGCATTGACTCATGATGTTTCACTACTGACTCATGAGGATTATGCATTGGCTCATGATGTTTCACTATTGACTCATGAGGATTATGCATTGGCTCATGATGTTTCACTACTGGCTCATGAGGATTATGCATTGGCTCATGATGTTTCACTACTGGCTCATGAGGATTATGCATTGACTCATGAGGATTCACTATTGGCTCATGAGGTCTATGCATTGACTCATGAGGATTCACTATTGACTCATGATGTTTCACTATTGGCTCATGTTGTTTCACTATTGACCCATGCGGTTTATGCACTGATTCATGGGGATTCACTATTGGCTCATGAGATTTCGCTGCTGGCTCATGAGGATTATGCATTGACTCATGGGGATTCACAATTGGCTCATGAGGATTATGCATTGACTCATAGGGATTCACTATTGGCTCATGAGGTTTATACATTGACTCATGGGGATTCACCACTGGCTCATGAGGTTTATGCATTGACCCATGGGGATTCACTATTGGCTCATGAGGTTTATACATTGACCCATGGGGATTCACTATTGGCTCATGAGGTTTCTGCATTGGCTCATGAGGTTTTGCTGGTTGCTCATGAAGATTCACAATTGGCTCATGAAGTTTATGCATTTGCTCATGAGGTGTCATTATTGGCTGATGAGGTTTTAATATTAACTCATAAGATTCTGGTGCTGGCTTTTTATAGTTCTGTCTTGGGTCATGAGATTCTGGTATTGACTCATGAACATGAGGTTTATACTTTGGCTCATGTAATTCCGATATTGGCTTGACAGGCTCTGGAACTGACTCCGCAGATTCTGGCATTGACTCTACAGACTCTGGCTCTGATTCAGCAGGTTCAGGTGCACTGGTGACTAATAAGATGATTCAGAGATTGAACACATACAGCAGATAAAAAGTGGAATAAAAAACACATTTAGACACTTCATACCAGTTTCTTCTCTGTGTCTGTTATGCTCCAGAACACTCTCCACTCTCTTTACTTCTTCTTCAATTACTTCATGTTTCCCAGAAGTCTTCTCTTTCTTCTCAGAAATCTCCTTACCCTTCCGAGAATCCTCCACTGGTGGTGCTGTAGGGATTGCTTGGGTGCAATCATTCGAATAATCACAATGTTGGTTCATATACACAAACACAAACATTGTGTTGTGCTCTATAAACAGCCACTGAACAGCCAGCACACTAGCCAGAAATAACATCCTGTACATCAATCATAAGTCTTTCACACTTTACATTCAATCTATAGCAAGCACAGACCACAAACTCCTCTGAGGTTTCTATACTACACTTTTCATTGTCAACCACAGATTAGGGAAATGTCACTAAAACCACATTTACCACGGTACTACAACTCTTGTTGGACGCCTAACAATACCTTGCTCAGTCTGTTTCTCAATTTCTCTGTGGTGTGTCCTCTCTTTTTCAACAGGAATCACATTTTGTCCTGGGTGCTTGGTTTGGGGATTATGTCTGTGAGATACTGCAGTTTATCAGAAAGAGGGAAATGTAACCTTGTGAAAATATTACACTTTTAAAAAACTTTTATTTATTCAATAATTATTAAGCATATGTTATATATGTATATCTAACCTAAAAACACTTTTTTGTGTGTGTGTATATATATATATATATATATATATATATATATATATATATATATATATATATATATATATATATATATATATATATATATATATATATATATATATATATATATATATATATATATATATATATATATATATATATATATATATATATATATATAGGTGAAATCTGAGCAAAGGGACAAATCTTCATCTCCATAAAGCTTTTCAGCAGATGGAAGCATGAAGTGCTCCAAAATCTCCTGATAGCTAGCTGCATTGACCCTGCCCTTGATAAAACACAGTGGACCAACACCAGCAGCTGACATGGCACCCCAGACCATCACTGACTGTGGGTACTTGACACTGGACTTCAGGCATTTTGGCATTTCCTTCTTCCCAGTCTTCCTCCAGACTCTGGCACCTTGATTTCCAAATGACATGCAAAATTTGAGCGACAGTCCAGTGCTGCTTCTCTGTAGCCCAGGTCCGGCGCTTCTGCCGCTGTTTCTGGTTCAAAAGTGGCTTGACCTGGGGAATGCGGCACCTGTAGCTTAATTTTTTGAGATAGGAATTTTGGGTTTTCATGAGCTGTATGCCAAAATCGTCAGTATTAAAACAATTTCAGTTGGTGTGCAATGAATCTAAAATATATGAAAGTTAAATTTGTATCATTACATTATGGAAAATAATGAACTTTTATCACAATAGGCTAATTTTTTGAGAAGGACCTGTATATATATATATATATATATATATATATATATATATATATATATATATATATATATATATATATATATATAATTTTTTGAGAAAGGACCTGTATATAATATGTATATATATATATATATATATATATATAACTATATATATATATACTCTTTCTATATATATATATATATATATATATATATATATATATACACACACAGTGGGTACAGAAAGTATTCAGACCCCCTTAAATTTTTCACTCACTGTTATAATGCAGCCATTTGCTAAAATTTTTCTCATTAATGTACACACAGCACCCAGTATTGACAGAAAAGCACAGAACTGTTGACATTTTTGCTGATTTATTAAAAAAGAAAAACTGAATTATCACATGGTCCTAAGTATTCAGACCCTTTGCTCAGTATTTAGTAGAAGCACTACTAAATTTTGATCTAATACTTTGATCTAATAATAATCTTTTTTGGACAGATGCAACAAGTTTTGCACACTTTGATTTGGGGATCCTCTGCCATTCCTCCTTGCAGATCCTCTCCAGTTCTGTCAGGTTGGATGGTAAACGTTGATGGACAGCCATTTTCAGGTCTCTCCAGAGATGCTCAATTGGGTTTAAGTCAGGACTATGGCTGGCTTCGTTATTTTAGCTGTGTGCTTAGGATCATTGTCTTGTTGGAAGGTGAACCTTCGGCCCAGTCTGAGGTCTTGAGCACTCTGGAGAAGGTTTTCGTCCAGGATATCCCTGTACTTGGCCGCATTCATCTTTCCCTCGATTGCAACCAGTCGTCCTGTCCCTGCAGCTGAAAAACACCCCCACAGCATGATGCTGCCACCACCATGCTTCACTGCTGGGACTGTATTGGACAGGTGATGAGCAGTGCCTGGTTTTCTCCACACATACCGCTTAGAATTAAGGCCAACAAGTTATATCTTGGTCTCATCAGACCAGAGAATCTTATTTCTCACCATCTTGGAGTCCTTCAGGTGTTTTTTAGCAAACTCCATGCAGGCTTTCATGTGTCTTGCACTGAGGAGAGAGGCTTCCGTCGGGCCTCTCTGCCATAAAGCCCCGACTGGTGGAGGACTGCAGTGATGGTTGACTTTCTACAACTTTCTCCCATCTCCCGACTGCATCTCTGGAGCTCAGCCACAGTGATCTTTGAGTTCTTCTTTACCTCTCTCACCAAGGCTCTGCTCCCCTGATAGCTCAGTTTGGCCAGCTCTAGGAAGGTTTCTGGTCATCCCAAACGTCTTCCATTTAAGGACTATGGATGCCACTGTGCTCTTAGGAACCTTAAGTGCAGCAGACATTTTTTTGGCCAGATCTCTCTGAGTTCTGTCTCTGAGCTCTTCAGGCAGTTCCTTTGACCTCATGATTCTCATTTGGTCTGACATGCACTGTGAGCTGTCTTATATAGACCGGTGTGTGGCTTTCCTAATCAAGTCCAATCAGTATAATCAAACACAGCTGGGCTCAAATGAAGGTGTAGAACCATCTCAAGGATGATCAGAAGAAATGGACAGCAGTTAAATATGAGTGTCACAGCAAAGGGTCTGGTTCTTTTTTAATAAATCTGCCAAAATGTCAACATTACAGTGTTTTACTGTCAATGTGGGGTGCTGTGTGTACATTAATGGAAAAAAAAAGAACTTAAATGATTTTAGCAAATGGCTGCAATAAGAGTGAAAAATTTAAGGGGGTCTGAATACTTTCCGTACCCACTGTATATATTGATCAGGCATAACATTATGACAGGTGAAGTGAATAATACATATTATTTCTTCATCACGGCACCTGTTAGTAAACTGCAGCTCTAGTGGGAGTTCCCGGTCTGCAGTGGTCAGTATCTATCAAAAGTGCTCCTAGGAAGCAACAGTTGTGAACCGACTACAAGGTCATAGATGGCACAGGCTCATTGATGCACATGGGCAGCGGGGCCTGTGTGGTCTGATCAAACAGGCGAGCTACTGTAGCTCAAATTGCTCAAGAAGTTAATGCTGGTTTTGATAGAAAGGTTTCAGAACACAGTGCATCGCAGTTGTTGTATATGGGGCTGCATAGCCGCAGACCAGTCAGGGCGCCCATGCTGACCCCTGTCCACCACCGAAAGTGCCAACAGTGTGCACGTGAGCATCAGAACTGGACCACAGAGCAATGAAAAAAGGTGGTCTGGTCTGATGAATTACATTTTCTTTTACATCATGTGGATGGCCAGGTGCATGTGCATCACTTGCCTGGGGAACACATGGCACCAGGATGCACTATGGGAAGAAGGCAAGCAGGCGGAGACAGTGTGATGCTTTGGGCAATGTTCAGCTGGGAAACCTTGGGTCCTGCCATCCATGTGGATGTTACTTTGACACGTTCCACCGACCTAAGCATTGTTGCAGACCATGTGCACCCTTTCATGGGAACGGTATTCCCTGGTGGCTGTGGCTCTTTCATCAGGAAAATGCGCCCTACCATAAAGCAAAAATGGTTCAGGAACGGATTGAGGAGCACAACAACAAGTTTGAGGTGTTGACTTGGCCTCCAAATTCCCCAGATCTCAATTCAATCGAGCATCTGTGGGATGTGCTGAACAAACAAGTCCGATCCATGGAGGCGCCCAGCTCGCAGCTTATAGGACTTAAAGGATCTGCTGCTAACATCTTGGTGCCAGATACCACAGAACACCTTCAGGGGTCTAGTGGAGTCCATGCCTCGACGGGTCAGTGCTGTTTTGGCAGCAAAAGGGGGACCAACACAACACTTGGAAGGTGGTCATAATGTTATGTCTGATTAGTTATATATTTATATATATAAATTCAATAATATATACACATATACAAACAAAAACTTTTATGCTAGATACGATTAATCCCGATTAATCGATTTGACAGCACTTTCTATTTTAACCTTTCTTGGCCAGGGATCATTATGATTTCCCCTGGTTAAATAAAGGAATAATAATAATAATAATAATAATAATAATAATAACCTTTGCATTAGGATTTTAATCAGAATTTATGAGATGACAAAAACATGTCACATTATAATTTACAGTTTACCAATTTGTTCTCTTTTTGCATTTCATAGAATGAATGAGCTGTGCAATGGACTCGCAACTACCGTTTCTGTTCAGTTGGTTTTGCTTGTTGCGTCTGAGCTTTATCAATGTAATTCTTAATTTGAATGAACTAAAATGAATGCACTTCTGAATGATTTGTTATGAGGTTGTAAGGGAGTACTAAAATACATGAAAAGTGGCACATGACGTTAAACAGACAAACCAAACTGCATGCAATTAATCTCGAACGACAGATCGGTGTTGTTTGAGGTACACAAACGCTCCTGCTTGTACACAACGACCATGCTGTAATTTCATCACACACGTACGCGCTATGCTACTGGGAATCTCAAAGATCTCCACCTTTATTAAATCCATCCGTGGAGCTGCTCTGTCTTGCGTCTCAGCTGAGCGGTTTATTCCTCACTCCGTTTATTCATGCCAGCTTGACGTTTTCTGATCTGAGCTCAAGCAGGAGTTCTCGTTCACTCGTTAAACGTCATGCAGTATTCATTCCTCGGGTGTGTGTGTGCGCTTCGATCAATGAGTGTGTGTGCGGTGGTTCTTTGTTTTATATATTCACAGGCTGCCCTAATCCGCTTTGTGCTGAAAGATGCAAAGTCACTCTATATTTTGACAGAGGAAAACACTGTCTAATTGAGCATTGATTTCCCACTGTGCACATGCTTTGGAGCCGTTACCCACAATCCTCTAGGGGTACGTCTGAGTAGATGACTTACTGGCAGCAGAGTCGCTGAGCTCTTGGCCTGGCTACAATGCTTTGACTGCCAAAACAAGTCTTTGAAAGATGCTTCTATAGCATACTAGTAACACTAGCACACGCACACGCACACACTAAACTAGTGCCCTTACCTTTGATCTCTATATGTCTGTGATCCAGGGGTGTGGCTCTGTGGGGCGTGTCCTCAGTGAGAGTATGAGAAGGGGGTGTGGCAGGGGGCAGGGCTTCTGTAGTGGAATAAAGTGCCTTAGGCTCTATTTTAGCAGGTGGGAGGTGGTTTGCAGTATCTACGTGCGCTGGAGGATCATCTAATGGGATTTGAGGGGCAGTGTAATAGAAACGGGTTAGAGAAACCAGAGTCAGCATGGAATACACGCACACATACAAAGTGCTGAGCTTAACAAAACATCCTGCATTTTAAATCTTGTAGTTCGGTTCTTGCAGTTGCTTTCAAGGCACACGGGGGGCGCTAGTGTCAAGTGGAATTACATTCTGCACTGCAGAGGCAGTTATGAATTCATTCCATGTTCAATCTGTGAATTAAAATATTCATAATGGAATACTAGCGTGCTGCGTACTGTGCACTGAATCCTGTCCAGGGTTGTGCAAAATTCAGAACTGAACGATCGGCTCCCTGTCAATTCATGAGTATTCATTTCTGTTGAATTAGTCACACCCCACAGGAAGAGGAATGTACTGAATTGCAATTAAAAGTAATTCAGCGTGTTCATTCTGCTAAAAAGTATTCGGAGGTCACGGATCAAAATTTTAAAACACATGTAAAAAATATATTGCACAAAAAATATATAGCAAACAACATGGCCACGGATCAAATGATAATAAGCGTGAATCAAAAAATTAAAAGTGCATTTAAAAAAAAAAGAACAAGCATGACACAAAACCCTGATATGGCCTACTATTATTATTATTTTTTTTTATATGTGATGCATTATGTAACAACACATTTTTAAAACACTCGTTTTGCTATTGTGTTGAATCAGTGCCTGCAGTTTTTATTTGAGATAAAAATGTCTTCACGGATTCCAGTCCAATGCAGCAAGTCAAGAAAGAGATGAACTTGTTGATTGTGGGTATCTCTTGTGCATTCTGCAGAAAGCATGCTAGTCATTTGAACATATTCAGATTATCTGACCAGAGCACATTTGTAATATCAGCGGTCTTAAGTGAGATACTGTTAGATTGTGATGCTGCGGTTTAATGCGGATTGTCAGTATGCATGTGTTTGTGCATGTGTGTGTTTGTGCGCGTGTGCTCATGGAGTTGCAGATGGCGCTCTGTTGGATTAAGGCACATTACATCATCATTAAGCTCTGTTAGTAAGGCAGCAACTATGTAAAGTACCTTATATATCGTAGTATATTACTGTAGATATGTTATAGTCAGGACTTACTGTGTCCAGCACCTCATACATATGTTTCATAAAACAATCAGATGTAATAATTATTGTGCTTTGGATTACGCTGAAAAAACTAGTATTTAAAAAAAATGATTTTATTGTGTAGCCGGTCACATCTTGTCATGGCACATGAACAAGTTGAGCTGAAAAGTTAACCTAATCAGTATGTTTTTATTCACGGTACACTCATTTTATATAACTAGGTTTCTAGATCTGAATCTCTACAATCTATGCAAATGCTACGGATAACGTCTAGCTTTCCCCCCCTTTAAACTAGGTTACTACGTTATTGCTACAACTACGGGTGCCTTTGAGGGTCACTCTGTCCCACCTGTGTTCAACGCTGGTGATTCTGTTATAGCTGTAGTGAAATCTTCAGCTGAAGTGTCAGTCACTGTTGGCATTAAAGACGAACAATAGCAAATGAATAAGCTTTTGAAGACGATATCTCTCTGTCTTCCGATCACATACACTACTGTTCAAAAGTTTTGGGGTCGGAAGAAGTTTTGAAACAAGTATCTTCCACTCACCAAGGCTACATTTATTTAATCAAAACTACAGTGAGAACAGTAATATTGTGAAATATTATTACAGTTAAAAAACTGTTTTTTGTTTGATTTATATTGTTAAATGTAATGTATTTCTGTGATCAAAGCTGTATTTTCAGCATCATTACTCCAGTCTTCAGTGTCACATGATCCTTCAGAAATCATTCAGATATGAGGATTTGCTGCTCAATTATTATCAATGTTGAAAACAGTGCTGCGCCATAATTTTGTGGAAGCAGTGATAGATTTTTTTCCAGGATTCTTTGAAGAAAAGAACAGTATTTAATTAAAATAGAGCCTTTTGTAAATGTCCTTACTGTCATTTTGGATACATTTTCTGCATCCGTGCTGAATAAAAGTATTCATTTCTTTCTAAGAAATTTGAACAATATACAAAACAAATACTGACCGATATATCGTAATGTTGGAAATTTGACTTCTTAATGCATTTCATTCGCTTAAATTAATGTTTGTTTGAATTATGCTAATTTTCCTTAACTAAAGAGGAGAGTCTTTCTGTCATTTCCTGTGGTGTTTGTGTGTACTCTTGTGGCTATTTTCCCAACTGACCAACCAGCATCCAGAGGATCAGACTCGCCACTCTGACCTCGCAATCCCTGTCTGAACACACACACTGACCGTATAATCCCTGTGTGTGTGTGTGTGTGTGTGTGCAGAAGGACATTCATCCCACACACATTAATACGAACACATTGTAACGGTCTTGGTGTGTGTTACTTTAAGACCCATGACTGGGGTTTCCCCGAGTCTTGCATTTGTGAGCAGAATGACTGAGGTGAATATATGCTGCGCCATTCTGTTCTGCTTCGTGCTTTTCTTTAAATAAAATGCAATCATGAACGGTAACCGGTGTCATGTGGATCAGTTAGGTTACAACACATACACTGGCCTACATATCATCTCCCCTTTCTTGCACAGTTGAGCCATGTGTGTTTGTGTTAGTGTGGTGTGTGCATGTTATGTCCTTGTGTGTGTGTCGTTCCCCCTGTGTGGGAGACCTGTAGCCCTTTAGACTACAGGGGAGAGAAAACACGGACATGATCTATGAGTTTGATTTCTCCAGGCCATATGCCACACACACACACACACACACACACACACACACACACACACACACACACCAGAAAGAGCCATGTGTAGTTAGTTGCCTTGCAAAAGAACACACACTCTGTCTGTGATGCTGCTTTTTTTAAAAATGGAATTCCATCACATCACAGTAAATTTAAAAGTGTCAAGCATTCTAAATTCTAATGTGGCTCAGTGACATCATTTCCTGTTGATTTCTACACTTAATTTTCCTGAATGGCCGCTCGGATGCACCAGGCAGCATCGTGTCGCTTGAAGGCAGTTTAAAGCTTTACGACGTTACACAAACGCTCTTAAATTCCTGACATCGCGGCGTCCCATGCTCCACTTCCACTAAGTGCTTTTCCGCAGGAACACAGACAGTTTTAAAATTAGACTAACGCTACGGCTACAGGATCTACTCAGCATTCCTTTAAACATGCTCCGCCACAACGCATAAAGTCCAGTGAGTTTGAGAAAACTTTCTGACCGAGTTAAACCGTGCGTTTTGTAAAGCGTTGTAAAGATCCTTCAAATGGGTTTGAAATAATGCTAGATACTTTCACACACACATACAAACCAATGGTCGTCTAATCTGTAGCAACTGGAAGAAATCGACTGTAGACGTGTACCATAGTTCCCGTGAAAATATCATAGTTACTATAGTTATTGTTAGCAGTGTAAAACCACTGTAAATGTGCTTTATTTTTGTTCTTTCTTTGTCTGTAAATGTCTGTTGACTGTATGACAACAATTTGCTTTTAGTTTTTCCAACAAGTTTTTGCATCTAATATTTCATTTTATTTCATTTGAATTTCAGTTAACAAAAATCCTGGGTTGTTAATAACTAGCCATAATTAAACAGTTTAAACCTATAGGTTCATTTAAACCAGTGGTGGGGTTTGTCCATTTTGACCCAAACATGGGTTGTAACAACCCAGCATTTTTTAGTGTTGATTGACGATTTTAAAATAGTTTTATTGAAACAATAACTCCAGTAACTATGGCAATTTGGAGGGAACTATGGTTACCATGGTGACTTTCTGCAGGGGTGTGTCTGATTGCAAACCACCAGCCGTACTGTTGTTTTCTGGGAAATCCCTTCTTAGATGTTGGCTGAGATTTTGTTGTGTGTGTGTGTGTGTGTGTGTGTGTGTGTTTAGTGCATGTGAGAATGTAGGCGTGTCCTCAGAGTAAATCTCTAATTTCTCTTATTCTCTTTGAACCTTAAGGAATCACGTCATCTTCCCTGCATCTCTATGTTCCTTCCTCTGTATCTCCCTTCATCTTTCTTTCTCCTGCTCTCTGATGTTAGGCTGAATTGTGGCTAAATTCGATGGTTTGACGATGATGAAAGCCACGGGATGGGCGGCCCATGAAAAATGAAGAAGACATAACGAGGGATGGAGCACAGAGACAATGAAGAAAGAGGGAGCGAGGGATGACTGACATATCAGAGAGAGATAGAGAGAGAGAGAGAGAGAGAGGATGAAAGAGCCATCCTCTCATTTCTGTACTTACTGGAACCAGAAGAAGAGCCAGCCAGCGCCTGAGAACCTGAAAGAGAGAGAGAAAGTGTGTGTCAGTAGCTTTGTTCCAAACCTAGCAAGTTGCTTTCTACATAGACAGCTGCCTTCTTAGACAGCATCCGAGCTGAAACGGAGCAGTACGAGTGACTGATTTGGTACATTCTGCATCAGAGACGTGGCTACACGTAAATAACATCCAATAACATCGGTCAGTCTATGAAAGCCAATACAGATATAGTTCTAAAAATCGTTCTAAATGTAAAAGAACAGCAGAGTCCACACCACATCTATAACAATAACGGCACAGAGGAATTTTCAGAACAATTTTGTCCAACCTATGAAACATATAAACATTACCAGCCAATCAGAATCCATCCGGCTTTAAAGAGCTTGAGAATTTAAAGCAACAGGCGACAAAACTTACGTGCGAATAAACAGAACGATATCATGCACTGGTGTGACGCTAATATAGTTATCATTCTTCATGACTTATCATAGTGCAAGAATGTAAGTAATTCAAGATTTTTTTATTTGGCTATTAATGCTTAATTAATTTTAAGTAGAAAATCTAACAACACTCTTTACAATAAGGACTCATTTATTAACATTAGTTATTATGAACTAACAATAATAAATACTGTACTTCTATAGCCTTTATTAATCTTAGTCATTGTTAATTTCAAGATTTACTAATACATTTTACAAACAATCAAAGATTATTCTGTAAGCATCAGCTAATGCTTTGTCAACTAACATGAAAAATGATGAACAATTGTATATTTCTTTACAAATCATGATTAGTTTAAGTTATTAACAATGCTGTACATTTGAATATGAATTTAACATTTTGGCAAGACTTTATAACAAGTATGCAGTAATAAAGTGCTTACAAATCATTAACAAACTATTAGTTTATAGTTAATTCATAGTTAATATATTGTAGTCTCTACATTGTTAATGTATTAATAGGCTGTATACAAATAGTGAGTTCTTCATTGATCTTCACTGTAATTAACACAGTTATTATTGTTTAATTAACTTGTAGTTGTTACATGTCTAGTCTCTTGCTTGTCATTTAGTTTGTTCCTTTGTTCAGTTTTCCCGCCACTCCTGTGTTCCCATGGTCACCGTCATTGAGTTCATCTGTGTGTTGTTAATTGTTTGCCCCTGTGTATTTAAGCCCTCAATGTTTGTCTGTTCTCGTTCCATGTCAGACGTGTTCTGTGTTATCCTGAGTTTTATATTAAAGTACCCGTTTCCTTTTCTCCTTCGTCTCCGTGAGCTCATTGCCTGCCTGACTACACGCCTGTTTGTAACAGTAGTAAAAAAAATGTAATTGATAAATAGTTCTCACTTTAAATTAGGTCATGGAAAATGTCAATTAAGTGCTTTAAAACTAACCTTTGTGCTTACATAATATATGTGTGTGTACTGTGTGCAATTATTATGTATATACTGTATAAATACACACACATGCATGTATATATACTGTATATATAATTTATTTTATAAATATTTTTTTTATAGAAATATAAAACAATTCTTAAATATACACATGCATGTGTGTGTATTTATATATACATAATAATTGTATATAAAGGCATTTTTCCCTGCGCTCATTGCAGTGCATTCAGGTATTCTGTCCTTTTTTTGCTGCTTTAAATGCTATCTAGGTAGGCAGCTCACTAGGTTTTGGAACAAAGTTAGCGTTTCTTGTTCAGACAGTGATAAATGCAGATTTGGGACGCTTTCTCCACAGAGGAACCTGTGCGTGTGTGTTTCTCGTGGAGTGCGTTTCTGAACATTTTGTAGGCTGGGAAGGCGGTATGGCGGTGTGCGTCTGCGCTCTTCTCTTCTCTGTTCTCTGGGAATTGGGCCGCCACACCAGCAGTCTTGATCTTACTGTGAGCTGACAGGTCTGTGAAGTCTAAAAGGCTCTGCAGCGCTCGGGTGTGTAAGTGAAGTGAGTTGAGATCTGCAGTCTGCTGTGTGTGTGTGTGTGTGTGTGTGTGTGTGTGTGTGTGTGTGTGTGTGTGTGTGTGTGTGTGTGTGTGTGAGATGCCCTAGATTATTATTTTATCATGAGTGCTGCTGGTAAAATGGAGGGATGCTATGTTCCAAAGGATCTCCCTTTGGATACTGTACAGAAGGGAGGAAAAATGAAATTTACGTTCATTTTCGCTTTATCTCTTTTCCTCGTCCTCCCGCTATGTCCTTATCTGCCTTTTTTCCCCTTTGTCTTGCTTTTGGTTTATCTCTCATTTCAGTCCCTCCTGATCATTTTGTCCACATTTTGGGGGATAAATCAGATCCAGGCTGGTGGATAACCGTCCGTCTGGTTTCTCTGTGTGTGTCGGAGTGTAAAGATCTCTGAAGCTCAGAGGAATTCTGGTCGAGGAATTCTGAACCCAGAAAATAATGAGGAAATTTCAGTATGACGGGCTTAGATGTGCGAGACCTGTATGATTTTGGAGATAATTGGTTCCCTTTTATAGTAGAATAGAACCCTTATAAAATGAATTAATCTTGCTCAGATCTGATTATTATCTTATATTCGCACACTTGATGCAATTGATTTTGTAATGAAATTAGCATTCACAACAGCAACTTGCAACTAGGAACAAGTACCTATAATTAATGTTTTGTCTTTAATTGTAAGTTTGTCTGTGTGGAACGGTATCTTCACCGGCTGGACAATGAAACTGAAACACTGGCCAATATAGTGTTGGAGGTTTCACACCTTTATGAGTGGTCTAGTGGCCAATCTTCACTGATTTTACTGATCAGTAATGGGTGAATTAGTAGAGCAATAGCACAGCTGTACATAAAATATTGCAATCCATAACATAATGAGTAAAAAGATGATACCAATTTTGGTGCACGTCTCTCATCTGTGACCAGGAAAAGTCTTTGTGGTAGAGCTATATGTATCAAAGGATCTAACATTTCGCAAGAGGAAGCTTGCTCTGAAAGGGATGTCAGGCAGGTACTTACGGATTGTATCCAAAAAACATCAAATCACAGCTGCCCAACTCACTGCAGAATTAAAGGGATAGTTCACCCAAAAATAAAAATTCTGTCATTAATTACTCACCCTCAAGGCCAGGCAGTTTTATCTATTTCAGTCCATTAATCACCCACGCAGTTTCAATTTCTCTTTTCCAGAAACTTCTTAAAGGAACACTTCACCGTTTTTAGAAATAGGGATTATTCAACTTCTTTCCTCTTTTTAGATATGTGGGCAAATGCATTTTTGTCTCAGTGCATGCATTGTTTTAGTTTGGCAGGGTCGCCGCTAGCTTAGCTTAGCATAATGAATGGAATCCTATGTTGCCAGCTAGCATGTCCTGAGACAAAAAATGCATTTGCCCACATATCTAAATGTAGGAAAGATGTTGAATAAGCCCTATTTCTAAAAACGGTGGAGTGTTCCTTTAACCACGCTACATTACCACAGAGCCAGTCTTACCACTATGGTTTGTCCCTTCCCCTTTTTTTCTTCAGAAATAAATAAAATTGTAGCTAAAAATAAAAACAGGAATAAATTAAAACATATAAAATAAAGTGCAATCAGTCAGGCGTACAGTGGCACAGTGCTCATTCAGTAAATGCACAGCTGGACAGATGTGTTTTTACTCTGGATTTGAATGTGGCTACTGTTGGAGCACATCGGATCTCTTCAGGAAGCTGGTTCCAGCTGCGGCTGGCATAATAGCTGAACGCAGACTCTCCTTGCTTTGAGTGAACCCTTGGTATGTCTAGCTAATATGATCCTAATGATCTGAGTGATCTGTTAAGTCTATATTCTATGAGCATATCTGCAATGTATTGAGGCCTATAGGCCATTAAGTGATTTATATACCAGTAATAATACTTTAAAATCGATCCTAAATGTAACTGGAAGCCAGTGTAAAGACCTGAGGACTGGTGTAATATGGTCAACTGTTCTGGTTCTGCTCAGCGTTCTGTATGAGCTGCAGCTGTCTAATGTTATTTTTGGGAAAGCCTGTGAAGAGTCCATTACAATAATCCACCCTCCTGCTGATGAAAGCATGAACAAGTTTTTCTGGGTCCTGACTGCAAACAAAGCATCTAATTCTTGATATATTTTTGAGATGATAGTGAGCTGATTTAGTTATTACTTTTACATGACTACTAAAACTAATGTCAGACTCCAGAATCACATCAAGATTCCTGACTTAATTTTTAGTTGTTTGACCCCTAGTGTCAAGGTAATCATTCACCTTGGGAATTTCATCGTTGTTTCCAAATCCAATGGCTTATGTCATTCCAAAACCTGTAAGACTTTCGTTCATATTAAGAACACATTTTTTTTTATGAAATCTGAGCGAGTTCTGTCCCTCTGTTGACAGTCCACACAACTGCCACTTTTGACACTTCACAAAGTTCATAAATGAATAAACCTCATCGGTTCTTGCAAAAGCTCAAATGTGATGCATAACACGAGAATGAACGTCATTGGTTCTTGCTGAAGCTCAAATAAAAAATAAAAGCCTAAATTCAATCTGTTCATCATATAGAGTGATTGTGTCTCTTCAAAAAATGTAGATTAAACCGCTCGATTCATGTGGATTAGTTTTACGATCTCTTTATGAAAGTGGTAGTTGTGTAGCTGTTAATGGAGGGACAGACATCTCTCAGATTTCATCAAACATATTTTAATTTGTGTTCCAAAGATGAATGAAAGTCTTACAGGTTTGGAACAAGCTGAGTAATTAATGACAGAATTATTTTTTTTGTGGATGAGTAACCCTTTAAAAGCACACCTTGACTCTCCGGTTTCCGCCAAAATCGATATTCATGCTCAGACTGCTACAGCCAAACTTATGGTCACTCATGCCCAATGCCAAATTGAGTTTCATTGGTGCAAATCTTGGGCTGTTGTCAATGTGAAACATGTTTTGCTCTCTGATGAGTCCACCTTCACTGAAGATCCAAAGAGGCTGCCCAGAGTGAAGCAATATCATGATATTCCTGACTGCTTGATGGACACGTCACTGCCAAGGACTACCGAACCATTCTGGAAGACCATGTGCAACTAATGGTTCAAACATTATACCCTGAAGGGGGCGCTGTGTATCAGCATGTTAATGCACCGATACACACAGCAAGACTGGTGAAAGGACCGTTTGATGAGCATGACAGTGAAGTTGAACATCTCCCATGGCCTGCACAGTCACCAGATCTAAGCAGGACTGAGCCACTGAGCCAGGGTATTTTAGAGGAGTGAGTCAGAAAACATTTCCTCCACTGTGACCTGGCCTCTGTCCTGCAAGAGGAATGGCTCAAAATCCCTGTGCAGGACTCGTATCTGTCATTTCCAGGATGATCTGACGCTGTATTAGCCGCTAAAGGAGGCCCTACACCGTACTAATAAATTAGTGTGGTCTAATACCAGGTGTTTTATTGTCCAACCCCTGTATATATTGCATTTGGCTGTGTGTGTGTGTGTGTGTTTTACTTACACGTGTTGGGGGATCCATTAGGTGTTGGTAAATAAGATCCTGATTTCCAGGTCTTGGCTTTGAATCCTTTTTTGCAGCGCTGGCAGTCCTGTCCGGTCGTGTTGTGTTCGCATTGACACTGTAAGTTTCCGTCCACAAACACACACTGAGACGAGTGGAGATTACACTTACACCTGAACGATAGAGAGATGGAGAAACATTATCATTTTTCCATGCTGTTTTTTTACTTGACATTGCTTTAGCACAAATCTGTCAATACAGCGATCTGAATGATTTGATGTGCATTTGAATGGGAATTTAAATTTGAAAATGAATTTCAGTGTTATTTTAGTATTATTTATATACTGTATTAAATAATATTTAGAATTAGCTAGAATTATTTTTAGTTTTAGCAATTTTATGTGCTTTTGTCATTTAGAATTAGCTTTTTGTAAATATTTTCATGGTTCAGTTCAAGGTTTAGTTATTTTGTTATGAACTTTTGAATATTTTTACTTTTTATTTAGCATGAATTAATTTTTTATTTCAAATTTAGTCATTTTAGTTCTTCAACTTAAACTTATTTTATCTAAGTTAGTTGCCAAGGCAAAATTTCTTGTTTATTATTAAGTTTATCCCCTAATATTTATAATTTATTTTTAATATAAATGTCAGTGTTATTTTAGTATTATGTATATACTATTATAGTATTAAATAATATTTAAAAATAGCTTTTATTTTTCATTTTGATTTCAGTTTAAGTTGTAAAAATTTTATGTGCTTTTGTATTTTTTGTTATTTTGGTATTTGTAGTAAAATATATTTTTCTTTTAAATTTTAGTTCTTCAACTTAAGAAATAAATAACTGATCAAATAAATTGATCAGTTAATTTAAGTTTAAAATATATATATTTTATTTAACTTTATTTAAATTAACTAAAACAATATTTTAGTTAGAATTTTTATATTAATGTGCATAGAAATTTGCATGTAAATTTGATTCTGAATAACTTAACTTTTTATTCTTTCAAGGAAAAAGGCAGGACAGAAGTATTTGAGACAGATTTAACGTTGTGGTTTTTAATGATTTAATGTGCCAAAGTCATTTAGGAATTAATGAATACGGTATGAAGGCCAGTAGAAGCATTTCAAACCTCCTTTATAAGTTGCACTCAAGCAGGGCCGAGCACTTTCAGAGATACAAATTACAGGTGTGAGTGTGTGTTGGCAGGTGGAAATGCATCAAGAGCAATGAACACAGGTGTGCTGCTGTAGATTGGGCGCAGTAAAGCAGAAATGAGCGTTTGTGTAAGACCAAATGGCCCTGATCCTAAATGAGACTTTTCCACCTGAGCATCACAGCGTGTGTGTGTGTGTGTGTGTGTGTGTGTTACTGTTGAGCTTCAATCCAGTTTGTTCCGGTGGAGTGAACATGGATCCATCAGCATCAAATATTCACAACATCATCCTGTACCTTGAGCCAACGCTCATCTATCTCTCTCACACTCTTTTTTTTTTCTCGCTTTTTCTTTTCCACTGCCTGTGAACACCCCCTCTCTTTCTCCTTCCCTCCATCTCCTTTAACCTCGTTCTCTGACACCATTGCTCTTCCAAGATGCGGTTTAGTGTGTACTGAAGTGGTCTGACTTCAACTGTCTGGCGGTCCGTAGGGTGGTGTGTTACTTGATTTATCAGACCTTTCCGTCTGCGTCCATGTGCACTTTAATAAATAAAAGCTTCAATTAGGGTTTAGCCGAAAAGGGCTTTACAGTCTAATGCCATACATTTGAACCTTCTAAAAGCTTTACAAAGAACTGTTTATTCTCTAGTTGTTTAGAAAAGCATGTGTGATCTGGTGCTTTAAAGAATGCAGAAACCAAAACAACGATAAAACAGTTTCAAGCAGCAATGCCAACATGGCTGGCAGCATCAGACCAAGTGCAACAACGAGCAATAAAATACATTTTAAGATGATTTTAGTCAAAATGGATGAATAATAAATCATCACTGTTAAAATGATTTAATGGTTTATCACTTTCGACCAATGGGTGGCGCTGTGACCAAATTGATGTGGTGTGGTTATAGTGAGGTGACAATGACACATGCAAAGTTTGTTGTCAATATGTCAAAGCTTTGCAGATAAAGCCTCAAGAGTCGTTTAGGCATCATGCCTCAACTTTGTTTCTGCGGTATACCGTCTATCACCGTAAATCCATAACTTTTTGTCGGCACGGTCTGAAGAAGATATGATTTGATTTTGGTGAAAATCGGACAAACGGTTTAGGAGGAGTTTGAGTTCAGTTTTGAAATAAAAATCAAATATGTGGACAGGAAACTTGGCCAAATATGGCAAAATTGGTGTCTATGTTCTCTGCATGAATCGAAGAATCTTTTAATTAATTACAATAGGCAAATTTAATCAAAAGATACTAGCATTTTTTGGAAATTTCATTATAACTTTTGACCACAAGGTGGCACTGCCCAGAAACTTTTTGAGTACTGTCAAGGCATGGTGCCGATGACACATAGCAGGTTTCGTTACAATTCGTTAATGCGAATAAAATGTTAAATGCTTTCGTAAAATGTAGTATTCTATTCAAAATGGCCCACGTTAAAAATGACCGATATATATATAAATGGGTATGGTTCGACTTGACATGCTGCACCAAGGCGTTAAGAAGTTACAAGCAAAAATAGCCATTTTCTTTATCTCCGGACCAATAGGTGGCACCGTGCCGAAATTCTGCAGGTATCCTCAGTTAAGGTTGTCATAACACAAACCAAGTTTGATCAGAATTCGCTAAAGCATTGCAGAGATACTGCCTCACAGTCATTTTTGGCAAGCACTTTATTGAATTTGTTCGCACGTTTTTCAAAAACGTTTTGACCAATCAACCATAATTATAACCATAACCATAACTTTTTGTCGGCATGGTCTGAAGAAGATCTGGTTACATTTTCTTGAAAATCGGAGCAACAGCCTAGGAGGAGTTTGTTTGGATAATTTTGCTTCTAGCCCTTCTAGTTCAAAAGTTACAAATGTAAGTGAAACTTTGGACAGGTGGTGGCGCTACATGAATTGAGTTGGAGACTCCAAATTTGCTATAGTGAATGTTTGCACTGTCCTCTATCTGTGTGCCAAATTTCATAACTTTCATAGTCTTCCAAAACGAAAGAAGAAACGGAAGAGGAAGATTACAATAGGTGCCTAATGAATATGCATATGAGAGGCGGTCACATGTTAAAGTAATTGTGATGTCATTAAGTTATTCATGAGTCAAGAACAATCTTGTTGTCCATGTTATGACCTCTTTAAGCATTTAGGACTAGGAGTTTGAACGTTTCCCTCTAGTTGTTTTCTCTCTGGGATTAGCGGTGTGAACTCCAGCAGTTTCGAGTGGTGTGTGTAGGGTCTAATGTGCTGTTGTCCCGTCTGAGAGGCAGTTCCCCTGAGTGGGGGTCCTGCTGGGATAAGGATGCTTCTGTAGTGCCCTACGAGCAGCTGGGACAGCAGAATTACTCCCACCATCTGCTGCCCCTCACTTCTCACATATTCAAAACAAATGCAGCGCTCACACTCTCAGATTTTGTTCATATCAGCTCAGAATGCAAAACACACACACAACAGTGCACTTTAACCGCATAAAGCCTACTGTATCATACTTGATATGCACATTTCTTTAAATGATCAACATGATCAAACTTTGCTGAAAAACCTGTTGCGCACAATATACTACATGCCATCTGTCGTCTGAGAGATAGTTTAGACTTTTTTCACACGTCTTTTTGCTGTGAAATCTTTAGTAAAAAAATGTTTTGAAAATATGATCCATCAGGCTTTTGAGGTATATTTGTTCATCTCTTAATCATCATTGTATTGCTTTGCATTATATTATATTTTATGTTTTAAAACTACAGAGCTTTGATCATAAAACATAATACATATTATAGTATTGGCAGATATAGAGTGACGACTGATATTTATATGCATTTATGTAAGTACTGTAGTCTGTTAATCTTATAAAAATCTCATTGACTTACACTCTTTGAGTACGGGCTCTGTATTCTCATTATTATATCAGACTATATGAGCCATAAAAAGCTTGATGTATCAAAAAAGCTCACACTCTAAAAAATGCTGGGTTGTTTTAACCCAATGTTGGGTCAAATATGGACTATCCCAACAATGTTTGGTTAAAACAACCCAATCGCTTCCCCAACATTGGGTTGTTTTTTACCCAGCAAAGTTTTTTTTATTTTTATATTTTGTCTAAAGGTTCAATAAACGTTCAAATAAAATGCAGCCTTTTTGAAATCTAGCCACTAGTTAATGCATAATGTTTAAGTAAAAATAGCTGTTTCTATTGGGATGTGTGCAGATGCTCTGGAGGATGAACTTGACCTTTATTCTCCACATCCTGGTCCATTTTTGGCTCCAAACTCAAGCACAGAGTTCCCACTCTGAAATTCCATTACTTTCCCAGTTTTTTTGTCCTTTTGTGATTACTGTATAAGTATTTTTAGTTTTTTTAAATTTTGCAATTTCTAACTGACTGAATATTTTATAGCAGAGTATAACTATAACAATTTAAATTCACTACAGAAATGCCCATGACTTTTGAATATTTTATTATTTCTTAGGATTTTTGTTCAGGTCTGCAAATCACGATATTAAAATTCCCTGGCATTTCCATGTTTTCCATGACCACAAGATCCCTGTTAAATAATTATGACCTGATTCCCGGCACACGGTTTTCATCCTCCCGACTCTCTTCTGCTATCTAAGTTCTTATTACATACTCTCAACTAATATTTTGTAAAATGGGATGTGATTGTAAAAATAAATTTTCTTAGATTCAAAACAGATATATTATTCTTACAAAAAAAAAAATATTTTGAGAAACTGAAAATGACTGCGCCCAACACAAACCTGGTCTGAAGTCAATAGCGCAGTATTTTTTGTGTTATTTAAAGGGTGTGTTAGCAATATGCACCTATAGGTGGGTGCACAACACGTGTACACTCTGCTTATTACACACACAGAGTAATAAGCAGCACACAAACATTTTAAATATGAAAAAATGAAAGGATTAAAATGTAAAAGATTTATCATTGCATGTATCAGAATTAGACTACTTATTTGCAGTAATGACGAGCAAGCAGGCGTCATTGGACGAGCAGGTCCTTTTCCTCGCTAGAGAAGCGTTCATTTTTTCCACATGTAAATTCCGCCATGGCGCGAGCGACACTGGCTTTTAAAGGGAATGGGAGGTGAGACTCTGATTGGTTTATTGCACGTTACGACCAAAACACACCCATTGCTCATTAAGAGACTAGGGGCAACCCTTTTAGACCATCTGCCGGGCATGCTGACCATTTTTCCTGTCATTGAAATAGCAACATTTTTCCCATGCACTTAGATTGTTAAAATAGGGAAAATACACAAAATCTTTAGTGAAACTGATTACCTCACATTTATTTAGTTTTGCCAACTTATTTAGGTTTACAGTATGGCTGTGTTTCATTTGCTATACAGTTAACTGGATACAAACGTTCATGAAGGTTTCAGAGAATCAAAAGTTATTTTTCGATTTGAAAAAGTTCTACTATGACATCACAATGTATAAGCCTTTTTGAATCTAATTGGAATCAGAATTCTAATTGGAACTGTCGCTGTCGCTCTGACTGTCTTTCTCTGTGAGTTACGGATTATGTGAGCGGTTTTACGATGAGCAAATCAAACAAACAAAACAAACATGAATCCACACTGAGACTCAGCCGAAGCCAGGAACTCTCTCGTTCTCTGATTTTCTCTGTCTGGCTTCTGTCTCTCCCTTTTCCTCCCCTGTTCATTAGATGATAGAGCGCCAGCAGATCTCTCTGTTTATCACTCACTGCAATTTATTATGAGCAATTCATTCCCTCTGAGACACTCCAGAGCAGAAAGAGATGAAGGTATATAAAGAGCAGTTGGTGAAATCTAATGAAGTAAACTGACCCTTTTCTTGTGCTTTGTTCTGACAGAAATAACAAAAAAACATTCATTCATTTATGTGATTGTTGTGTAGCACATTGTTAACTTTACAAAAAGCTATTGTAAATTTCTATTAGATTCGATGGACTCTGTGCTATAGCTCTGCCCCCATTTGTTAACGTTGAAGCTTTAAATCTCACACAACCTTCCTCTGGGCATGTCTTCAAAGATAAAAGTGATTCATAAATCATTCAAGTTCTCTGTTATAGGTAGAATTTGAGTTCAGGGGTGTTAACAGTATATTGCAATTATAATTAGCTTCATTTCAAAATAGACTGTGATATGTTCACGCTAGTACAGCATGTGTGTCTGATTCTATCTGTGTTTTCTGTAATGATGGAGTTTGGAGTATTGTAAACAGGGCCGTAGGCAGAGTTTTAAAATCAGTGAGGTCCCAAATTTGAGTTATTTAGGAGGGTTGGGGCATGCTCTCTTTTCTGGCCCTCTTCTCTGATCTACATATGTGCATTTTAAGATGTTTAAAGCAGGCCAAAAAAGTGAATAATAAATAGCTTTCAAAACCATGTCTGTGAACATAAAGCCTGCCTACTTTAATTTGATTGGTCATCTCAAATATTTTGACATTGACGAGCAGTGACAGACTGCAGGCAGGCATCTTGGTGCTGTCAATATCCTTGCAGCACTAAAGTAGTGTAAATACTCTATTTGTACATTTTTTCACAACATTTATTTCATACACCTCTAAAAAATACAGAGGTCCAGACCTCGTGACCTCATAGCTGGCTACGGCCATGATTGTAAATGTATTTGTCTATGCACTGCTCTTCTGTGTCAATCAGTGTTATTTTACTATTTTTACATACTATTATAGTATTGGTAACACTTCATTTTAGTGTTCTTATTATACGTTACATTACATGCAACTAACCCTAAACCAAGCCCTGATCCTAACCCTAACTCTATAGTACATGTAAATACTGCTCTAAATAGAAAAAACTAATGAAATTTCTACATACAGTTCAGGCAAGAATTAAAAAAACTAAGTAAATTCTATATTAGTACTGAATTCAAGCTTGTACAAATTAAAGCATAAATATCAACGTTATAAAATTAAGTAAAACTACTCAACATTTCTGATACTGGTGTTCCCATCATGCACTGGGGATAATAATTAATAAAGATGAAGGTTTTCCAGCTCTATTTACAATGTTTTATCATTGCTTTGTTAATTTTACTTAACTTATGGAATTAAGTAAACTTAACTTAACTAAGTGAAATGTACTTAAAAAAATATGTGACACGCAGTTTCAGCCAATCTCATGTTAATGTTGAGTACCTACAGAGTAGCAATGCATCTTTCATATCTCAGAAAAGTCTTTGGTTTTATTAGATTTATAAAAGACAGATAAGCTGTACCGACTCTTTTTCCAAAAACAGCCGAACTCGTAGAGTGCAGTGGGTGGAGCTAAATACACACACACACACACACACACACACACACACACGCACACACACACTTATGACAAACACACGCGCACACAATAAATCATGGCACTATACGTTCATGTTGTTCACATTATATGCACATAAGCGCCAATTGCCAACAAATCACAGACATTTGACCGGCAAACAAACAAATACACTTGCAGAACTCTGTTGCTGCTCCGAAAAAAAAAATCCATCCTTGATTCCTAGGTTATTTGGGAAGCTGAACACATGTATCTTTCCCTCACAACCAGAAACACAGTTCTTTAGTGACACTGTGGATGTTGTGGTTTAAGCCGTAACCGTAAGCTTGCTGATTGGCGTGGCGTGCTCTTGTTCTCGCATGTGCAGAAATACCCCGTCATACGTCCAACTCATTTTTTTACATTTTGACCATGCAAAGCATAAGAATCCAACTCTTTAACGGTGTAAATAAGTCAGAAAGCGATTGTATTTAATTTTCAGCATTATTATAATAACCATTTTTTAGGTTTTAGCTTCACACTGTTTTGATTTAATCATTACTTTTTGTTTCATTCCACAAAAATCAATACATTCTACAGTAGCACTGTTAGCACTGCTTTTCAAACTCTCTCTCTCTCTCTCTCCCTCCCTCCCTCTCTCTCTCTCTCTCTCTCTCTCTCTCTCTCCCTCCCTCTCTCTCTCTCTCTCTCTCTCTCTCAGTCGGTTTGTCTGCTTTGCTCTTCAGTCACGCTTCAGTGAGAGTGGTATTCCCTCCGCGATTCCTTCCAACTCCCACTCATTCAAACTCTGGCTTGTTCCTCTCCTCCTCCAGCCACACTCATTCCCATCTTTCCATCTGTCTATCCACACATTTTTCCCCATTCAGCGTAGTTACACACGGTTACTAACTTAACTCCATTTTCAGTAGTGTGTATTCAGTACATGACGCGTGGGCACAGGAGTTACACATCTCAGTACTCAAGATAAATAGAGTTACCTTCAAATGCCTGATTAAACTGGATGCGTTATTATTATTCAGGTAACTGTAATGAATGTGACGACTGTAACTAATTGTGGATTCTCCACACATTGTTGCTCCGCAATGTGAGTAGTTGAACTGAAAGAGAACTGAATGTAAAATACAGTTTATGCAAATGCTTTTGTTGTCTTTCAGAAAGCAACAACGCACAAAATTGAGCATGTGTAGCAAGAAGCATTTGCATTCAAATAGTGTATGTTGCATAGCATAGGTTTTCGAGACTAATACAATTCTGCATTGTAATTGTAAATGTCCCAAAAGTATTGGGACACCGCTCCAAATCATTGAATTCAGGTGGTTCAATCACTTCATGGCCACAGGTGTATAAATCAAGCACTAGGCATGCAGACGCTTCTACAGTCATTTGTGAAAGAATGGGTCGCTCTCAGGAGCTCAGAGAACTCAAGCGTGGGACCGTGATAGGTTGCCATCTGTCCAATAAGTCCATTCGTGAAATTTCCTCACTACTAAATATTCCACGCTCAACTGTTAGTGGGATTATAACAAAGAAATTGGGAACAACAGCAACTCAGCCACAAAGTGGTAGGCCACATAAAATCAGAGTGGGGTCAGCGCATGGTCAGTCGCCAACTTTCTGTCAACAGCTAAAGACCTCCAAAATTCCTGCGGTCTTCAGATGAGCTCAAGAACAGTGTGTAGAGAGCTTCATGGAATGGGTTTTCATGGCGAGCAGCTCATCCAAGCCTTACATCACCAAGTGCAATGCAAAGCGTGGGATGCAGTGGAGTAAAGCACGCCGCCACTGGACTCTAGTTCCCCTTAGTTCCAGTGAAAGGAACTCTTAATGGATGGACATGGATGAGCGAGTTTGGTGTGGAGAAACTTGACTGGCCTGCACCTCCTGACCTCAACCCGATGGAACACCTTTGGGATGAATTAGAGCGGAGACTGCGAGCCAGGCCTTCTCGTCCAACATCAGTGCCTGACCTCACAAATGCGATTCTAGAAGAATGGTCAATAATTCCCATAAACACACTCCTAAACCTAAGCCATCCCAGAAGAGCTGAAGCGGTTATAGCTGCAGAGGGTGGGTCAACTCCATATTAAACCCTACGGATTAACAATGGGATGTCATTAAAGTTCATGTGCATGTAAA